>OZ021725.1:15855696-16380696 GCA_963978545.1 Linyphia triangularis
AAAACGATCGTTGATGAGCTATGTTCAAGCAAAGAGAGAATTTGTGTTGTAGACATTCCGTTTTTCAACTTTTCACGCCATTAAAGCATTTTCACGGGAATTTCGGAGGTGGGGATGTTTAAAACACCTTAAGAAGCATTACCACAGCGATTTTGATCAAAATCGCAAGAGCCAATTTTTAGACACTTGAACCCCTTTGCTTCTCAGACCCTCAATTGTTAGATCCGTATTTTAGAAATTGTGGAAAAAACATGATTGTTTCAATGGCAGCTACCTTATGCGCACGATTTTGGCAAAAACCTTAATGGAAAGTCCCATGGCCACCACTAACCCGCACACAAAATTTGAACATCGTAAGTTAATTTGTTCGGGAGTTATGCTAACCACAGACACCACAGGAAGACATTTTTTCTTTACCACTTTTTTGAAATCAGGATGTTCCAAAACGTGGAGAAATGCAAAAAATTTTTTTTTTTTTTTTTTTTTTTTTTTTTTTTTTTACCGAATTCTATACTTTCATTACCCTATGTATACATACGTTTAAATGAAAGTAAAAAATTTTAGGCAAAATAACTATTTTTTTTCCTTACTAGTTTGTTAAGTAATTATGAGATAGCTTATTATAAACACTTTGTAGAGATGAGCACTTACGGGGAGTCGAACTCGGGACTCCTAATTCGGAATACAGGGGTGCTAACAACTAGGCAAAAGTGATCACTGGTGCCTAGATGTTGTATATGTCATTTGTACCCGAGACCACCACATAGCCCCTTATCAGTACGATTGAGTTGCTGATGTGTGAGTTGAATGCGTTGCGTGTGGCAGTGAGTCGCCAGAGGTTGCTTGCTGCGTGGCAGTGAGTCTCCAGAGATGCTGAGATGGTAGTGTGGAAGTCGTGCAGTAGATGGTGCCACTGATGTGTTCGAATATTCGGATCACCAAAGTAGCAATGTGCAGTAATGGGAAGTCTAACTCGGGACTTCTAGATCGAAAGACAAGAGCTTTAGCCACTAGGAAAAAATTATCACTGGTGCCTAGATATTGTACCTGTTTTTTGTAACCCGAGACCAGTACAGCTTTTTAAGTGCAGTAATGAAAAAATCACTAGTTAATCTATCTTCCAATATCTTTAATGAACTTTCTTTACTGATGATGTTAAGCCAAATTTCATACTCTTCAAAGCAACCCGGTAGTATTGTGAACGAAAAAATAAAGCCTTAAGTCAATGGAGTAGGGATTGACTGACGTTCCTTCTTAACTCAAAAATAAGCTGTTAGTAAAACTCTGTTTTGCAGAAATGTATCTGCAGAAACCTATATGCAGAAGAACATGTCTACTAACACGTCTAAATCTAACACAGCAAGACAAAAACCATAAAAAAAAAATTTACTTCTTTTTTTAATGTTTAATTTTATTTTTTTATTGCATTTAATTCATTTCAAAAAATATTACAGTTCTTTTCACAAAAATAAATGTCTGCCATATTTTTAAAGTTGCCTTTCTTGGTAAGTTGCCAAGAAGGTCATCCATCCAACCTGGTGAAGAAGAATATAGAAGAAAAGAAACGTGGCCGGATGGGCGAGCTGAGAAGAAGCAAGGAGAGCTGCAACTTAAACAACTGCAAACTTAAAAAATGATAATGAAAAAAAATCAACTTTACATCAACTATCACAATTTTAGTTTAAAATAATTATGTTATCTTCAGGTACCTTACTTAATCAGTATAAGATTCTTTCAATTTTCCACTTGTGAGAAGTATAATTACTTTCTATTTCATGATAATAAAAAGAAAATCTAATTTGATAAAAAATTGCTGTTGTTCTAGTAAAAGTTGACTTCTTCAAAATATTTTTAAGGCTTGTTTGTTGTTAATAGGGAATTTCACTTACAGTTGTGTGTATCTCCATTGTTGTATCAAAGATTTGTGTTAGTCTAAGTTCTGCGTGCAATCCACATTGTTTGAAGATAATGAAAATAGAACTATTGCAATAACTACCCATTGAAATTACTTTAACAATAATTGTAAAAACACATTTATGAAATTTCATTATCACTTTTGCAATTTTGTAGTGAGCCAACGAGTTTGCAATGACTCAAAAATTATCAAATACTTTGATTGCTATAGTGACTACAATAGTTTTCTTCATGAAATGCTTAGGTAAATATATTTTGGAAAAATTTTGATGAAATCAAATTCTTTTATGTGTAATAAAATATATGCTATGTGGAATTATGTTATATTTAAACATTTATAAAATAACACTAACGATGTCTTGTTAAACACAATACAGTAGAATCTCGATTAACCGACCTAATTCGGACCAAGGGTAGATCGGTTAAGCGAAAATTCCGGATAAAAGAGAGTTGTAAAAAACAATAAAAAGTAAATGATTTTCGTTTACTGAATACAGGACTTTTAATGTTTTTTTATGACATAATTGTTGGAAATGAGTTTTTGTTGCAATAATCTTGATAATCTTTGTTTCGCTGCTCTATCGCGGAGTCTTTTTGAAGGCAATAGTTCAGTTTGATCTGCATCCGAAGGTTGCTCTAACCATGTCAGTTCTTTAGAAAAACAGTCAAAAGCCTCATCATTACTTATGTAACTAAAGAGCAAAGGAGAAGATTACGGTTTAAAAATAAACAAATGATTTATTACTCATTTGGGAGATTTTTGATGTCGTCTATAAATGATTACCGGTTAACAGAAAGTTCCGGATAAAGGAGGGACGCTTAATCGAGGTTCTACTGTATATCGTAACCACAAGCGTTTCTACATGACTAAATAGTACTAGAAAAATGAAGTAGAAAAATTATGTTTTAAATAAATATATAAATGAAACTTTTAATTTCTGTTTCAAAAGTATTTTTAATAAAAAAAAAAGTTTTATAATATTAGAATTATTTAAAAAATATTTTAGTTCCAAATTTGTTTCATACAGTATTAATTTCATGTAAAGAGTAAATTACAAGAGTTCTTCCGAATTATCTGTATGACTGTTTATTTAACCTTTAACTGCTGAAAGCGGTCTGACAGACCGCGAGTCATTTTTTGTGGAATGCTTCCACCCCCTAAAATATAGCATCTTTGACTTTTATATTAATTTTTCTGATACTATGTTTCTTAAACTTTAAACTGGTGTTCATCAATTTATTTGGTGCAGTTTGGACCATGTGTAGCTCTTGCGCAAAAAACCTCAAACCATCCAACCACAGCAGTTAAAGGTTAAATAAAAAAAAAATCCGTCTCTTGGTTTACTATTCAAATGATCTTACTTGTATTATTTTCATAAGAATATTCTTCTTCTATAAAAGTATGAAAGATATAGTAATCGCAAGCATTTAATAACCACAATAACCAGTTTCAAAATGTGCAATTTTCTAGGAAATCCAATCAAACCAATACATTTTGAGTTCAAACATCAAGAGACTTTTGCCTTATCAAACGCTGACAATAATGAAGAAGAAGAAGAAGATTATGGTAAAGAAAACTTTTATCTGAAAATAATTATATAAGTCATGATTATACAGTCTTGCTTGTAAAATTAGCATCCGTGCATGATTATAGTATATACATTAGTTTATCTGTAAATAATTATATGAGTAAGTTATTGTATCTATAAGTTAATTTATAATTAATTTTATTAAAAAGCAGTTTTATCTATACATAATTTTACCTATAAATATTGTTGTCTATATATTTAATAGGCAATACGTTTTTTGGGGTTAGTCCGTCCGCCTAAACTGCTCAACCAATTTCAATGATCAAGGTGTCATTTTAAAGGAAATAAACTGTAGATTTGCCAAAACGAGCCAAAATAATTTATTAACACTTTATTAATTAGTTAAATTTCAATATTTTCATCATTAAGCTACTACAAAGCTTCAATGATTTTGAATATATGAATGGCAACATCCTTACGTAAGTAAACAACAAACCCGTTGCTAATTTTAAAGCTCTTTTTAAACTCTTCGTTTCAAAGTTGATTTTTTCTGTTTTTCTGAAGCATTTTTGTATTAGAGTAATTATTATTTTGCAGTATTTCTATCCAGAAAATGCCTCGCGTTGGATGTCGTGCTCGCTTTGTTTTTTATCAGAATAAATAAAAGATATTGGGACTTCAATGTAAGGGCATAGCTAATGAAGTTTTAAGTCAAAATGTTGGCGGATAGTATATTTAACTTTCTATTATGAAACTTCCAATTTGAGAGTTTTCTCTATTAGGCCTTACATTAAATTTATAAAAATTTGGTTACATTTTTTATGGCTGGCAAACCTATTCGAGCGCAGCAAAATGTTTTAACCACAAATTTGAGCGGCAAAACCGCTCAATCCGAGTGCAGCGAGGCATTTGGGGGTTGGCGAGCGTTAGCGAGCAGGGAGCGAAGCCCCCTAATATTTAATATTATCTGTAGATAATTTTATTGATAGATAGATATTTTATCTATAATTATATCTAATTTTAACTAACTTTATTTATCCAGTAATAAACTTCGAGGATTCCTTTTTATGTGCCTAAAAGGTCAAAATTACAAAAAAAAAAAAAAAAAAATAGCTTTCGAGAGGGAAATACTGAGTATTTGGAAATAATTTCATAATATTTGTTCATAATAATTTCATATATTTCATAATATTCATAAATATTTGTATCAATAAATGTGTCGATAGATGTAATTTTATTAGTAAATATTTTTTTAAGTTTAAGTCACTGTATTTATAAATGAGTTAATTTTAATTAATTTTACCAAAACATAGTTTTATCCTTTAATGATTTTAACAATAAATAATTATATTATTAATTTTACTTATAAATAATTATTTTATTTATAAATAATTTTCCTCTAAATAATATTTTCAATAAATAATTATATAAATAAATGTTTCTTGAAAAATAATTTTGTTGGCAAATAAATTTATGCGTAATTTGTTGTAGCTATAAGTTCATCTAGAATTAATTATATATATACATAGTTTTATCAATAAATAACTTTACCTTAATTATATATTTTAAAAAATTATTTATAGCTAGCTTTATTCATAAATAATTCAATTTATAACTAATTTCTCTTCTAAATAAGATTTTCTATAATTAATTGTACAAATAAACTTTTCTACAAGAGTAATTAATTCATTTGCTACTAGGGGTGAGGAACATCGCACAACTTTCAATTACATTATATAATATTGGTCATTGCAGTAAAATTTAACATGGTGTTACTTATCATTTTTTTTATTTTCACATATTTTTAAAAAAATGCCCAGTTTGGCGATATTTTTGGCAATAATTTTCACATGTATTAAATATAATTAATATATTACATTACATTTAATAAATATAAGGATTTTTTTGGCGATATTTTTGGCGATATTTTTGGCAATAATTTTCACATGTATTAAATATAATTAATATATTACATTACATTTAATAAATATAAGGATTTTTTTGGCGATATTTTTGGCGATATTTTTGGCAATAATTTTCACATGTATTAAATATAATTAATATATTACATTACATTTAATAAATATAAGGATTTTTTTGGCGATATTTTTGGCGATATTTTTGGCAATAATTTTCACATGTATTAAATATAATTAATATATTACATTACATTTAATAAATATAAAGAAATGACCTAAATTTTATCATTTCGTGGCTTAATTACTTTGAAATACTAATAAAAATTTTATTTAAAAGTGAAAGTTTGGAATAATCTAAAGTTTCACTTTTAAATAAAGATTTTATTAGTATTTCAATTACAAATCTCACATAATTGCAATTCTTCAAGATTCACCATCTACTTCTTTGTCTCTCCAAGTATGTTCACCAAGAAAAGTTTTTCCATATCTTAAAGTTAAACTGAAACTCTTCTTTGTGTGAGAGTTTTCTTATACCTCCAATGTGAAATGCGTCATTAAAAATTAACAGAATTAAAAAAAATCACACAAAATTTAACATTTTCTGAATTTTTTTCAGTGTAGTAATTAAAACATTTTCATATCTTCCTATTAATGGACGACCGCAGAAATATTTTACAGGGGGGTGTAAGACTAGATTTTTATCAAAATCATTAATTTTTTAGAAATTTTAATTAATAGTTATGCATTTTAAATTATACTCTTTGAGAAAAGTTTAAAAAAATTCATGGTATGTATTTTTGAAAGCACAACCTTGTTAAAGAGGGAAAAAAAAAGTAAAAATATAAAAAATATATATTTGTAACGATTTTTTATCATTCAACTAAAAAACGGCATTCAAGAGACAGTGTTTAGAACAGAGGAACACGAAGATGCAAAAATACAGAAGAGTAACATTATATTTCTTCCAAGTTTTGGAAATAATTCTAAAAAAATAAAAAATTCAAAATGAAATACAAAGGCAGTATTGGATATGTTTAATTGAACTCTAAAAATAGATTTCAAGATAGTATATCTGATGAAGCAAAATATTTTTCCTAGAATTTTGAGAACTACACAGGAAATGATTGTACAATAAAAGAAATAAATATTTCTACTCAGCCTCCAACAATCGTAGACAATAGGTGCCAATAGCTATGAAAAACGACATAGAAAAGAAACAAAAGACTAACTAATAGAAAAACAAATGCTTATTGTAACAAAAAAACCGAAACAGCATATGTGCTTTTCTTTTCATCTTGGAATTTACACCTTTTCTCACATATATATATTTTTTTAATTTTCAAGAGCTAGGGGGTTGCAAGTGCACCTCCTTGCACCTTTTTGGAGGCGCCCCATGTTCCTATTCTAGAACTCTCAAATTTCATATCGATAATTTTTTAATAGAATGTGAAATTTTCCTTCAAGAAGTTATGTACTTCTTTTATAAATGTGTTCGTTTTCCTTGTTTACTTTCCATACCAATCATCTGTTCAGATGAGAAAGAAGTTATTGTTAACAGTAGATTATTTTCAATTTATTTATGTGATATTTCAACAAAGTAAACTATAAAGTTATACATTTACCATATAAATTTATATGAGAATCTCTGTTTTTGTGTTTACTATGCAACTAATGCTACATTTTTCAAATGCAGTACTACTTGAAATACTGATACATAAAACCGTATACTTAAAAAATATATATATAAACAGAATTATCAGTGACATTTAATTAAATTTGAAGAAATATTTTTTTGTGACTTTAATATTTTCAGTATCTTTACTATCTTTTCACTGTTGAAAATTTATGTTTTGAAGAATTAGTGTGGATATTACAGCATTCGAAAATGCCACCAATTGAAAATTAACAAACAACATATAATCCATTAAAAATTATATTTAAATTTGCAATTTTCAATTAAATTAAATGCACTTCATTTATAATACAATACAATTTTGAAGACCAAAATCAAGCTCAATGTCAAGCAGGTTTAATCCAGATAAAAATAAAATACCACATTCGTATGTAATATTACAATATGAAATTATTTGCACAATACATAACATACCAAATTTACAGAATACACAAAAAAAAATATTTCAGAATACATAATAGACAAACTATACATAATTAAGTTTACAAAGTAAACAGAACGGACGATTCCAGCATTTTTCAATTCAATTCTAAATGTTTCGAAAAGGCCATAAACATAACAATTTCTGCTCAATGCGCTTTTTCTTTTTTTTTTTAATTTGCGATCAAAATTACCTTGTTAGAGGTTGGCGAGAAAATTACCCATTTTGTTGGCGTTGAACGTGACGTAAAGAGATCTCAAACATCTTGGCTTGAAATGCAGCATCGGAAACCAGATTTGCAAGTTTCTCGCAAATCACGCCAGCCTGTACGGGATGTGGCAATGGTCTACCAACGCCAACTTTTTTAACGATAAGTATTTGGCACAAACCTCACGATAACCATAGAAAAGCAGGGACCTGTTTACGTCACGAATTTTGTTGACTGTTTTGATCGGACTGGTTTTGGCTCGGTTTTGGGGCATTTCCTTTTCTTAATATTTAAATAACTAATTTTTTTAAAGAACTTTTGTTTATATATTTGGAATCTGAAATAAATTCTTCATAAATATGTGCGAATTTCACTCGTTTTTGAAAAATGCGGGAATGGTACATTATTAAAGATACGATTCAGAGTACAAAAATGATATAAAGTTTATATCTATTACAAATCTAGTAAACTTTTATATCTTTTTATGCAGTGATTCTGTAGGTATTGTGAAAGCAAAACTGCATTATAAGTACTAAGATCGACACATCAAAAAACACAATTTCACCTTATTTAACGTGATATTTATAGATGATCCAGACCCATTGGCCAACGATGAGTTAAACGAAAGTGGCCACATCCGTAAGCGCAGATCCGCCAAATGGGCTCCAGACTACGATTTGTACAGTCGGTGGGCGGAGGAATACTACGAAGAATACAAGTCGGCTGATTTGATTGCGGGAGGTGCTGAAAAGCCGAAAGGGGATTTACTGGATCAGGTACAATGGAAAGTTCCCACATAAAACGAGTGAAATTAGTTTATATTTATGAAGAATTTCTTTCTGATTCCAAATATTCAAACAAAAGTTCTTTAAAAAAAATCAGTTATTTAAATATTAAGAAAAGAAAATGCCCGAAAACCTCTTTCTATTGCAGTCCGATCAAAATGATCCGCCATAGCTGTGACGTCAAAACATCCTTCTGTTTCTATGGTTATCATGAGGTTTCTTCCAAAGAGTTGGCGTTTGTTTGGTAGACAATTGCCATACCCCGTAGCGGTTTGGCGCGATTTGCGAGAAATTTGCAAAACTGGTTTCCCCTACTGGGTTTCAAGCCAAGTTATTTCAGACGAAGTGACGTCACATTTGATTCCAGTCGAATGTGTCATTTTCCCGCCCAAATCGAACAAGTGAACTTAGGTTTCAAATTTTTTTGTAAAAAAGAAAAGCATAATGAGCAGAAATTTTTGTGTTTATAGCCTTTTCAAAACATTTAGAATTGAATTAAAAAATAAAAATACGGGAATTGCCCATTTCAACTAAACTATAAATCGCAAGTACTGTACCCGTGGTAACATCTAGTTGGTTTTGAAAACCCCTATGCAAAGATACTAATTGAACGCACTGATTAAAAGCAGATAATTCGTAAACAACTAATTTACAGTAATACCCAGGTAGCACATCGGTATTGGCGAATGTCGGAAACGGAGGTTCTGGGACGATTGGTCAGTCCATGCCGAAGCTCGAACATGGTTCCAAAATAAATGATTTTCTTTAAATAAACATATTAAAACCATCACAAAACATAAATTTTTTATCCATCCGTCCTTTCTCTATATTTCAATTTTGAAACTCTTCATCAACGTTTCAAAACTTCCAGTATATTTTCCCCAGCACTGGCCAAGATCAGTAGCAATGGCCAGGCTACAATGGTCCACATGGAGATAGGCCAGTGTGAAGCCGATACTGGCCCACGGATTTGTGCAACTGGTATAACCAAAACTCTTCCCCAGAAGTACAACAACGCTGGCCAATATCGCTCGATATTGGCCAGTCCTGATGTGGACCATTGTAAACCGACCGTTGTCACGAATCTTGGCCAATCTCGCCCAATGCTGGCTAAAATAAACTGGAAGTTTTAAAATGTCGATGCAGAGTTTTAGAATTAAAATGTAATTCTGTAAGAAAGGACGGAGGGCTAAAATACATTTTGTGAGGTTTTTGATCTGTTTCTTCGTCTTCTTTTTTTTTTCCCCCCCTTTTCTTTTTCTTGTTTTCCAGGCCTTAAAAGTACTTGAAAATGCTTAGGAGCCCTTAAAAGTCCTCAATTTTCGAAAATGTTGTGTACCTGACTGCAAAATTTATAAAAATCCAACTCTGACTTGCTATACGCGCATGATCGTCACTTATCATTCCGTACCAGAAATCTCTGACATCGTTGTATTACTCGTACGTACTTGTTCGTCGTTTGATTCGTATTTGCTGATTGATGGAGTGGAATTCGAACGGAGTTTTAATTTAAACATTGTACTCTGTGAAATAAAACACGTGGAAGAAGTGTCAATGTTTTGAGAGCTAAAAGGAGTTTGGAACCAGCAAGTACAGTTTTTTTTTGGGGGGGTGTTTTTTTAGCAGAAACAACTATAGAATACTATGCTAGGAAAGTGCACGTTTAATGTGCAAGTGCTATGGCTAAAGCATAATGCGCATGAAAAATGGATTGCAACCTCATCAAAGTCTCACAGGGCAAAAAGCAAATAGTAGATGACAGATTTTGATGTTAGCACTATGTCCGAAACAGCTGTAAAGTCACACATTAAAGACATTGTGCTAGAAAACAAATTTTAGTAGTTCCTCACAAAATATTATCTTTCAAGGTCCATACCTTTTAAAGGTCTTTAAAAATCTTTGAAAATTCATTGATTTTCATCCTGTGATTTCAGTGGGATCACTGTTCTAGAATAAGTTAAACTCATAAGTATAAATCATTTAAGTTTGTTAAATACTCTGCATTGGCAAATTTGTTATTTTTTTTAAAGTTTTTTTTTATTTGAAAGGTGGTTTTTCATAATACATAAGTACTGCTCGATGGTATATTTTTGGGGTGTTTTTGCTACATACATGGATGGATAGGAGCAAAAGCCTTCTTTGGTGCACTTCCCTTACATTTAAATTACAAACCATTTCATTTTAACTTTTTTATAAATAATGTTTTTCTTAGGTCTGGCTTCTCCCATGCCATATAATAATGATATAGACTGAGAGGTGACTGCAATTTGTGGACACCAACGAACATCATTCTGAATTTTTTATAGAAATTGGAGAAAAGTGAGTAGATTACGAATCCACTGGTCTGCCGTGGCAAAAATAGTCGAAACTGGTCCAAAATCGACTTTTAATAAGTTGGACTAAATCCAATTGCCAAATGCACCATAACTTGCCAAATAATGAGAATTTTTTTTATTTGGTAACCCTCACTCTTTAATCTTTAATTAAGAAGGTTGCAGACGATTCGAATGTGTGGCTATGGCTTTCTTGCATCTTTCACAAATGAGCCAAATTGGCAAGAAACATTACGTCACTGATGACGTAACTGATGCCGCCAATTTGGCTTACTTTTAAAAGATACAAGTTTTCCGAGCCAGAGATCAGAAATCGTTTGCGCTTTTTCTCATTGAAAATAAAAATACAGTGGGTTGCCAGACTAAAAAGTTTGTTCTCTTTTTGTGAAGTTATTACATATTTCACAATAGGATTTTAGTTCAAATCATTCCAAGTCGATTTTTGATCAGTTTCAGCCATTTTTTCCACAGCAGACCAGTGGATTCGTAATTTACTCACTTTTCTCCAATTTCCATAAAAAATTCAGAATGATGTTCGATGTTGTCCAAAAATTGCAGTTGCCTCTCGGACTAATACCTTAATACCTGTCTATCTATCACATCTTATGTGCAGGACTTAATTTATATTTTTATGGGTTGTAAAAAAAAAATTTTAATCAAGTTGGGACCTAAAATATAAAATACTTCATCGAACAAATGTTGTAGTATGCTAATTATCTCTAAACGGATTTATTATCACCGTATGCCAAGTTGAAAACAGACAAAATTCTATGTTTTTGCTAACAAGTTAACAGTATCCTACAATGATCTAAATATGAGGTGATTGAAACTACTAAAGCATCTTCCGCATTTTTCTACAGTCGCTATTATTAAATCGTTATTATTGCAGCTTGACATTATCTTACAACATAAATTTAAAAAAAGATTTTTTTTTTTCCTTTTATGTCGAAAAAGTTGAGCCTTATTTATAGAAGTGGGCCGGGGCTCCTTCTGCCCTAACAACGGAAATAAGGCACACAGTTGGATTTTATGTTTAAAACTCTGACCACTGATGTGTTTCTTGCAGCTGTTGAGCCGAAACCAAACTGAGGAAGAACTGCAGCAAGAAAAGGAGCAACAGATGGTGAAGAAAGCTAAAATTCAAAAGGCTGCACTTTATGGAAGCTGGATATTTGGCATCCTCGTCTTGGCCTGCGTTCTCAAAGTATACGGTAAGATATTTTTTGTTATTGCTATTGAGTTTTGTATCACTGTTAGTTGGCAAGTAACAATGATACAAAACTAGTTGCAAACACCTCGTTAAAGCTTGCCAACCACCAAAGATAGCTACTCAATCCTTATTGATTAGCTTCGTGAACCATCCTTGCTTCGCTCATAGAAATGTCCATTCTCTCCTACGCATACCTTATGGAACAGGCTAATGCTTTTCAAGATGGCATTTTGCACTTAATCGTGATTTTTTTTTATTTTCAGGAATCAAATTACTACAAATGAGTCTTGGACACTTGTTGACTTTTTCAATAATTTCGTTTTGTTTTTACTTTCAAATTCCCGAAATCGTTGTCCTATATAGAATATTGCTTTCAATTACTCTATAAGTAATATAGGATAATGAAAGTATGGCTTATTGTGATAATGAAAATATTTTTTACTTCAGCTAAAGTGGTAATGAGGTATCAGACCCCTTTTTAACTATATACAAAACTCATTTTTACATTTTTTTTTAGGTACAGATTTATGTACAAGATCCATTTTTTTTTTCAATGGAGTGATTTAATTTAAATTTAAATAGTTTTCGTTATAAACAGAATGTTTAAGATTCTAAATATTATTATTTTAAAAATAGTCATTAAAGTACCATGTAGTTTTAATGCATGACCACATGTGTCAAAGAAAATATATAGTTGCGTGGACGGGTTCGAAAGATTTGAAGCCAAAGCAGATCAAAACTTGCAGAAATTTATTCCAATATAATTCTTCACAGATTCTCTTACAGCTCCAGAACTTCTCGTTCTAGTAGACACAATACAGCTCTTTTCACCTCAATAGAGCACAAAACAGCAGTTAAAAACTTGACAACAACTGCTAAATCGTCGCAAAAGACAATGCAATACAGTTCGCTTTAGAACTCAGTATCAGTAATTCCAGTCAGCTAATGGACTCAGCTAACAACTAACTCAGTGACTCAAAATCACTCAACTACTAACTCTACTCGCGGCCGTCCTTATATAAGAGTGGTGAATCTTCACGAACCTTCCAGAGGGAGAAATTTGGAGAACTTCGCAGATCGTAGTCGAAAAGTCCTATACATGTACATAAGGACCGAAAATGTCGCCAAAACCGTCGCCAACTTGGCTCTATCTCGCCAATTTGGCTAGATTCCCATTACCATAATGTTAAATGCCCTGCCCCTTGAAATTCGCTTCCCAGAGTTACCTCTGTAAAACTCGTTATCAAGCGATAACACCCATATTGCCGGGAAACCAACTTAACGACGAACTATTGCACTGCCTTATGCGAAATGTACATAAATTACTATTTACAAAATTAACACTACGAAATATTTACAAATATACAAAAATTCGTAACAATATTTACTATCTTTAAGACACCTTCAATTAACTAAAAAGACAATAGACATTTTTCTAATTAAAACACAATATAGCAAGCTTTTGGATTTTATTTTTTAATAATTATACTTAACTCATTTCAGATTCCTTGTTTTTTTATTTTTTAGGTTGTATAAACTTATGTTTGAGATCGATGGGGCTTTTATCCAGGTGGAAACTTTTGCACATGTTCCGTTTAATGAAAATACTTCAATTCTCGCTTTTATTATTGATATTAACAACAACAACAACATTTGATATGCACTTTATCCATTATAGAAGATTTTGGCCATTATAATAAGTTTGTAAAATATTGTTGTGAATTGTCTTCAGAGGCAATGATGGCACAGTTTTTATAAAATGAAAACTATTATTTATTCGCTTTTCAAAAGCTCACAAATGTTATTCGAAGAACAGTGCAATCACTATCAAGCTTCAATAAAAACCACTTCGAATTCAGCGATAATTCAGGTCAGGCACACTCAAAGCGTTCAACTTTCATCGAGTTCCGAAGTAAACCTATTTCTCCGTTGTAGCTGCTGTCTAATTTATAAGTGCGCGTGAGAACTTTCTCGAAATATCCAGCCAACTGGTCAGATAATAGAAACACTCTAACTTTACAAAAACGAAGCGAAAGAACATTCAAATTTCATAATTTACAAATATTTTTCTTCAATATGAAATTTATTACACAAATTTTAACTTTCAGCAAATATTTAACTTTTCTAGAGTGAATCTAATATGGATAAGCAAATAACTCCAAAACTGACTTATATTATATTTCATTTGTAAGCCGGTGTTATGTTGTAAGGTGAAGCCTTTACATCTTAAGGCAAAAATTTCAAAATTTTCTGTTTTTATATTTTAGTGGAAATATATAGCCGACAATTCTAGCTTTCAGTACATACCTTACTTTTGCTGATCCGAGAAGAATTAAGAATATTATTTGAGTTTTTGTAAGCGCACATATCAGAAATCGTATGTATTTCAATTTCTTAAAATGCATTTTTCTCTTCATGTGTATTTTAATATTTTTAGGGTATTCGATTTGTTCCTTGCTATTCAAAAAATGATGTATTTTTTTTTTAAATTTGAAGATATTGTTTACTATACTATTTTGAACACTTTTGTGCATGGATTTTGGAATCTGGTATTTTTTTATTGTTTTACAGCAATTTTCGTAATGCTTCTATTTAAAAAGTTAAAAAAAATTTTGCCGTAGTACCAAAGTTTTATTTTTAAATAATTTACCAATGAGTCAAATTAAAAATCCATGCACAATTATGTCAATATATATTCGATTAGCTTGTACAAAAAAATTGAGACAGATTGCAAAAAAATTGAATCGCAAGGAGCGTTTTTAAAATTACAGAAAAAACGCTAAATTTTTCAATAAAAATTTAATTTCTTGAAAAAAAAAAAAAAATCAATATAAATTTTTGAAATTTTAGGTTGTGTTTCATCTAATTGCTATTGAACTGCACAAAAAATTTCATGAATTTTAGACAAAAATTGAAATTTTTTTATTTTTGACTTAACAGTCCCCTTAACATTTAAATCCAAGGAAGGTTTGGAACTTTTAAAAACGAGCCAGTGAATGTGTCCCATCACAGGTGCTGGGGAATTGAATTAACACAACCCTTGAATTTCAGGAGGAATGAGATGTCTTCACCAAAGTTTGAATCTTCAAGAAGGCTGCAGATTTGGCTGAGAGTTTAATTTTATCAACTCCCACGCAGGGCCTGATCATGACAAGTTGAGGCCCAAGGCCCGGACAATTTCGGGGGCCCTTTTTCAAATGCGAGATTTATTGGAAATGAGCTCGACACATACTCAAATGAATTAATATTAAGGGGGTCCGGTACCGAAAATAAAAAAAAACTTTATTTATGTACATTTTTATGTCAAAAATTTATTTTATGTATGAGATACTATTTATATATCTTTGAGAAAATGTTTTTTTTTAATTATTGTGTTTAGTTATTTAAAAAAAAAATTAAAAACCAAGAAAAAATCCATAATAATTGATGTTTGCGTATTTTGATATAAGTCAAGAAAAAATAAATTTTTTTTCGAAGTGAAAGCTTTTTGTAATACATAATTATATAAAGAAAATTTTGTCTTCACAGAATTTTGATAGGTGAATTAAAAAAAATTTAAAAAATTTTCATAGTTGAAATATTGAAATTTTTGCTTTTTTTTATATTATCTTTTACGCTAAATGTTATATTTTGAAACAGAATTAAAAAAAATAAAATTCTGTGAAGACAAAATATTTAAAACTATATAAATTAAATGCTCCAAAAATTTGAATAGCCAATTATTAATGGTTCTGGAGATATATCGATTTGAATATGCAACATCTGTGAAAAACACTAGTGCTCCAAAAACGCACTTTAAGCAGACGCTTCAAGGTGTTACGCCCATTAGTGATGTTTAAATAACATTTAATTTTCTGGCGTTCTAATCACCGGAGGAATAAGATAAAAACATAATTCTCTTCAGGAATGTATGAACTATTTTTTAAAATCATAAAAAAAATTTGGGATATTTGAAAAAATTTCGGTACTGGACTCCCTTAAGTATAGAAAAAGTTGATAAATTAATGTTAATATATTGTTTTCTAGAAGTTAATTTTTTTTTATCACAAATAAAGAAACAAATTTTAAACAATAAAATTTATAAATCAAAACAGGAAAACTTTGTAATGCACTATTGCATTATACAATCACAGTGTATAGTAATATCCGTGACACAATATTTGCAGCATTACTCATAACTTCAGAGTCGACATTTGCTGATTTTACAATAAATTCGTCAAGAATTTAAATTTTTAACTTTATCTTTCATGAAAGCTTGTTTTTTACTCTTTTAAATGATGGTTTGGTTTATGTGAATAAATATAGTCTGGGATGCCAAAGACGGTTCAAGATCAATACAAAATGATTTTCATGTAAAAATTCTTTTATACAGATTATAAAAGATATTTACATAGCTTTTGTGAAAGAAAAATTATAGGTTTAAAGCATATTTCGGGGCCCCCTAAAATTATGGGCCCAAGGCCCGGGCCTTGTGGGCCTAAGCGATGATCAGGACCTGCTCCCATGGACAGGTTCAAGGAATAATATTTTTTCTTTGTAGTTTTGGAGGGAGTAGTTTTTTGAGAAAACTTACTCCTTGGGCACCAGCCCTCCAAGTTTTTACTCTCCAAAACATCGTTTTGGGAAAGCTATTGGACGCGCCTCTTTATTTATATTATCTCCCTCCCTTAAAAGAAAGCTTCACCTGTAATTTAATCTTGGATAAGGTAGATTTGAAGTTAAATATTGAGTTTTACTGTTTTCTTATTTAAGAATGGTCAATGAAATTCTCACTAATTACTGAAGAGTATGGGAAATGTGAGCTGTCATATAATTTTAAGTAAATAAAAAACGTGTCTACAAGTTAATATTGTACAAATAGATTGCCTGGTTTTGGATAACACTACTCAGTACTATATTTGATTTTCAGATTTTGATAATCACAATTTTTGATTTTTCAAAAAAAATGTCAGCAAAATTTAAATTCTTTCCAGGAATAAATTACGAAGTGTAAAAGAAAAGGCTGAAATTTTAATTAAAAAGGAGAAAAATTATTTAACCACAAAATTTCCTGTAAAATTTTTTTTTTTTTTTTTTTTTGCTTTCTGTTTATTAATTTTATCTAGCTCCGCCTATACCAGTAACAATAAACAATAGCCTATCAGGAGTCCCAATAATACAATGGCAAAATATAAAGGACGCGCATGAAGGGTTAGGGCATCCTCAATTCAACAAAAATAAGTGATTACTCCTAACTTAATAAAAATGAATGGTTACAAATTCCTTTTATAGCATTTAATTAACAATTCATTTAATCTATCAATTAAAAAATTAGATTCGTCTATTAATTAAACAATCAATTTAATTAAACAGTACACTTAAGAAAAATAAGAATTCGAACAAAATGCTATTAATCAATCTCTTTTCTATAATTTGTTCTAGCTAATGATGAAATTTAATTGTCATACCTACTCTGGGAGGTAATAAAAAGTAATAAGTTAGTTAATAACTAAGCATTAACTACATGAAGATATTAAAGGGAACTTGGTATCCTTCAAACTTTTTTTTTTTATTTAAGCCTTTAAAATGATAATTTTTGCATATTTAGAAGTATTACTAGGCTCTAACTAAATTTTATTTAAAAAAGGCCACATAGTCCTCTAACTTTTAAAACTTTAAAAAAAATTAATGAAATTTCAAATTCTATCTTCTTTTTCATTTTGCAATATTTTTTTCTGATTTTTTTTTTTTTTTTAATGTTCCTAGTAATATACTCACTTTTTAGGCATCGGATTTTTAATAAGTAAAATAGTTCGAGAAAAACGATAATTACTGACCTATAAGTAAAAAAAAAAAACTTAAGGATTTTTTCAACATTTAAATTTGTAAAAAAAAAAGTTTACATTTTATTCAAATATCCTTCCCAATTTGTGTCAAATAGATCTTTAGAATGACACAAAAAAAATTCAAGTATTTTCATTTATATTTGTAGAAGTTTTAGCATTTTGAGTAAAGTGGGATTTCTAAAAAACACGAACTGAGAAAAATGCGTTCGGAACTTCAAAGAAACTATTGCAGTTATGCTAAATTCTCCATAGAAATATAATTTTTCTGCAATAAAAGTCATCGGATCATCTGAAAAACTTCTCAAAAAGTTACTCAATTTTGTTAAAAAGATACATTTTTTTTTACGAAATAAGCCAGAGCAAAAAATATTGTTACGAATTTTTGTATATTTGTAAATATTTCGTAGTGTTAATTTTGTAAATAGTAATTTATGTACATTTCGCATAAAGCAGTGCAATAGTTCGTCGTTAAATCGGCTTCCCTGCAGTAAGCATCTCAATGCTTGATAACGGGTTTTACAGAGGTAACTCTGGGAAGCGAGTTTCAAGGGGCAGAGCATTTAACATTATAGTAATGGGAATATCGCCAAATTGGCGAGATAGAGCCAAGTTGGCGAGGGTTTTGGTGACTAATTTTTGTCGCCAAATTTGGCGAGAAATCGCTAAATGTCGCCAAACTTGGCGACTATTTGGCGACATTTTCGGTCCCCAGGTACATGTATAGGACTTTTCGACTACGATCTGGAAAGTTCTCAAAATATCGACCTCTAGAAGATTCAAGAAGGTTGGCAGTCTCCCCTATATAAGGAGTAGTAGTTAGTTGAGTAGAGTTAGTTGATTTTGAGTCACTGAGTTAGTTGACTGATTTTGAGTCACTGAGTTAGTTGTTAGCTGAGTCCCTTAATTGACTGGAATTATTGAGTCTCAGTTAGCGAACTGTATTGCATTGTCTTTTGCGGTGATTTAGCAGTTGTTGTCTAGTTTTTAACTGCTGTTTTGTGCTCTATTGAGGTGAAAAGAGCTGTATTGTGTCTACTAGAACGAGAAGTTCTGGAACTGTAAGAGAACTGTGAAGAGTTATTTTGGAATAAATTTCTGCAAGTTTTGATCTGCTTTGGCTTCAAATCTTTCGAACCCGTCCAACGTAACATTATTTAAAAAAATAAACAACAAAGCCTGACTTTAGTATATACCGATACATAAAAGGAATTTGTGGTAAAAGTGTTAGGTGCATAGTTCTTGCAGTTTCTGAGAAAAAGGTACATGAGTAATGTGGGTTTTGAGGAAAATACATTTTGAAGAAAACTTTACCGACACAAATCAGGGTAACTTACATTCAGACTTTTCTTTGCAAAAAATTATTAAAAATATGTCTAAATGAGGTATTATTACAAATGAAGTAACATTTTAAAACGATGAATTTAAATTTTATTAAACAACTAGCTGAATACCCGCTATTTAACAAGTGCAATATTTTAGAAAGCTGAGAGACCTCGCATTGCGGAAATCCGTCATTGGTGTATAAGTCCCAGTTTTTGGTGCTTCGCTAGCAGAAAGGTTCATCGCTACGCAAAATCGAGCTCGCTTCGTTCGCTGAAGAGTTCATTGACACATAAGTACAGGCTTACTTCACTCGTTGAAAGGTTCATTACTATGCAAGAATAGGCTCGCTTCTCTCGCTGAAAATTTCATTATTTCGTAAGCATAAGCTCGCTTCACTCACGAAAATCTAATTGCTACGTAAAGCCTTAATATTAGAAGCCTCTCCCCTGCCAAGCCATAGAAGAAAAAAAAATCCCCCCGTTAATACAATAATACAACACCCCTTTAAGATTATTTTAACAAGTGTTTGTGGGAAGCAAAATTAGAAGGCCAAAACTAGTTATGTTGAAACTTTCAGAACTCTAGGCCTATTAGAAGTCGCTTTTGGAGAAAATATGTATTAAAAAAATTAATCAAAAAA
Source organism: Linyphia triangularis (assembly GCA_963978545.1). NCBI lineage: Eukaryota > Metazoa > Arthropoda > Arachnida > Araneae > Linyphiidae > Linyphia > Linyphia triangularis. Next base: position 15,875,497 of record OZ021725.1, read on the forward strand.
ACAAATTAAAATTTTAACATTCTTTTTGTTAATAGTCCAATTACAACACCAAAACTACTTGTGTTGAAAATTTCAGAACTGTAACCAAAGTAGAAATCGTTTTCTAAAATATTTGTTAATTAATTAAAAAAGAACCAAATAAAATTTAAAAATTCTGTTTTTCAAAAGTCCAATTCCTACTTCCATTGACTACTTGTTTTGAAAATTTCAGAGCTGTAGCCCTATTAGAAATCGTTTTATAAAATATTTATTAATTAATTAAAAAAGAACTAAATAAAAGTTTAAATTTCTGTTTTTCAAAATTCCAATTAGAAGCCCAAAAGTACTTATGTGGAAAATTTTAGATCTGTAGCCTTATTAGAAATCGTTTTGTAAAATATTTATTAATTAATTAAAAAAAAAAACTAAATAAAACTTTAAAATGTTGTTTTTAAAAAGTCCAATTAGAAGGCCAAAACTGCTTATGTTAAAAATTTCAGAGCTGTAGCCCCGTTAAAAGTCTTTTTATAAAAAAAAGTTGTTAATTAAGAAAATCAATCAAAAAATAACTTTTTTAAATTTTCACATTGTTTTTCAAAAGTCCGATTAGAAGGCTAAAACTATTTATAATGAAAATTTCAGAGCTGTATCTTTTTTTAAAGTCCCTTTGTAAAAAATAATTAAAAAATTAATTAAAAAAGAACTAATTACAATTTTAACATTCTGTTTAATGTATATAAAATTAGAGTGCCCAAACTTCTTGTGTTGAAAATTTTAGAGCTCCAATTTTAAGTAGGTATCTATAGATCCACAGACAGACACACAGCTTGTTTTATTATTATAGGTAAACTAAAAATGGATTTTTTATAAATTTTAAGACACCAACTTCCCTTAACATGATTCGTACATGCCTTGATTTAGAAGAATTATTTCTTTCTTCATGGCGGCTTTTTTCCTTGACGACTTAAAAAAGACGTCAATGGACAATTCCCGGAATTTTTTATTTTTTTTTTTATTCAATTCTAAATGTTTCGAAAAGGCCATAAACATAAAAATTTCTGCTCAATGAGCCTTTTTTTTTTTTTTTTTTAATTTGCGATCAAAATTACCTTGTTAGAGGTTGGCGAGAAAACAACTCATTTCGTTGGCATTGAACGTGACGTAAAGAGATCTCAAACATCTTGGCTTGAAATACAGTAGCGGAAACCAGATTTGCAAGTTTCTCGCAAATCACGCCAACCTGTACGGAATATGGCAATGGTCTACCAGCGATCAACTTTTTTAACGATAACTTATTTGGCAGAAACCTCACGATAACCATAGAAACGCAGGGATCTCTTTACGTCACGAATTTTGTTTACTGTTTTGATCGGACTGGTTTTGGCTGGGTTTGGGGGCATTTTCTTTTCTTAATATTTATATAACTAATTTTTTTTAAAGAAATTTTGTTTAAATACTTGGAATCAGGAAGAAATTCTTCATAAATATGTACTAATTTTACTCGTTTTTAAAAAATGCGGGAATAGTCCATTCAAAGGTCACATGCAGCTTCTGTTCCCACCACTTTTCTGCTCCAGAATGTGTAACTGTACTCCAAGCCGTTCAAATAAATTAAAAAATTCTTTTAAATACTGCCTCTTTTATAATGTGAACTGAATGGCTCTATGTTGTTGAGAACCAGTTGATGGACATAACATATACAAGGTGGTCATAAATTAACTTTGCCGATATATGGACCTCTAGGTTCCTTTCCGTGCAACCGATCGAGATGAGATTTCAGGTATAGTTATTCAAAAGTATGAGCTCGGGAGTCTGTGAATGGCAACAAAATGGCGCTGACGATTACGGTTATAGATACAGAAACTCGAAATTTTCGAAGGGTACTCCTACTTTTCCTGTCACAAAATGCTCAGCTTATGCGTAAACCCTAAAGAGCCTTGGAACGGATCGTGTATCACAAAAAAAAAACCGGACACGTTATGCACATACAAAAAACAACTTCGCCGAACGGCCAACAAAAACACGATTGGGACCCATTGTGGAAATTTGCATATGATAGAGACCAGAATTCACATGGGCGCCATCGCAGGCAGTTTTATCGGCTTTCTACGCTGAATATCTGGCGAACGGCTTCCGTATCCTTCGATCGTGTTTCTGTTGGTCGTTCTCAGAGCTGTTTTTTTTTTTTTTGTGCGGGTATAACGTGTCCATTTTTCTGTCATATACGTACCGTACCGACGCTCTTTAGAATTTTCGCATGCGATGAGCATTTTGCGATAGAAGAAAAGCATGTGTTGCCATTCGAAAATTTCGAGTTTCTGTAACTATAACCGTAATCGTCAGCGCCATTTTGTCGCCATTCACAGACTCCAAAGCTCCTACTTCTGAATAACTATACCTGAAATCTCATCTCGATCGGTTGAACGGAACGGAAGCTAGAGGTCCATATATCGGCAAAGTTATTTTATGATTACCCTGTATATACTTGCATATAAAAAACTTTAAAAACAATCTATAAAAGACATCTGAAGGGCCACGGCAAAGAACAATCCGAGTCCAATTTTTTCGAAATCGAGTCTTAGCAACCATCAACAGTGCTCGTATGTTTTATTTAAACTTGAAATAAAGTTACCACATTTAAGGCATTGTCATAAATCATAAAAGTAGAAAAATGAATGCCTTTCAATAATGAAAATAGTCTTTCCACAACAGTTAAACATCTTTATTCAACAAATATGGAGCATAAACAGAAATCAAATAAATTAGTCAAGCAGATGAAATCATACTTGAATAAAATATATTTAATTTTAGCTTCTGCACTACTTTGTCGCAGTAAGTTTGTACAAGGGCTAGGAATGTCCATCTGTGTTAAGAGTAAATTTTTCTAGCCGGCTTCTTTCATCATTCGGCAACAATCACCAAACAATTAAAAAAATCACCAAAAATCTAATCGAATTTGCACTTTTTTAATTAAAAAAAATTATGAATCCGTAAAAGGAAAATTATGACCATTTAATTCAAATTTCAGGAGGAGGGGGGGAAGGCAGCGAATTTTCTGAAAAAAAATTAGGTAGGAATTTTAGGGATAATTCCAAAAAATTCGAGAACATTTAGGGGATAACATCAAAAAATGTTGGGGTAGTTCCAAAAATATAAGGGATATTTCTTTTAAAGCTGACATTGACAAACCATGTTTTAATACCATTAAAAAAATGACAATTTTCAAAAAATTTAATAATTGAAATCCCAGAAAAGATTTTCTCCTCTGGAAGATTTTCCGGGGTTTTGGAAAAAAAATCAGGGAATTTTCGAGATTTTAAATATTTTTTAGTAATTGTCGAAAAACGTAGGTACATTTTTAGGAATTTTAAAAACACAAAAATTTTAGCAATATTATAAATTTTAAAGCGAATGCGACTCCTGAAATTTCTAGAACGTCATAAATATTAGAGTGTAATTGAAAATTGTGAAGTGCTCCATATCCCAAGTTTTGTTTCAATTAGCACCATAATTTTTTTTTAATTCTCTATCCCTTTTGCAGCAAAACGATTTCTGTTCAAATGCGGCTGCGACTTTTGCGACATCTTCCGCTACAGAAGAAAGGTCCAACGTGTAGTAGGCAATTTCACACCTGGTGTTTATGTGCACAAAAATGGAGAAAAAGAATTTTACCCCCCTACGGAGGAAGAAATTGAAGCCTTAAGAGAAGTTAAAAAGCTGATGTATAGTTTACACTAAGATTTTTTATTTGTATGTTAGTAGAGCATTTTGTATAGATATAGTATATTATCATAAATTATTTTTCTACTTCTGTATTAACCTTTTTAATCTATTGAATAATAAACATTTCAATTGACGTTGCCGTACGATGTATGTTATATTTGCAAGTTTTTATAAATAACAACAATCTATGTGTTATGACTATCGAAGTAAGACTACGCACTGCTTGTTTATCTGTATCAGCCTAACCAAAAACTAGGGGTGTGGTACATCGTGCAACTGCATTTAAATTTGCCATGAATTAGAGTAATCTACCATTAGCGTTTTTATATTTTCATTACTTAAAAAATGTGTCAAGTTTAGCGACAATTATTACATTCGCTAGAAAAAAGAAATAAAAACCTCCAAAACAGCGAAATGTTTTTGTTTGGTTTGTACGTTCAACGACCTATTTTTATGCACAATGACGGCTAATCAGGCCGGGACCTACAGATTAAAGTGGATTCCGAACCACAACGAACATCCATACCTAGCACCTTGCTAGGCTAGCATCTTTGGCATGCGAGGCCAGAGCGCTATCCCACAGCCATCAGATGGGCCGATGATGCTTAAGCTAACAGACATTCGTTTGTGAAACTGTTAACGCCTTTTATTGCATATCTATGGAAATTTTGGAAGTGGGGATATTTAGTGGAGCTTAAAAGATTTTCAAACTGAATTTTGGCCAAAACCATTAGAGCCGGGGTGTGGGGGTTTCTTCGGGAAATTGCTCAAGAACATAAATTTTCGAAGATAGCTAGGTACCTTATGAGCAATTTTGACGAAAATATTAATGACAGTCGACAGATCCAATGGCCACCACTAACCTGCTCTCAAAATTTAAACATGGCAGGTCCGTTTGGGGAGTATGCTGACGACAACGAAAATTTTCTTAATTCTGCACTTTTCAAAATTTGTTGAAATGCAAAAAAAAAGGGGGGGGGGGAATTGCTTTAAAAAATGCAACAATTAATGTTTAAACACTCTTGAGAATTGGTCTAAAACTCTTTTAACACGTTTTAAAAATTTATTATAATTACTGTATCTTTGTTTGCCTTCTCACCAAGGAAGCTCAGATTTTATACCGTGCATTTTTATTTTTGAACACCTTTTCCGGTAACAGATTAAAAGACTGCTCTTGTGGTAATGAAAATCTAAATATTTTAAACTTTCCAGATGACTTTTTGAAGACTAATTCTAAACTCACAGAATCCTTGGAGGAAGAATAAATATTTTTTTATTGTTATTAGCTGCGTGGCCCAGCACAGCAGAAACTCATCAATGTGCATATGCCCTAGCTTTTTACGCTTCACGTTTGCCTCCGCTCGCTAAAAGATTGTACATAAACCTAGAATCGCTTTACTCGCTATATCCCTACTAATACAATAACACTCTCTCCAAGATACATTCCTTTAGTGACTGAATTTTATTGTTCTAACTAATTTCATTTCACTTTCAAATTTTTCTTTCCCAAGATTCATTTTAATTTTTCTACCAAATCCTTAAAAACATTATTCACCAACACAAAATCAGATCTCAAATAGTAGTGATATCTCTCCCACTACTCTCAAATCTACCCATTTTGTATTCTTTGAAACACTTAATACTAACTCTTCTGCAACAAGATTTTCTTAAAGCACCAAGACTTATTGAGGTACTTCTTTACTAATAAAATGTATGAAAATAAACTCACAATAAACTCACTATCGCACTAATAATAACGAAATGATAAAAAAGTCAATTGCTTGTAAAGGTAAAATCTATTTATTTGGGCTAATTAAAAAGGAAAGATTAAGACAAACAAGGCCATGCACTGCAGGCCTGTAGCTACGACTTCACAGAGTCATGTCAAACAAAAATCTAAAACCAGAGTTAGTGATTACGAATCATTTCTTTATTTGATAACAGTGTTCACCCTAGGCATTTCCAGAATTTCTTTAATCTTGCCTTCTCACTACACTTCCAGCCATATAATACCTGGCAGCCTTGCAGTTACTTGGTGGTGCAACGTGCTTAGGTGCAAACAGTGTTGTTTATATATATTAAAAAAAGCATTTTGGTACTAATAAATCAAATTTTTTTAGTAATCTTTCATTAGTGTAAGTAAGGAGGTGTTGTTGATGTCCAATGGGTGGAAATGTTTTACAAGCATGTTTGGGAGCACTACTTACAGAAAATGTTTATACTCCAAATTTCAAAAGCATGTGGCATTTAAACAGTGTGAGTGAGGTGTTCTTCCAGAAGACTGTGACGGGAAAAATGTCTTGTTGAACACTTCAGAGGTGTGATGTTTTTATTCCAGTATGAGTAAGGAGATGTTTGATATTACTACTTGTTTGCTACACATTGCACAAGCATGTGGCTTTTCACCAGGGAGTGAGGCGATGTCGTATAAAATTACTAATATTGGAAAAAAATTCGTTGCACACTTTGCAAGTGTACAGCTTTTCCCAGTGAGTAAGATGGTGTCTTTTGAGATCATTACTTTGGAAAACATTTTGCTGCATATTTCACAAGTATATGGCTTTTCACCAGTGAGTAGGAGGTGAGATTTGATAGTGCCACTTTGGGTCAATACTCTGCTGTGCATGTCGCAAACCTGTGCTTTTTTTTCCAGTGGTTTGGTTGGTTGGGGTTTTATGGTGCAAGAGTTTTTCCAGTGGGAGTGAGGAGGTATATTTTCAGTTCTTACTATTTAAGGGAAATGTGTGGTTGGGCATAACATTACTAATATTGGAACATTTTCTGCATATTTCACAAGTATGCAGTTTCTCACCAGTGCGAGTGAGGTGATTTTTGAGAGCACTACTTTGGGTAAAATTCATGCTGCATTTTTCTCCAGTGTGTAAAGAGCTGTCTTTTAAGATTACTACTTAACAAAAATGTTTAGTTGCACATTTTACAAGCGTAGTTTTCTCAAGCGTGAGTAAAGGAAAAGAGTGTTGGTAGTGATTTTGTATGCATAAGGCTTTTCTCCAGAGAGAGTAAGGAAGTGCATTTTGATAGCACTATTTAATGCTTTACTGCATATCTCATGGGTGTGTAGCTTTTCTGTAATGTAAGTAAGGAGGTGCCTTTTGAGAACACTACTTATGAAAAATATTTAGCTGCACATTGAGAAGATGTTAAAAAATAGCACTTGGGACACTTTTTGTTGCTGCACATATCAATAGCGCGTGGAATTTCTTTAATGTGAATAAGAAGGTGACTTTTGAGAACACTAGTTTTGGATTTTTTTTTTTTTTGCTACATATAACCACAAGCATATGATTTCCCACCTGTGTAAGTGCGTAGGTGGAGCAAAGCGTACAGAAAATGTTTTGCTAGACATTTCCCAAACGTTCTGCTTTTCTGTGAGGAAATGCCTTTAGAGATATCTTGGAAAAAAATTTACTTCACAAGCGGATAGTTTTTTCAACAGTGTGAAAGAGGAGGGGATATTAAGATCACAAGCTTAGGAAATTTTCTTTCTGCAGATTTAACAAACATATGGCTTTGTTCCTACATGAGTAAGTACCTTTATGTTCTCCGAGAACACTGCTTACGGAAAATTTTCTGCTGCACCTTTCGTAAGAATGTAGCTTTATTCAGTGTGAGCCAGGACGTGCTTTTTTAAAACACTTTTGTGGGAAAATGTTTTGTCGCACATTTCGCAAGAATATGGCTTTTCTCCAGTATGAGTACGGAGATGCGTTTTGAGAGCACTACTTGAGATGTAGGCTTTGCTGCACACTTCACAAGTGTGTGGCTTTTTTCCAGAGTGGGTGAGGAGATGTTTTGTAAGATTACCCCTTAAGGCAAATGTTTTGCTACACATTTCACAAGCGTATGGCTTTTCACCAGTGTGAGTAAGAAGATGCCTTTTTAAACCGAATTGGTAGGAAAACATTTTGTTGCACATTTCACAAGCGTATGGCTTTTCACCAGTGTGAGTAAGAAGATGCTGCTTAAAACCCCTTTTATTGGAAAACGTTCCGTTGCATGTTTTGCAAGCGTAGGGCATTTCTCCAGAGTGGGTGAGGAGATGTTTTGTAAGATTACCCCTTAAGGCAAATGTTTTGCTGCACATTTCACAAGCGTATGGCTTTTCACCAGTGTGAGTAAGAAGATGCCTTTTTAAACCGAATTGGTAGGAAAACATTTTGTTGCACATTTCACAAGCGTATGGCTTTTCACCAGTGTGAGTAAGAAGATGCTGCTTAAAACCCCTTTTATTGGAAAACGTTCCGTTGCATGTTTTGCAAGAGTAGGGCATTTCTCCAGAGTGGGTGAGGAGATGGTCCTTAAAAGTACACCTTCGGGAAAACGTTTTGTCGCACACTTGGCAAGCATATGGCTTTTCTTCAATATGAGCAATGAGATGATGCGTTTTGAGAGCACCTTTTGAGAAATATGTTTTAAAGCATATTTCACAAGTGTGTGGCTTTTCTCCAGAGTGGGTAAGGAGATGTTGTTTAAGATAACGTTTTCGGGAAAATGTTTTATTGCACAATTCACAAGCATATGGCTTTTCATCAGTGTGAATAAGAAGGTGCATTTTGAAATCAGATTTAATGTAAAACGTTTTGCTGCACATTTCACAAGAGTAAGGCCTTTCTTTCGAGTGGGTGAGGAGATGTTGTTTAAGATTACCCCTTGCAGCAAATGCTTTGCTGCACATTTCACAAGCGTGTGGCCTTTCTCCAGTGTGAGTAAGGAGGTGCTTTTCAAAAGCACTTTTGTAGGAAAACGTTTTGTTGCACATTTTGCAAGCATACGGTTTTTCTCCAGTATGAGTAAAGAGGTGTATTTTGAGAGCACTACTCGAGAAAAATGTTTTGCTGCATATTTCACAAGCGTGTGGCTTTTCTCTATAGTGGGTGAGGATATGTTTTTGCAGATTACTCTTTAGTGAAAACTTTTTACTGCACATTTCACAAGTGTGTAGCCTTTCTCCTGTATGAGAAAGGAAGTGCCTTTTGAGATTACCTTGTCGAGAAAATGTTTTGTAACAAATTTTGCAAGCATACAACTTTTCTCCTGTGTGAGTAAGTACATGCTGTTTGAGACCATTAGCATTGGAAAATTTTTTGCTGCACATTTCACAAGAGTATTTTTTTTCACTAGAGTGGGTGAGGAGATGGTTTTTAAGATCACGCCTTTGTAAAAATTTTTTGCTGCACATTTCACAAGTGTGTTTTCTTTCACCAGAGTGGCTGAGGAGATGTTGTTTAAGATTAGACCTTAGGGCAAATGTTTTGCCGCACATTTCACAAGCGTATGGCTTTTCACCAGTGTGAGTAAGAAGATGCCTTTTTAAATCGAGTTGGGAGGAAAACGTTTTGTTGCACATTTTGCAAGCATATGGCTTTTCTCCAGTATGAGTGCAGAGATGCTCTTTGAGATTTATACTACAAGAAAATGTTTTGCTGCATATTTCACAAGCATGCTGCTTTTCCCCAATGTGAGCATGAACGTTCTTTTTAAGAGAACTACTTATGGAACATTTCCTGCTGCACATTTTGTAAGTGAGTCTTTATCATGTGTGAGTTATATGATGCGTTTTAAGAATTAGTGCTTAAGTTGGAGTAAAAAAAAGTAATTCAAAAATGTCAAAATTCTCTTTTTAGCAAAATTAGTTCTATTTTGCACAAATCTTGATGTGCAAACTAAAAGATTATTTGAAAAACTCTTATCAATAAAATTAGTAAAACTCTCAACTAAAAAGCTATTATACGAGATATTAACAAGACAGTATTAATAATAAACAAGTTTGGTCATTTTCTATATTTGAAAACTAATTTCCAGGTCTCAAACAAAAATTTCCATTTCCCAAATTTCAGGCTAAATATTCTAAAAAAGCTATAAAATGTTTCGATTTTAGTATTTTGTAAAGATTTTTTTTTTTTTTTAGCATTTTGCTAAAATAACAGCCCTGTTGAGAACACTAATGTGTGAAAACATTTTGCTGCCCATTGCAAGCAAGTTGCTATTCTCCAGTGTTGATCTTTCCGTAGAAGTAAAAGTTGATGCTTCCTGATAGTAATTGATGACAGTCATTCTTGAAGCACAGCACAACCGCCGAATTTGCTAAACATCTCTATTTCTCTGCAATTAAGAAAGACATTTTAAAAACATACATGCAATCTATGTTTATTATATAAGGGAAGGCGTAGTATAGTACGAAAAAAAAATTGACAGTGATATTTTCTTCTATAACAAACATTTTATAATTTTCTAACTAGGAAAAAAAAAAAAAGGTTTGTTTCCTGTAACATGGGCAAAAATATCAGGATAGGTAGGAAAAAGTTTTTTTTTTTAGTAATATTTTTTAGTAAATACGCACAAATATTTGTGTGGTATTAATGTGAAATATTTAAAATTGATTAGCGATTTAAAGTACTTGGGTATATTTATTTTTTGTGGACCAGACTAGGATAGGGGAAGATGGTGCACAGTGGTCCACATTAACAGGTTTTTTTTTTCCCTTCTACTTAAATGGAAAAGTCAATTCACCTGAAAATAATCATGCATACTCTTCAAACTTTCCTTCTCCTCTCATAATTTTCAATTCAAGTATTTGAAAAAAAAATTATGTGTGACTATGAAGTAAGTGACTATGACAGTACCCGTCTCCGGGGTACACAAGAGATGTGTTTTGTTTACTTCTGTGAAGTAAGAGATAAGTCATAGGGAGATGTCGCTCCTTTTGGCTGAGAGCTAAAAGCAACCACTGCAGGCGAAATCCGAAGATGTCTATGGAGATACGTGGTGTGTTTACCTACCGTCTATAAATTCGTGTAATCTTCTAAAATAACGGTATGCTTACATTTATTTTTTTAAATTATCAATTATTTAAAGTTCAATCTATCTTTTTTAAGTATTATTTTTCAAATTAATGAATTTTTATCCCTGTAATCCTCATTTTAAGAATGCATGCATGGTTTAGTATGTCTTATAAGCGCATAATTTCTTTTCCCCACTGCATATATTTCTTGTTTGTGTGATAAGAATCATAATACGTCTTTTTCTATCGCAATAGAATGTTTTTAATTGCTGTTAGCCAAACTTGCGTACAGAGTGTGGCTACTATAAAAGGAATTGATGAAAGGTATTCTTGTTTAATAAATCTACGAGAATATAAAAAGAAATGTTTGTACTACATGCATGAAGAAGTTTTAAAAGTGTTTGAGGAAATGGAGCTATTGTGTAGGTCCATCGAAGGAATGATTGTGGAATCCAACAATTGTAAACAACTGATAATGCAGAAGTATGATGAAACTGCAGCCTTAAAATTGTATGTTGCTAAAAAATCCTGCCACAGCATAGAACAAAACCTTGTTAATCGCTTTGCCAGTTTTCGACTTAAAATATTCTCCTCAAAAAAGCGAAAATAAATGTTTGCCAAGGCTAAAGCAAACGAAAAGAGCGTGAGCAGTAAAAGTGTTGCCATGCGAGTCTCAGCCAGAGATGTTTAAGATTCATAAATATTCTGTATTTCTAGCTAATTTAACTTTTGTACATTTATTTCCTTTCATTCATTTTCTATACCAGACAATTTATCATTACTTCCATATAGATTCAGAAGATTATAGTAAAAAACTTACGACAGATACAGTAAAAAAGAACATGACACTAAATACAGAAAATAATCAAGTTTTATTCACAGCTCTTGCACGTGTTCTATGTGCATACATTAATGCGATAGTCCTGTTTTGTCATATATTAATGTGTCTGCTTGAATGTTTTGTCAGTACCGTTGATAGTACCAAGTTGAATAAGAATCGGGTAGAACTGGACAATTGCATTAATGTATGTAGTATGACCAAGGGTTCACAGACAGAACACCTGCAAGATCTGTAAATAAAACTTGATTATTTTCTGTTTAATAAAGATTTATCTAATATTTTAAAAAATAATTAGTACTTAAGATTATGTGGTTGGTTGTATTCAGATTATCTGGCGCCGTCAGCAACACGAGGGCTATAATGCGCCGAAACATTCGTCATTAGACAAGCCAACATACATTTACAAACACCCATGCCTAACACGGGACTCGAACCCGCAACCTCGCGGTCTAGAAGCCAGCACGCTAACCACTATACCGTTTGGTCGGCCTTAAGATTATGTGAAAACTAATTTTAAAGAAAAATTATTTTTATATTGTTTTACCAGAGGCCATGCGGCTAGAGAAAAATCTACTTTTTCTATCCTCATTTTAGGTACCTGGTTTTTATTTGCTTAAAAATATGTGTATTTCATTAATTTTGAATATAACTATCATGAAATTTGAATATTATTTTTTTAATGCCATAATATTATTTGAAATAATTCAATTGTTTATTATTTTTTGGATTGTTTTTACACGTCATTAATAAAAAATATTGTTCATTTTGAGGGACTAAAAAGCAAAGGGGTCTAAGTGACTTTTCTTAACTTTCGAGAAAATACACTTTACATCCTCTTTCTTATATTTAATTCTATGAAAACAAGTGATATCTTTATTCCAGAGGTTAGTATTTGAACAACAAATAATTTCCATACAAATTTAATATAAATAGTATTTTCTCAAAAGTCAAGAAAAGTTCCGCTGCGCCAAAGGAACGATCAACAGCCGAAATTGGTTTACTTACGGATTCGTGTTTTCCCCGGCAACCCCTATTTTGGACGACTTTCCAAGCTCATGGCGTAACTTTAAGCTTACAGCTTAATAAAGCAACACTAGGGTACACTGGTCCACCTCTTAGGGCACAGTGGACCAACCTCTAATTACATAGTATAAATGGGATTTTTTAATTAATATATATTTCTTAATTATGCACGATAACACAATGCAAATGTTTAAATATAACAAAAAGTTATCAGATTATAAAAAATATTTATAATTATCAAAAAATTATAATTATAAAAATGTAAATCAATGAACATTAAATTTTGAAAATGGAATTTTAAGAATCTTGTAATGGCATTCTCTTGTTTTATTTCCTTTATAATGGCCTTTTTTTTATGGCTTCTTTTTCTAATGTATTTTTAATTGGGTATTTGTTAATATTTTTGAAGATCCCTTTTCTTACGATTTCTGAACTCCAGCTATAGGGAATGGACGAACCTCTTCAGGAGTTTGGATTCAATTATTTGAAGTACTTCAGATTGATTACTACAACTTGGTCTGTGAATATCTTTGTGCAATTCATGAGATGACAGTTGGTCAGTTACAATTCATGGTCTTCAAAAATAATTTCATAGTACACTTGTATAGCCATATTCCTGTTACTTGCTAATCACAGAATTATGGAACCATTAAATCAACATATTTTGTCCCTTTTTTTATTTAAAGCTGAATTAGCTATCAATAGATGTTTTTTTTAAGATTTTTATAATCATGCTGAAATTTTTGTCTCTCAGGAGCACAGTTGACCATGGACCATTGTGCCCCATGCTGAAGAAGAAATAATCATACTAAAATTATACATAGATTGCATACTTGCCAACTTTCTTTAGATATATCAAAAATAAGAACATCTTAGCTTTATAAAACAATTGTTCAATACTATTTATCTGCTGTTTCTTTTCTCAGGAAATGAAAAAACTTGATGCTCGAAAAATTACTTTAAGGAGCACAAACATCAAACCTTAATAAAATGGTTGATTTTGCTATACACATATGCTTTTTAGACATATATAAAACTAGCTCATGCTACCATCTATGAGTCTTAATTTGAAGCTTAAAATGTTAAAACCACTCTGCCCTGTCTTCCCCTATATCCAGGTATTTACTGAAATTGGGTATTTATACTTATTCTCCATGTTTAACTGTCCATTACGCGATAATAAATTAATTGCTTTAACAAACGTTTTTATATATATCATGGAATTTTTTTAAAAGTGTAAAAAAATTTAGGGTCAACATTTTTGTATTGTAATTTTAGGGTAGGTAGGGTTACAGGAAACAAAACCTTTTTTGTTTGGCCTAATGAAAAAATAATGAAATCATTTTCATATTTTAAAACACTTTATTATAAATGCATTGAAAATTAGTTTTATTATTAATTTATAGCAGCATAGATGCCCCAAACCAGGATAATCACTTTTGGGCGTTTGGGTTTGATATATTTTTAAACACATTTAGTATATAAGAAAAATTCAAAACCTATGTTATCGATGAGAAGGTGAACATGGAACAGTTATAAAAGGCTATTAGAAATTTTCGTAATTGTTTTTAAAGTGATATAATGTTGTGACACGTATTTTTCCTGTTTGGGAGAATGACCCAATACGTTCTTGGTAAAATGGTTAAAATGTAGATTTTGTTAACAGCAGGACATTTATTTTATTTTATGTATGCCTATTTTGAGGTATAAAAAAAAATTTCAACAGATTTTTAAGGAGACACCTAATTACACAATCAATACAAGGTTCCCACTCAAATCACAGAATGAAAATCAATGACTTTTAAGGACCTAAATAATGTTTTTAAGGACCTTTGAAAATTGGTTTTCAGGCATCATGTCTATATATAAATTTTTAATAAAGTATACTCTACCAAAAAAAGTTACAAGTTGGTGGATGCATGATACAAATATGACAAGAGAATTCTGATGAAGTGCAGATAAGTGACGGTCACGCGGGGATAGTAAGTCCGTGTTGTATTTTTAAAACTTTTGCAGTTGGGCACACAACATCCGCATAAATTAAAGACTTTTAAGGACCTCTAAGCATTTTCAAGGACTTTTAAGCACCTCTAAGCATTTTCAAGGACTTTTAAGCACCTCTAAGCATTTTCAAAGCCTTGAAAACAAGTTTAAAATTATTAAGCACCTTTAATGACCGTGGGAACCCTGTAATATATTAAACTTATAAAAATCGAGCTTTTCAACACTTCAAATGCATGAAATGCAAAAGTGAATGTGTGTAAATTTAAAAAACTACGGAAAGATTTTAAGTACTGATAATTTGTAAGAAAAGATATCAAGACAAACAGCTGAAAATGAATAGTAGGAATTTTCGAAATCTTAGAGCCAGGGACTAACTGGGACATAAAACCGGTCCAGTGATTTTAGATTTATACCTGCCCACACGTTCAATATTATCATTAATCAAATTTTAATAATCATTGTTAATAATAAATTAATTCCAATAAATAAATAATTATAATATTTTTTTTTTATATTCAATAATTTCAATGATTAAATAGTTTTATTTATTAATTTTGATAATTGAATTGTTTTAATAATTAGTTTAACTAAATAAAATTTTCTGTCTCTACTATTTATACCTCTTTTGGGTGAACTTGGTTTGATAGTTTAATAAACCATTGATATTTTGTTACAAAAACTAGGGATGTACATCACACAACTTTCAATGATACTAAAATATCTGTATTAAAATGTATGGTGTTCTTTATCATTTTCATATATTCCTTCATTTAAATAAAACTGACCAGATAGGCGATATTTTTGGCAATAGTTTTTACATGCGTGAAACAGAAAAAAATCAGTTGTTGATGGGCGATACTCTAGGCAAAGACTTTAAAGGCACTTGCTTTTCAACTTTTTATGCTTGCAAAATATGGAGGTATATATAACATATAAATAAGACTTCCTTTTTCATAACATAAATTTTGTATGAATTAGATTAATTCATCTACAGTTTTAAAGAATATCAAGAACCATTATATATAAATATTTAATTTAAAATAATGACACTTACTTATACAGGGTTAGCATGATTTAAACCAAATGGTTTCTTCTAAAAAAAAAAAAAACAATTGGTCTTGTTACTCACCAGTAGTCTGTCCTGATCAGAATTTCTGTTCATGCTTTAATTAACTGAAGAAAAAAATTAATGTTCGTCATGTGACATAAACAACAGATACAGCTTATCTTTCTTTCCTCAATAAGATAAACTGGAAGCTTGTGTTTTTAAAGCACAGTTTCATGTAATTCTAGCATGGACGGAAACTCTGATTGAGTATAGTCTGATCAGGACAGACTACTAAGGAGTAACGAGACATTATGCACTGATATGTGATCGGCAGTGAATGTGTTAAAATTCCAAGTATTTATCCTGGGTAAAATTTCCAAAGTAGCAAAAGATTATTTTATTTAATATGAGAGTAGTTCAGCGCAAGTACTCTCGCATATTTTAAAAGAACTGTAATCAGGGATGAGAATGCAAAATTTCAAAAAACAGGAAATCCAAAATTTAAAAAACTAAATACACGCGACATCGGATTTTGCAATAGTAAAACCCAACACTACTTGTGAACGGGCATGATGCAAGTTGCTGAGGATGTCAAGGTACAAAATTTTTATATGAAGGAACTGTCATGATAATACATACAAACTGCAAATTAAATCATTATAAAACTAATATATAAAGTGCTACATATAATTTAAGAAAATGTGTGTATACAAAGATCTCATACATATTCCTAATTAGCCAATGATCATTTCCATTCAACCAAATTGATATAGTTGAAATAAAGTTACGTACCACTTTATAAAAGTCACATATCAAATTATAAAAGGATATTTGTAACCAAAGTACAGAATGTTCAGCAAATTACAGATAGGAAAAAAACAAGAAAAAGGCATTGACAAATAAAACATTAAACAAACTTTAATTTGGACAAGTAAATACGTCATATTTTTCAAAATGACCAAAATTACGCTAGAAAAATGCGGAAATTACTGAATTACTAAAAAGTGGAGTAAAACTAGAAAAAAAAAAAAAAACGAGGAAAATCGCGGAAAATTCTCATCCCTGTGTAATTGTTAAAAATCTAGGCTTTAAAACATTGTTTATGCATTCACACTTTCAAATACCCATACGTTCCATTTGTGCACGGAGGCAGGTGTTTGTGCACATAGTTTCTCCACCCCCTTCGGGGTTTAACCATCCAACCATATCCATACATAATTCATAGTTATGAAGTAACCAAAATAAAACCAATCGTTCTTCAGCTGGTTTTTGCTTTCGACAAATGATAAACACTGAAATGAAGAGGAAAATGTCATAACAGAAGCCAGTGGAAAAGCAACCCCCTTAAAACAAAAAAACTTAAAACACAAATAATCTTTTTAGTTTCTTGATTGTCTAAAACATAACATGTTTATTTTAACCTGGAAACGTCCAGCTGAGCTTTGTATCCCACCACACCAAATTCAAAAATGATATCGCAATTCAACAAGACAAAGGTCACACTCTTTATTTGTGTTGAGTTTCATCATTTGTCAATTTCGTTCGAGTACTGATGTCATTACAACAATAGTCAATAGTTTCTACCCACTTTCCTGCCTCGAAAAAATGATCCCGAGATCTGACAGATTCCCTCACAAGGTTTGGACCTTTTAATACGTCCGAATAGTATGAGCTCTGTCACCAAGATTCTTGGCGAGCAATTATAGTAATGGGTTTATAACCTATCAATGTCTAGACCATTGCGGGTGGTCGTCCTCAGACCTCCTTTGTCCTTTTCTCACCTCAAGCGTTGTCAACCTCTCTTTCACAATTGTCCACAATATGCCTGAATTTTTTTACATTGTCTTACCATCCCTACTGAACAAAAAAAGGAAGGAACAAGTGGGAGCGATTGGGATCTAAATGCATTGGGCTTAAAAAATAAAAAAAAACGTTAAGTAAGGAAATTAGTACTTATTGAAAAAATACGAACTTCCACACCAGACCGGTCAATTTTTCACAAAACTCACCAGCTCGGTGATTGCAGTGGACAACCCTATGGCCAGTACGTTCCTGCTTAGAGTCATGTTCACTTTCTCCGCATATTAATTTAAAGATTGAAAAAATTTATAAGGCATGTTCATCTCTAGCAATACATTAGTCATTGTCTTCTATCTCGGTCATTCTCCACATAAAGCAATATTTCAGCGGCAGGAGAAGAAAAAAAATATGGAAATCATTAAACGCTTAAATTTTTTCCAACCATAGAACTTATCAATTACAATCCAATTATGACATTGGCAGAGATCGTCTGATAATTTATAAAGATCGTCCATAATTATTCAATAGGATAACGTCCACAAACATGATGTTTTCCTTATATTTGTTTAGTTCTTAACGGGGTTGGCATGCTTTAAACCAAATGGTTTTTTTCTAAAAAGAAACAAAAAAAAACAATTGTTTTTTTTAAAGAATAATTTAAAATTGTATTTTTATTTGTTTATTTATATTACGATTTTTTAAATTATTATTATTTTTTTTTTAATTATTTGGGTTTTTTTACAAAAAAAAAAAAAACCTTTTTTTTTTCACAACCCTGGTTCTAAATGGAATTTTAGATTCATAAACATGAGTTTATAAAATTGATAAGTGTAAAATTAATAGTATCAAATATATTAATTAATAATCTCTATATATAATTCTCTTGCGTAACGTCCAATATTCAGCTGTATTTCTGTAAGCAGAATGGCAACGAATTCAAACATCCAATCACAAATCTTCTAAATGTACTTGATGCACGAATTTCCAAATTCAGCAATCCAACCAATCACAATGTATCTTTTGAAATTTGACTAATACATCTGGCAACAGCAACTTGGATTCGCCATATTTTGTTTTTTCTTATTACAGTCTACAGATAGAAATTTATAAGTGGCAGAAATAGACAGTCGGTAGTTCCAAAAAACAAAACAAAACAGATAGAAATTATTGCCTATTTAAAATGTATTGATTTAATAGTTACGATGATGCAAGAATAAATAGATCCAAGATGTGTACGTTTCTTTTGGATTAGAATTCTGGATAAACCAGACTTTTCATGAAAGTTATATGCTGGAACATGTTCAGGAGGTCACTGGGTTGCATTCAGCGCTAAATCGCCAACTTTCAAAAAGTCGCCATGAAGCATTGTGCAGTAAATCTGAATCTATATTCATTTCTAATCAACACAAATTCAGCTATTATGAATTGAAAACTGTCAAAATAACGAATAAAACCACCCACTCAACTTCAAAATCTCATATGAAATTTAAAAGAAAATAACTTTTGGCGAAATAGGGCTAATTTTCTTGCCAAATTTGATCTTCGAAAATTCTGGTTGATTGAATGCCGGATAATTGGCCTTTCACTGTTTTATTTTATTTTCTAATTATCATAAAAAAGATTATGCGAACATATGATTGTTTCGGTAAGAAATTTCGATGTGCAACTTTAATTATTTTGGCGCTACATACGAAACATGTCCGTAAATTTTAATTGTTCAATGAAATAACCGATCTTTTTTTAAATATATGTACAATACTGTTTATTTTTGTTGTTTTCCAAGAACTTTCTACTGCGTTGCCTCACTGTCCCTGCTTAACACGCGTCTCGACAGCAGTAGTATAATGATGTGGCAAATATTCTGGCTCTTCATAAATAACAAAAAGTTTTCAGTTTCATGGCATTATGCAGCTGAAGTAGCTTTTTGCTAGGGCATATTTTAAATGCTTCACTCTAAGGCGAGCCAAGGGGATTGCATAGCAATCCAGGGGGTTGGCGAGCATCAGCGAGCAGGAGGAGGAGCCCCCTAATAAGTATTATATTTTTCTTAACTAATTCATTATATCTTGACCACAGAATAATGGTATGATCTTTACAGTTGAGATAATGTTGGACAAAATATGATTGTTGTTACACAATTTAAATTGGAAACAAAATCTTGGACTTCTTTCCAATATCACAGTTAACTTGCTGGGTCATCTAGTGGGGTGTTTGATGTTACAACTCATAAAAGTTTTAAACTCAGGCATAAAATTGCTTAACATAAATTATAGCTAAAAATATAAAGGCATTAAGAAAAAATAAGTGAAATTAGAATACTGATAAAGCAAGCAACTTGAGATTGCGAGTCAATGACAAATCACGTCCTTTCACATGACAGATCATGCCTGTGGACGTATTATTTTTTTAATATAAGAAATATTTAAAAATGTACATTACTTGTTTTGGAGTTTTGATAGCATTAAAATATATTCCTTAGTAACAGAAATACCTAACTTATCTAGTATTGAAGAAAATTGCTGGGACAAGCTTTGTGGGTTTTTTGAAGAATTGTCCATCTAGGAATCGTCTAGTTTTTAGCTTTATATGTATTAAACATGTAGAAGTTAACAATGAACCTCGTGTTCTTTAGTTGATTAACTCAAATATTAAACTTTCCACATAATAAAAAAATCCCATGCCTACCTTCGTACTGTAATACCATCTGAAAAGCTTCAGCTTATCCTCGTTTTTCACTTTCAAGAAGTTTATTTTATTCTTAACAATCCTTGTACTATTTTAAATGATCGATGTTTTAAATTCCGTCCCTTCTCACTTGACATAAGAAAATCATCATGGCCAGTGTTGCCAGTCTGAAATGTACAATTTACGAAGGGTAAATAATTACTCTATCCTCTCCTTTTTATATCGATATTCTTATCATCCACCTATATACTACCACACAAACAAAATAATCACGATATAATTTGAAAATTGGAATTCGTTCTAAAAGATATATTTTAATTGTCACAACCACAAGTCTACGGACGCGCTACATTCTAGGAAGAAAAGGAGCAACCGGAAGACTACGGAAGTACACGAGAAGTACGTCATAGAAGAGAATAGTACTATCCATAACAACAAAGCAAAAGAATGCCATTAGTGGAGTTGAGATGTTCCGAGACACATGAAATATGAAAAAGGGAAAGGCAAAAATAATTAAATTGTCTTATTTAACGTCATATCTTATTGTAAAGGAGATAAATAGGCCACTCTGTTATAAATTGGCCGAAAAGATAAATCAACAAATTACAAATTAAACTAGGGGTGTGAAACATCGCACAACTTTCAGTTACACTATAATACTGACGTGAATTTGTGTTATTTACCGTTTGTATATTTTCAGCATTCATTTAGAAAAAAGAGTCAGTTTGGTGATATTTTTTGTAATAATTCTTATCTGGGTCTCTAAAAAGGAAAACTTCCGCCAAAATGATGATTATGGCTATATACTTTTTGATAATTCTTAAATTATCCTTTCTTATAAGTGGAACTGAGGAGAAGAAAAAAAAAGGTCGTTTATGAGCTATGCTCAAAGAAAGAGAACTCTTTTTTCAACTTTTTACGCCATTAAAGCATTTTTACTGCAATTTCAGAGATGCGGGATGTTTAGAACCCCATAAGAGGCATTACCACAGCGATTTCGATCAAAATTGTTAGAGCCTATTTTTAGCAATCATTGAAAAGCATGTTTCTTTCAATGGCAGCTATACCTTATGAGCATGCGCGATTTTGACGAAAACCTTAAAGTTAGGTCCCATGGCCGCCACCAATCAATACACCAAATTTAAACATCGTTGGTCAATTTATTCGGGAGTTATGCTGACCACAGAGACAGACAATATTTCTCGGTCACTTTTTTGAAATCAGGAAATTCCAAAACTTGGAAAAATGCAAAAACAAAAAAAAATCGTAATTTTTTTTTACCGAATGCTATACTTTCATTACTCCATATGTATATATATGGGTAATTGAAAGAAAAAAGACTTGATAATTTAAATCATGGAAAATCTAAATTTTTTTAAATCTATTGAAAATCTAAAGAACACGTCTTTAAATTAAACTGATGGTGTTGTTCTATGCAATGGCGGATCCAGCCAGGGGGCGCGCGCCCCTCCCTCAGCTTGAGTATATATAATATATATATATATATATATATATATATATATATATATATATATATATATATCTCCTTTTAAATAAGTTCACACAACAAACATATTTCGACCTTTTCCGGGGGGGGGGGGGGAGGGGGAGGGAGGGGAAAAGCTTATTTTTGGATCAAGAGGTTCTTTTTAAAGCCTTAATTCTAACTTCTCATTCATACGGACGTTGAAAGATTGTTCAAGCATTCAAACCTCCACCCCCTTGATCTTGAAGACATTTCAATACACTTCAAAACACATCTCTTTCTGTTAAAAGTATTCTGGGATCGAATTATCAATAAATATTCTTCTCATCCTTCAGGACCAAAGATACCTTTTTCTGTTGGCTGGGAGGAAAAGATTTTTACTCTCACATGCGTAATTTTCAACGCCAAACAGGGGGGGGCAATAACTGACTATTTGGGTTACCCTCCCTCCTCGGAAATTGTCACCTTCATTCAGCTGGACATGATGGTAATTGGCTAAACTTTAAAGTTTTGATAGAAAGGAAGAGAAAGGTTGTTTATAAACTGCATAAGAACTCGTCCAGTTCTAGCTCGGGCTTCTAAATAAGCGCCATGTTTGTCGCCATCAAATTAAAAATCCTCCCTTGCAACACCACAGTGGAAAGGTATGCCAAGTTTTTACAAGAAATAGACTTTCAAACAGTTTTGTAAAAAGTATTATCTTTGGTAAAGTAGCAGTACTCGGTGGGTGCCCACGGGAAGCAGGAAGATCTACTTTTTTTCAGTGATTATTTCGGGGGGGGGGGGGGGGTCTTGTTTTACGATATTATATAATGTCAAATTTTATCATTGGACTTTTTCATTTAATTTTATCATTATACTTTTTTTTATGTGTAAGTATATACTACTATTGGCGATAGACTTCGAAACTGGAATTTATTTTGTAATAACTGATCAATAATTAAATTGTATTTGTTTCTATTGCCTTATTAAAAATATTGCTTATAATTATTAGTAAAACATTCTCTTTGGAAATTTTTTTTTCCCTACATACTTTAGATTACTCGAGTAGCTATGAATTATCCAGTAAAACTACGTATTTTTACTTATTAAGCTCACTGCATAAATATTTTATGAATGTTAAATTTTGATGTACAATTACTGATTTCCCAGTTTGATGTAAGTATGATGTAAGGTTTATACGTAGTTAGTTAGTCACAAATAAAAGTAGCAAGTTCCCGCTTTCAGTTTGGAATTGCTTCAATACAATCGATACCTCCGGAAAAGTAGCTCGCTAAAATGTTCAATATGTACGGTACATTTTTAATACAATTTTTTTACTAAATAAAATAGTAAATGAAAAAACAAAAGGACAGTGTTAACCACCCTACGCAAAGCTATCAAGTCGGAGATGTGACGAATGAGGAGGGGGGTCAATCAATGGATATGGATGATCTTGAAACATATTTTTTGAACACTGCTTAGATTTTGATTTTTTTTTTCAAACTTTTTTTAAATATTTAATTTCGTCCTGACTAGGGCACAGCAAATTGTTGCGCCCCCCCCCCCAGGAAAATCCTGGATTCGCCACTGGTTCTAAGTCTCGATTTATTTTGTTTTCAAAATTATATTGTGCGTATTTTAATCATAAACAAATAGAAGGTGATATTTATTTAGACTCCACGAAAATTAGCAAACTGCTAATTATCTGTAAAACAAGTCTATATTCTCTTAAAATTGCAAAAATACTATTTTATATTCCTATCGACTGCACAAATTGGACTATACAAATTTTTTTTTTAAAAAATGCAGTGAATTATAACAAGTGTAAAGTGATATACGCTCACAACACTTAAAGAAGGTGTCAGGGAGGTTAATTTAAATTCAAGTAATTGTTAAAATTAAGGTTTGGATAAAAAACTAGCAGCCTTGCACATCCTTCAATTGTGATCTGCACCACCTTGGAAATAAACTTAAGAGTCCATGCATAAAACTACTACAATAAGAATTTTTAAAAAAAAAAAGGATATTAACTAAAATGTCCAAATTATATTTCACAATTTGTTATTTCAATAAAAATTGTAAAAATATACTTTAAAATGTGATGAATAAAAAAAAAAAAACTCCCCAGCTATCCCTTTTGGAAATATGATGAGCAAATGAAATTTCCTATAAATTGAAATTCCCTGACAACAGTTAATTGCAAACAAAGTCAATGGAGGTTTTATCGGATGATAGAAATTTCGCAATGAAGAGTAAGCAACTGCAGATATCTTGAAAAAAGTTTTCAGTATGCGATGGCTATCCTGCTAGTTTTTACTTTCAAGTATTCATATGTGTATATCGGGTAATGAAAGTATGGCATTAGGTGAAAAAAAAATGATTTTTTTCCCGCATTTCTCCATCTTTTGGAACATAGATTTCAAAAAAGTGGCCTAGAAGAAATGTATGTTTTTGTGTACGTGGTCAGCATAACTCCCGATGTTCAAATTTGGAGTGCAGGTTGGTGGTGGCCATGGGATCTACCATTAAGGTTTTCAACAAAAATTGTACATGCGCATAAGATTGAAATCATAAAATATCATGTTTTTCCATAATTGCTCAAAAACGGTTTTAACAATTTTGATTAAAATCTTTGTGCCAATGCTTGTTAAGGTGTTCTAATCGAGAAATTTCAGTTGAAATGCGATAAAAAGTTGAAAACGAGTGCCTTTAATACAGAGCTCTCTGCTCTTGAGCATCATCCATCAACGATTGACTTTTTTTCTGTTTCACGCATAAGGACAATGTAATGTCTATCGAATAAACATTGAAATTTCTCCATCATGGCTGATATTTATTTGCCATTGTAAAAATTATTACCAAAAGTATCGGCAAACTGGCCATTTTTATTAAAATGAGTAAATATATGAAAATGGTATACAACATTATAAATTTTATTGCAATGACGAATTTTCTAGAGTAATTGAAAGTTGCGAGACGTTCCACACCCCAAATTTTTATGTGTGCTCGTAAAGTGAAAAAGGGATGCTTGATATTTTGGGAGACTCAATTTCACATTGTTTCACTTACAACCCCATTGAAAAAAAAATTTAATTCTTATACTTCATAACAATTTTTGAAAAATAAAAGGGGGGGGGGGGGGGCATTTTTTGGCGGTGGGGCTCAAACATACATTATTTTGCCACTGACCAAAGGTACTGAAGTTCACAATATGCATCGTCACGAATGTGCCTTCCTTCTTGAAATTTACAATATTAAAAATTCACAGAATAAAACCTGTGAGGGAAACATTATCGAGAATTTACTATAAATGCATTTGAACATGAAATTAATTTCAATAATATATCTAACATTTTTACAAAATTAAAAGGAAGTAAATTTTAACCAATTAAAATTATATGAACACAAATTATTAAATTTAGAATAGCAGCTTTCCATTTATTTTAGTACAAATAACATAAAATAAAACTTTACTGTAGGGAAAGTTTTTAATTCAGTGAGTTTGAGTTTGTATGGCACAAGAGCTAAGCTAATTGTGGCAGTGCTGCACCTACTTTAATTAGGTATTGGTTGGTGGTCTTTTTGAGTGAGATCTACACAGCCTTCTGCTGTTGCGAGATTTACTGGATCAGTGAAAGCCCCGCATTTGTTAGCCAAGTATTCTGCAAAATCCATGGGGGTATCCATATTTTCAGGTTGAACCAGTGGCAAGCAATTGAAACAAATATTGTGTTAGCCACTATGTAAAACCACCATATAGTCATCATATTTTTTAATTAATAACATCATATAAAGTATATCCTTATTTAAAAGGTCCCAAATCTAAATTGCGTTTTAAAATGCACATTTTTATTCTTCTGCAAAAAATTCTCCTTTTACAATGATTGACTTTAATGGTAGTTGAATTTTGGGACATTTAATTGGATAAAATTACTTTCTAAGAAAGGATCATAAGTGTAAACAAACAGATTTCTAAAAACCTGGATGTAAACCTCTAATTTATGAAAGCTAACTGTAGGCTTTAATACCAGTTTTCTCCTGAAAATTCCTGTTAATGTATATTTCAGAATTCTTGTAATTTTTACAAAAGAACAAAGTAACACTGAATTAAGCCAACCTTTTGAAAAATACATATATATAACGGATTTAGAAAAACTGTATTTACTTTAGCTTCCGGTTACATAAAAAAAAAAACTGCACATTTTTCTCACTACATACATACTACTTCTATGCATTTGTACAAGTTAAAGGAAATCAGTGAATTAAATTTGCTGTCATTGTAAGAAATAATTTAAATTTATGAATTATTACAGTTTAAAAATTGAATTGCACGATCAATATAATGAATAGCAAGACAAAATTAATGTATTACTTGAATTTTTTTTTTGAATAATACACAAACCTTGTGTTAAAAAAGGTGATACAATCAATTTTGTTTCCACAAAAACAGACATGGAACAGCTGCCACCCCACCCCCAACAATAAAAAAAGCAGAACTTACATAAAAGCAATGAAAACCTGTAAAAAAACTCATTTTTTTAAAGAAAATGCCAGAAGTCAAACAACTTTAAACAATTAAATTATATAGGCAAACAGGTTAATCTAATTAAACCTAATTTTCTTATTACATTAAAAAAAACTAAAATTTTGTTCTAAAGAACTGAAATTAGATTTTCCGCTGAACTGCAGCATCTCTGAAAAAAATCAAGAATCAAAAATTTAAATTTAGAACTTTCAGCATAAAAGAAGCTGACCTAAAAATCAATCAACGAATACAATTAGAGAACTATAATAACTTTTAGTAAAGTCCATTTATTTCAATAAAAAACATGAATAAAATGAATGCTTATTTACTAACAACACAAAGATTGGTATCATCATAAAATAATTCACTATTAATTAATACAATTAAAAATTTAACAGATATTGTAAATCATTCAAACATGTCAAATAGTATCGTCAGCCACGGCAGTCTATTTGAAGTTCTAGCACAGAATCTGAAAGAAATTATTAAAATTCTCACATTAAGTTACTATGAAACACAGTATACAATAAACATAGAATGGCTTAAAAAAAAAAAGTCAAAACTTTAAACAATTATACTATGTTGACAAACAGGTGAATATAATTTGATTAAGTTTCCCATTTTTTTAAATTTTTTTTTTAAACTACATTCAATGTACTGAAATTAGTGTTTCCACTGATCTGTATTATGTTTGACAAAAACTGATTAAATGTCATTAACTGCAATTTCAGATTATTCTATGTAACTTTAGTTTGGACACACATTAAAAAACCTGATTCTAACAGAATGTAACTATCTTTAAAAATGTAAAGTTGTAGTAAAATTCCAAAGTAAGACTAACACTCGGGATGTGAAGGATATAAATAAAATATATCCCCCCCCCCCCAAAAAAAACCCCTATTTTAAATTCTTTTATTTAAAAATAAAATACTTTTGTTTACTGAAATTTTTACAATGATTAGAACATATTAAGAGATTTTAAAGGAAAAAATAATGCGTTTATTTTGCTATTGACAAATAAGAATATATTTCTTTACGTCAAAAATATGGTTTTACTTGTTGGACATTTTATTATAGTTCATTTCAAACGTTTTATGATGATTCTTTAATTTTCAGTAAAGAGGTCAAGTAAAATAATTAGAGTCAAACTAAAACAATACCATAAATAACATAATATAAAAGAGCTGAGAAATCTACGATTTAGGAGAAAAAATATATGTATACCTGATCATATGCACTTTTTCTTTACACACTGTTGCACATTGAAAGCTGGAATTGATTTCAAGTTCTGTAAAAATAATTGTTTTTTAGCTAAAGTAAACAGCTTCAATACATTCAATGAGTCAAATGCTTAGCATAAAAATAAGTAAAAAAAACTACATTCCAAAAATATGAATAAAACTATTGCACTAAAATAAGTTCTTAACACACACTTCGAATGCAAAATAAACATATTTTAGTGAAATAATTACACTTCATTTATTATTCTACATGAGTGCTTAGGAAATATAAATCATTGTAACAATACTTTTATAGATATTTTTTTATTAGAATTTAGATGTAATTTTAAAGTTTATTCTTTCATACACATAAATCTTTCAATTTTTGAACCCCTGAAAAATAATTGAATTCGAATAAAATATAACTTTCCAATGTAAAATCTTACACAAATGCAAAATGTACAGAAAATTGGTAACCTGGTTATTTACAATAATTTTGGATTCCATCTACTGGATTACAAATCACTTTTAGTTGGTGCAGCAAAATCCAAACTTATCAAA
Organism: Linyphia triangularis; assembly: GCA_963978545.1. NCBI lineage: Eukaryota > Metazoa > Arthropoda > Arachnida > Araneae > Linyphiidae > Linyphia > Linyphia triangularis. The sequence continues at coordinate 15,903,176 of OZ021725.1, forward strand.
AACAATATTTCACAAATTTCTTTCACTTCTAGATGATAAACACATAGCAATATAATGTAAAATTTTAATTTAACATAAATTATTTTAACAGGTTAACCCTGTGTTCCAAAGTGCCCTGGATAGGACACATAAATGCAACTGCACTACCCTTGCGCAACACTCTTTCTATATTTTTTTGGAAATTATAATTTTGCAAACCGGTAATAGTCAAAGCATTTCATTTAAGCAATTTAATACATTATGTAGGAAGTGGATAGTAATTACTTCTGATCTAGATTGATTTCTATTTGCTTGGGGCCAAGAAAAAACAGGTATTTAGGCTTTGAAGTCTATTGTCATTGAACAATAAAGTTTCAAATGGAATAAATCAGTAAAATATATTCCCTACAGATATACATATGTAGTTACAGAAATATAACCATATATACTTGCAACTTTATTCCTTTAGAATTCTAGCTGTTAAACTTGCAAATTTGTTTAACTTTTTCCTGCGATGTTTGTTTTTAACAGAGTTCAAAAGCGAAATGCTTAAATTGCAATAGCATGCATCGCAACCATAACCTAATGGTTTTGGCAGTTCACTTCAACATATCTAAACATCAACTTTCAATACTAGAGCAGGATTGATTTTCACCTCTGTTGTTGTTCACCTCAGTTGTTCAGTTCACCTCAGTTGTTGTTCGTCATACTTTTGACTCAGTGTTTTTTGCCATTTCGGATTCACTTTTGTTTAAATTTAAGTGAAAAAAAAAATGTACCACTACATAACTTATTTTTATCATTAATACTAAAATCCAATTCAGATGTATTAATTTCTCATGATTTTCCAAAGTTGCCAGCAGTGACTTGTTTTTCCAAATGAACGATTCATTTGTAAAGAGCAATTTTTTGGTGGATAAAAATACAACGCTTTAAGTTAACATTGAATCTGAAATAACTTACAGGATCTTCTGTGTAGAGCACCAGAAATTCTTCTCACTTTAATTGCCAACTAGCTTAAGAAACACAAGCTGCAATAAAATGGAGATAAGGGGGACTGCAATGGTGAACCAAATTTTCTGCAATATAAATACATGCATTGAATATATTATTGTGGTTTTAAATTATGAAATATTTTGCCACTTTGTCAATATAAATTTTTTATTTCACAAACAATTAAATATCAACAAAATCACTTGGTAAACACTAATATTACAGCTCTACCACAATAAAAGGAAATCTATTTTCAATGCTACAATACAATAGGAGCTTTTTGAAAATTGGCATGATTTTGTTTACAAAGTTAATAGTTTAAATTATAAAATATTAGCTTCTTTTTTAAATTAATACAGAAAATTTAATCAAACACTTACTGGGTACTCTTACGTTAGACCGGTACCAGTTGGTACCAAGTTTAAATGTTTACATGATGCATAAATGTTATAGGGTTGCTATAACAAACAATGAATATATTCATTGTTTGTTATAGCAACCCTATAACTGTTTGTTATAGCAACCCTATAACGGTTTGTTATAGGAAATATATAAATGATTCGAAGGTTACAAGTTTGAATGAGATATTGCTGCAATTTGGCGATTTTTATCCGATACCCGTCTAAAGGAAGAGTACCCACCTACTATTTACATAACTAGACATTTCTTAACAACTTAAACAATAAATTTATTTGCAAATTTTAATTAATCCCAAGCCTTCCATTTAATTAAATAGGTTTAAGCAATCAATTAATGCGTAAATTCTTAGTTTAAGTAGAAGGGTTGGTGCTATTTTGATAAGTTGGTGTCAAGGCTTAAACATGGCCAATTCAATATGGTGCCCAATTCAAAATTTATAACATGGTGGGATATTCAAAAAGGCTGTTCATACAGTCAACTCACTATAAATCGAAGTCTCATAAGTCGAATATTCGTTTATTTCGAAGTTTTCATTCGGTCCCAAGAATATGCCTTGAATATAAAAAAAACATCCAAGTGAATTCCAATAACTCAAAGAATTTGGCCAGTCCTTTGAACTTCAGGCTATCGCGAGTTGACTGTATTACACAACAACTGAAAACCCACAAGAAATAGGTTTGCTAATAGTACGAAACTCTATCGTCTAGGAACTGGCACCATATTCACTTGACAATATTTCCACATTAAATATGAATAGACCGATTTATGAATGAGCCAGCAACTGTGAAGCTTTAGCATTCTTACCTCATCCAGAAAAAATGTATCCTCTCTAGTTCTATACATGGGCGAGTTGGTAATCATAGAAATCATTGACGCTAATTACATTCCAACTGCCTACTCGATTGATTGAAGCTGAAATACAACTGAAAAATATGTATGGTTACTATAAATCTGTGCAGAGAGCGAGATTTATGAATTAGCATTCGAAGATAGCAAACCATGTGGCTACACCTAGAAACTACTGGTTGAAAAAACCTTCATTGACTTTAAGGTAAGAGTAGGGAATAAGTTTAAGGAATGTGTTTTTAAAATGTGGAGAGCAGTAAAATATACACATTGATTATGGGTTGTTTGAAAATGTATGGTAAAATATCAAACTAGTTATTTTTCAATCAATTGTATATACACTCTGAAACTTAAGTATTAAGTGACCTAAAATTCTGTTGGATTACTATTTAAAGTTGTTATAAAACTGTTTAGAGAGTGAGATTAAAGAATTATAAGAAGAAATTTAAAGTGAATCAGTTCCAATTCAATATAGAAGTTTCAGTTAATGTACAAACTAACAAAATTGACTACGCACTTTAAAAATCAGAACGGGACAGTTTCAATGCATTATAAACAAGATGTAATTGAATATTTCACTCACTTATATATTGTATCCAAATTGTTCTGGATGAGATGGATACGTTTCGTCAAAACAACACAACCGCCGTATACAATTCCCGCCTTTTTCTTAGCTTCTTTGTAGCAGAAACAGATATTGCTCTATGACGTACTTCTCGTGTACTTCCGTAGTCTTCCGGTTGCTCCTCAAACAAAATACTTCCTAGAATCTGTAAATTCCCAAGTGGACAAGTGATACCGTTCTAAGCCAGCACGCATCCACTCCACTCATAGACCAAAGATAAAGCAGACTGATCGTAAACCTCCAAATCCTTGACCGAGACGCGCGAGGAATTGTGGGGCACAGATCTCCAAAACATAAACGCATTTTGTATAGACAATGGCTGCTTGCTTCGCATTTGGATGTACAAATCACCCGTTAAAAATAGTATGTACAGCTCCAAATATTTCATTTTACAGGTAAGTTCTTTTCTAACACTGTCTAATTATAGTTTGAATTGATTTTAGTTTCTAAAACTATTTATTTGTGTTTGAATGACTTCAAAATGAAAGTTCGTCTGGGTACTCGTTTCGTTTTCCTTCATTATTGTGTGTATCGCGGAATTTTCGATTAAATTTCAATTAGCCTACAGACTGCCATTTAATAATTAATTAATAACTACCACTTTAGAAGAGGCAATTGAGGTATCTGAATTTTTAAGAATTGTTTTCGTGAAGTCAGTATTTTCTGGAGAGGAAGGATGAGTCACGTTAGGTGATCAAGTTTTGAATGAAAGCACGTGTGCTCTTCTCTCCGGAAATGGAAAAACATAGTTGATTCTCTACTTTGGTTTCAATGTTAAGAAACCAGTCAATGATATATGATGCAGTGCATTCAATAAATAAAAATCACAGTTCATAAAGAACTTGTTGTGTAAAAGAATTAGTTTCCCATAAGATGAAAAAGTGAAACCGAAAGTTATATTTACATGTTTACCTAACAATACAAAATTTTTCAGCTATGTAATTGTGAATGTGTAATTATGTTATACATCTGTCCAATTCCTACAATATAGTTATTATAACATACATTAAAATTATGTGCTAAATATTATGCATGAACAAAATATGTTAAATTTTTGGAAAGATAATGAAAAAATTTAATTTCTTGAACATTTGTTAATTGTTAAATGAGATTTCCGTTTTATGAAATTGCTATTATCAATTTTTATCAATTATCATTAATTTTAGTCGTATGCAAAATAAGAGATGAAATTTTTCTTTACACTTTTTCAAAGCCATGATATTCTACTGTGTTTAAGCTTCAACACAAAAACTTGATCTTGGAAGGAAGATTTAAAAAAAAAAAAAAATGTTAAATCAGTATTTAAAAAAAATGTTAAACCAATTATTTGAATAAGCATTATGATACTTAAATAATGAGATTTTCATTATTAAATATTTTTCCATTTTTCGTTATCTAGTAATAGTTTTTTTATTTGTAATTATTGAAAGGTGAACTTAGGAAGAATATGTTCGCCTGTAAAATAAAATTTTAAAGATGTTAAAAGTTCTTTTTAATAAAAGTGTACAATCATGCTAATGGGTTATTTGTTCTTTCATAACTAAACTAAAAACCTTTTAAAATATCTAAAAAACAAATAAAAATATGATACGTTTGTTTGCATCATGAAGACAGATCGAGATGATATTTTATGTGTTTTGTTGCCATTGTTGTTGTTTTTTAAAGAATTTTAATAAAGAATATTTTGTAATGCTATTACTTTTTGAATTTCTTAAATATTATTCAAAAACATAAAATTACTATTCTTTGTTATTTTAATGAATAGTTAGAAAAAAATAAACCTGTTGAGCCGAAATTTTTTCCTTTATTCAAATTTATAATTTCACCGGTAATTGTATGGCGAATGATGCGGCCACGATCCGTCACGGATGCGGGAAGAATGTGTTGGAAGAACCCCCACACTTTACCGTCGACGGACAAAAATAGGTGAACTTCTTGAAGTCAAATTTAATAAAATTATTCGAAACTTTCTTCTTTTCTTCTTAATGCAGCATAATGTATACATTCTAAGGAAAATATGTGAATTTTTTCATAAGATTTATTCATATATTAGTGGATAAAACGCTATTTTTAAAATGCGAAATTTTACACAGTACGCAAGGCGTTTACTGTTTCTTTTGGAATTATGTTACCCATGATGCCTCAAAACATGTATTGTTTTTCTCCAATGAAGGTCAATGGGAAACGCCGCCTCTGCTCCTATTCTTTGCTCTATGACTCCACTTAATACAGCCATTTTGTTTGGTTGTAAATGTTTCTACTGTTCGTGCGTGCTTGCGAGAGAATTGTTTATGATCAATTTCAAATATTGTGAAAAACAAAAAGGGAAAAGTTAATAGTAAAGGCAGAATTTTTTTTAAGGGTATGAGAACGTTATGAGTATATTTCCAATAATATTCAATTACTCAGCAAGAAGTCTGACCTGAATGATTGTGTTTCTACAGTTTTCAGGTCCTTATTTTAGGGGAGTCAAAGTAGAAACTGAAGCGTCCGAACTCCACAAGGTGAGAAAAAGTACTTCCTTTTCAGGACCAGGGAGTGACAATCTTCAGAAGTCATCTGTAAACATGTTCCTACTCCCTCACCCCCATCTTTTTTTATACCCCTTTCCTTACTAGAAATATATAACATTATGGAGTAAAACAATATCTAACCTTTGTTTCTTACGATTTAAAATTTATATTGTGTCTTATCATTTTACTTCTCTTTTTCAACACTAATTAAGCCATGGAAAGAAAAACATAATTCGCCGACCAAACGGTATAATGGTTAGCGTGCTAGCTTCTAGACTGCAAGGTTGCGGGTTCGAGTCCTGTGTAAGGCATAGGTGTTTGTAAATGTATGTTGGCTTGTCAAATGACGAATGTTTTGGCGCATTATAGCCCTTGTGTTGCTGACGGCGCCAGATAATCTGTAAACAACCAACCAAAACAATTCAGAAATACTTAATATCAATCTCATGAAAATATTAAAAAAATTCTAGAAAAAAACAGAGTGGCTACAGAACCGGGAAAACCTGGAAATCAGGGAAATTTTGTATTGTTTACGGCACGCTCATCCATATTTTGGCGCTATTTACATGGAGATTTGTAGTGGTAAGCCATTAGAAGTTTAATGTTACGGAATAATTTAAATTTTGTTTACCAGCAAAACTATTTTTTAAAAAATAGCATATTATCTCTTTAGCATACATGTTCTATTTGATCAGGGTGTCTAGACATCTGGAAAACCTAAGAAAATTGGGGAAATTTTAAAAAAAGTTTGCTCTAAAATCAGGCAATTTTGTAGAAATCTGTCAGGGAATTATCAGGGAGCTTTTTTTCCTGAATTTTGTGGCCACCTTGAATAAGGTTGGCTCTTATTTTTGACATTTAAATTTATACTTAACCTTTGATAATCAAAAATGCGGCCAAAATCTTATTATTTGAGGTTATGATTCTATGAAGAAAGAGATCAAACGGTACATGTCAACAAAGACAACATTAAAACAATCCAACATAATGTTGTTGTTTTTTCATTTCCTGCACAATTTTATTAAAAATCGCACTGTATAATATACAAATTTTAATAATAAAAACAAAATCCCCCAAACGCGAAAGAATGAAAAAAAATCAACATTGCCGAGCTGCCATCTAATGGGTGTTTTTGGAACTAAACGATGGTGGAAAATTATAATTATTTTTATGCACTGTAAAAATTGATTTAAAAATTAATTAAAAAATTTTAATATTCTGGCTGTAAGTTCCAAAAATAAAATGAACTTACCACCTAAATTTAAAATTTCATTCTCAGCTTATTGCGAGTTACTTTCTACAGATTCACACATATACAAACTTTTTTTTTTAGTATACATGGAGTGATAAAGAAAACAATTAAATATTTTAATATTTTTTCAAAATATATTACTGTTTTACCTGCAGCCAACAAGAAATTCACTCATGAAACTTTTTCCATCGCCTTCAAGCTTGTTAAATTCTGTTTTATACAGACCCGAAAGTTTCTCTCTTGGTTTATAACTTTCCTTTTATTAAACTGTTATCCTTAATTTTTGCTGGCTTCTCAAAAACTGTTGGAGCTCTTAATTTTAATACCAATTTAACCTCAAATTGTATCGTTCTGTTGACTAGTTTCTAACTCCATTTGAATTAGTAAAATGTTTATTTCATTTTATTCAAAACGCATGCGCTTAATTCATTTCAAAACAAAAGCATTAACTTTTTTTTTCTCCAAAAGTGAAGGTTCTTTCTTAATTTTTGTTTTAAATACTAGGATTTTTTTAACTATAAAACTTTTGATTCCCGCTAAAACTATTTTTACAAAATTAGCATACTATCTCTTTAACATATGCTCTATTTGATCACACATCTGGAGAAGTTGGAAACGTCTGAAAAAAATGTGTCGTAAAATCAGGGAATTTTTTAGAAATCTATCAGGGAATTGTCAGGGAACTTTTTTCCCTGAATTTTGTGGCCACCCTGAAAAATGAACTTTAATATTTTGAATAAGAAAAAAATAAAGCATTTTTAGTAATTAATTGAATGAGAATCGTAATATGAAATGATGATGATATTTTATTGCCATATCAATAATTTTAAATCTATTAAAATAAATAAATTGGGGATGGTTTCAGTTTAAAAAAAAAAAAAAATTAAGTATTGTTTTGAAAAAAATCATACTGAAAACTAAAATTGAGATAAAATTATAACTTATAATTATCCAGGATTTTATACAAATTTTAGGTTTCTAAACTGTTGGTGTACTCAAATTTCTTTCAAATCTAAAAATCAGTATATTTTAATAATAGCCAACCTTTTAAAGGTAGCAGACTCCATTTGTCGACCTTAATCACATGTGATACGCGCCGGGGAACCAAAACGAGCAACGTAATGGAACAAAAATGCTCGTGATACTGAAACAGCAGTTATGTCCTGAAGAGGGATTGCCTCAATCCACCTTGTGTAACGATCAATTATAGTTAAACAGTAAGAAAATTTTTTAAAAGTAGGCAAAGGCCCTATCAAATCCAAGTTAATGTGTTGAAACCTAGAGTTGGGGGTCGGAATTTGCCCCAGAGATGAAACTGTATGTCTGTGCACTTTAGCACGCTGACAAGCTATGCACGTACGACACCAACCAGCTACATCCTTACGAACTGAAGGCCAAACGTAACTACCAAGGATTTGCTTTAACGTAGAACGTGAACCTACATGAGCCAAATTATGTATCGATTCAAAAACTTTACGCCTGAACTCCTTAGGCACATAAATCCTAACTGAGGATTGTGAAATATCACAATGTAATTTAACATTTAAATTTGAAAAATTTATTAGTTTAAACTTAAGACCAGTTTGGCCAAGATTATCCCGCAACTTTTGCAGCTCTTTATCTGTCAACTGCAGGGCGGCAATTTGTACAAAATCAATAGACTCAGAAAATACAATTTCTTCCACCCTTGATAATGTGTCTGCTACAAGGTTTTTATCCCCAGGTATATGCCGGATGTCTGTCGGGAATTGAGAAATGAATTCAACTTGACGCAAACGCCTCGGGGAACATTTTTCAAAACCTTGTGCAAAGGCGTATATCAAAGGCTTATGATCAGTTATAATACAAAAATTTCTACCCTCTAACATGAAACGAAAATGCACAATAGACAAATATATTGCAAGTAATTCCTTGTCATAAGCTGAATATACTTTCTGAGCAGCATTCATCTTCTTAGAAAAGAAAGACAAGGGTAAGTAACCACCACTGGTTCTCTTATGCAGTTCTCCTGCTACACTAGTGTCACTTGCATCAGTAAACAATACCAGCTCGGCATCAGGTTCAGGATGGGAAAGTTGAGTTATGTTAACAATACTGTCTTTACAGCGCTGAAAAGCAACAGAAAGTTCATCATTCCATTCTATAACTCTACGATCATTCTTTTTAGAACCACAAAGCAGTGCGTTTAAGGGGGCATGCAAATCAGCAGCCTTTGGCACAAATCTACGGTAGAAGTTTAAACAACGCAAAAACCTTCTCAAATCAACTGTATTTGGCTTAGGATAATTTGAAATGACTTCCGTTTTTTCTGGTAAAGGTTTACATCCATCTTTACTAACTAAATGTCCAAGAAAAGAAATTTCAGATACACCAAATACACTTTTAGTAGTATTAATGGTTATACTAAATTTTTGCAATCTCTCAAACACGAGACGTACATGTTGGAGATGCTCAGTTTCATTAGTACTGGCAAAAAGTATATCATCGATGTAAACGAAAACAAAATCCAAGCCAAATAACACCTCATTCATAAACCTCTGAAAGGTCTGAGGAGCTCCACATAGCCCATAGCATAACATGAACTCAAATAAACCAAACGGTGTTATAACACTCGTTTTTTCAATGTCAGGTTTGTGAACAGGAATCTGATTAAAGGCCCTTACTAAATCAATTTTACTAAAAATAGATTTACCAGCCAGGTTCTGAGTAAAATCGTGCAAATTTGGAAGAGGATACTTATCAGGCCTAGTGCGTAAATTCAACGCACGATAGTCCCCTGTTGGTCGCCAATCTGTACCACCCTTTTTAGGCACCATGTGCAAAGCACTTGACCAAGGGCTTCTAGATGGTCTGCAAATGCCATGCTCAAGCATATACGCAAACTCATCTTTAGCGATTTTAAGTTGGGCTGGATTCAGCCTACGAACTTTAGAGCAAACAGGAGGGCCTACAGTGTTAATATAATGCACGGTATCATGTTTAACCAAAACTGGTTCGGCTTTAACCTTAGTGATTTCCTCCAATTCCTGTATTAACAGGTGATACTTTGAATCCCCCACTACAGTTTTAATACCTGGCACAAAGGTGGGTAGCACCTTGACCATAGTTGAAAGAGAAGTCAAAGGGTCATGCAATTTCTTATTTTTTACATATACCAATAAGCCAAAACGTTGCAAGAAATCTGCTCCTAGTATAGGCTTTGACACATCAGCAATGATAAAAGGAAAATCAAATTTTCTACGCAATCCAAGATCCAATGAAAGAAGCCTTGAACCATAAGTTTTTATAGGAGATCCATTAGCTGCACTCAAAACATAAGAGCTAACAGTGCGACAGCCCTTGAAATAAGCAGGAAGCAAGCTCAAATCAGATCCACTATCAACCAAATATTGTATTAGAGATTTGGGGTCGGTAACAAACAAACGGTGGCTAAGGAAAACCGTCTCACCAGGGATCACCGAATCCGAGGTTGGGCCTACTAGTTTAAAGAAAATGAACAAGGTTTTCTGCAGCTGCGAGCATTTTCCCCATATTTATAATGCAAATAGCACAACTTGGGTTCAAGTCGTCCACTCTCATTATCCTGAGTGGTGTGCTCTTCGTGTGCAAGTCTACCATTTGACGAACCTTCACGTTTATCCGATCCATTGCGTGAAAAAGATATGCCTCTATGAAAGGGGCGTTTCCGTGACCAATTATTTCTAGTCAAAGTGTCAACCTTTAGTTTGAGCTCAGCAAACTCGTTAGTCAACTTTGCTATTTGTGCATTTAGTAAAGAAGTTTCTTCAACTGCACTGCAAGAAGCTGACCGAAAAATTTGAAACATCTAAAATCCTATCAGCCAACTCGGCCAATTTGGGCAATTCTTCCGAACTAGCCGACAGAATTGATTGTACCGAAATCGGCATATGCGAAAGCCAAATTTATTTTAACATATCATCCATGATACCACCACCGGCGAGCTGCTTCATACGGCGTAGTAATGTGGAAGGTTTAGAGTCACCCAATACCAATTCTTGCAGTAAGGTTTTGACCCTTCTTGTTTGCGCTAGTTCAAATTCCCCTATTAACTTATTTTTCAAAACCGTATACGGCTTTTCCGAATCAGGATTTTGTATAAAATCAGAAACCGCCAGCATAGTCTGCTGATCCAAAGCAGACACTAAACTGCAATACTTAGTCGTTTCTGTAGTTATGCCTGATAACACAAAATTGGCCTCAATCTGATGGAAATACAAACGAGGATTATCATACCAAAAATTTGGAAGCCGCACTGCAATCTTATTTATATGACCACTATCGGTCTGAGTATCAGTTTCAGATTTCATTATATAAGTCAATCAAAGAACTATACTAATAAATGCAAAACCTTCAAATAGTTATAAACCAGAAAAGTTACTCAATATACAAAACATTGTTAAGCCATATGAAATATATTTAGAAATTCTCAATTCAAAAACTTATTTCTTAAATATACAAAAACATCAAAGAATTTTAAATGGCAGCTCCGCAGTTAACAGACAAGGAGGTGAAAAAAAAAAAATCCACTATACCGCCTTTCCAGCTCAATAAACAGGACAGTATTTCCACCCAGATGAAGTTCCGTGGCCACGTCAACACCGCTTTCAATCCAAATGTCCGGAAAACCCTAATGTCCAAGTCGAACAGGAACCGGATCAGGTCATCAGATGTCCAAAGATATGTCAGAAGGTTAGACTTAACAAGTTGTTGCGTAGTATCCATTTTTCATCATTAGCATCACGTCCGGGTCACCAGTTGTCCACACGCCACATTTGATCGTGTAAATATCAAGCTTAAAAAAGACTAATACCTCAAACTTAACATAATTTATTAAAATACGGTAAATGACTAGAAAGCAACAACAACGACTTCCCTGAAGGAAGTGATCCTGCTCGTATACGGGAGCAGTTAATACAGCAACTGTCTGTGCAAAGACAGAGTTATTAAATACATATAACGTACGGTATGGTTACAGGAGATTGGCACAGAAATTTACATAAAGGCAATTACTAAATCTGAAATTACTAAAAGTTCTACACAAAAGCAGGCAGTCTGATCAGGCTTGGCGGCAGTCTGTGCAGGCTCCATGTGCTGGTCGCCACAAGTCCAATTAGTAGGCCACAACTACTTATGTTGAAAATTTCAGAGCTGTAACCCCATTAGAAGTTGTTTTATAATTTTTTTAATTAATTAAGAAAATTAATTAAAAAATAACTAATTAAAACTTTAACATTCTGTTTGACATAAGTAAAATTAGAAGGCCTAAACTTCTTATGTTGAAAATTTAAGAGCTCTACTCCAATTTTAAGTAGCTTTCTATAGATCCACAGACAGCTTGTTTTATTATTATAAATAAACACCTTATAAACACATTTGTTAAAAACTATGTATGTTGTATGATGAAGGGGTAAAAGTGAAAGAGGCCAATTAAATGGACAGCAGGTTTATTCGTGCATTAGATAGAAATAGGTTCTTAAACCCAAACTAGGAGAGGCTACTTCCACGTCCGTTCACCTCCACTCCTTCAATCATACTCTCTCTCTGGCGACGAAGTCGCCGCTAGGGGATTACATAAGCAGCGCCCTCTACGTCAATGGAGATAAGACACTCCGCCATCCTGATTGAGGAGGACCACCGACTCATTGATATATACTAAACCTGTAAATAAAGATATTGAAAAATACAGCACAATAATAAAATTTAAACAACATTAATGTCTTGAAGATCACAACGTGTGGTTCTTAAAAATATAAAGTCTGTGGAAAAAGTTCTTGTACCATGAAAAGTTTGTAGAAAGTGAAAAAAAAGTCTCTCTTTAAAAAGTTTGTGTGAAAGAAAAAAAAATCTTCTTTCAAAAGTCCATAAAAAGAAAAAAAAAGTATCTTCTTTAAAAAGTTTGTATGATGGAAAAAAAGTCTCTCCTTTCAAAAGTTCATAAAAAGAAAAAAAAGTCTCTTCATTCAAAAGTTCATAAAAAGAAAAAAAAAGTCTCTTCTGTAAAAAGTTCTTGTAGAAGAAAATTGAAGAAACTTAAGTATCTTCCCAGCACTTCATCATAAAGATTAATATTTTAGCTACTAAAAGTTCACAAAAAACAATATGCATAAATCTTTGAATAGCAGACGGTGAGTTGCGTAAGTCATAAGTAGTTTCGGAAATTATTTCGTCGATGTGTTTTCGCTTGAAGATTGGAGTTTCAACTGGTAGGAAAAGCTTCATTTGAAAATTTGTACTTTCCATTTTCTTTGGTTTGTAAATCTTGACCATATTCATAACAGTATTCCGTAAATTATCGTCGTTAATGTGCAAGAAATCCGCTTCGCTTAAACTCACGCTATCCCCAATCGTAAACAGAAAAAAAATTTCTTCTGTTTGTTTACATGCGTCACGTGTTTCAATTTGTTTACATTCTGGACCATGTGCTTCTGCTGGTTGGCTTTTTTCTAAGTCTTCTGTTACAACACACACTTCATCGAGATCTTCCAATGATCGTTCATCTTTTCTCATGGGGACATTAAGCCCCGCCCCCATCAACGAAGAACTTATTTTTTCCGTTGAGTTATCCTTTGTATGACCTTGACGCGTGTCATTTTGCGTTTCAGGAATCGGAAGGATTTGCGAAGTATTTAAAATTTCGTTATTTCTTTCAGCAGGAAAAGTGATATATTCCTCCTTTTTTAAAGCAACATAGCATTTTTTTTCCGTGTGGATTTCGAATTGGTTTCCAATCGGAAGTGGGTCTAGTGTTTTTATGCTTTCGTTTACATTAGTTGGTGCTATTGAGTTAGCACAAATAATATCAGAGGGTTCTGCAGTTACTGGAATTTGGATTTTGTTCTTTAAATGAGCTAGTTTTATTTTAGCATCTAACTGTGCAAGTTTAATTTTTTCGATTTCTTTTTGCTTTTCATTCTTAATTTTTTCGATTTCATTCTTAATTTTTTCGATTTCTTTTTGCTTTTCATTCTTAATTTTTTCGATTTCATTCTTAATTTTTTCGATTTCTTTTTGCTTTTCATTCTTAATTTTTTCGATTTCTTTTTGCTTTTCATTAGCCTCTTGGGTTTTTCTATCCTCCTCTTGGGTTTTTCTATCAGCCTCTTGGGCTTTTCTTTCCTCTACAACTGTTGTTATTAAATCTTTAACGAAATCTGGATCTTCAACGAAAATTTCACTTTTTTCAATTAAGTTTCTTAATTTTAGAATTGTGGCACCATCCGGTACAACGATATCTAAGTCAGCGGCGACAAATACGAGATCTTGCTTTCTGATATTTCTAAACATAATTAATAATAAGATGGATCCTACCTGCGTTTCTTGATTTTACTTCGCTTTTGGAGTTGTATCCGTTTTATGTTGTTGCTCTTTCGAAGAGTACTCGTTGCTTCTGGTTTCTGGTTCGTAGTAGTTGGTCGATGTGGAATAACGATGCTGACTTCGTTGAACTTCTGCTTGACGGCTGAAGTGGGACTTGTTCGGCGAAGCGACAGTGTTGTGGTTGCAGGTTCGAGTTGGCTCAGGATTCTGTATTCTTGCTGGCTATGTGGAATAACGATGCTAGCTTCGTTGAACTTCTGATTGACGGCTGAAGTGGGACTTGTTCGGCGAAGAGAGTGTTATGCAGTTGTATAATGACGACGCTGGTTGATGAGTTTTCCTTTTATTTGTAGATTCCACTGGTGGTCGCTGACTGCTGCGGTAATTCGTGAAGAGGATTTTGGTTTGACCTCTGGATGCGTAGAAGTGCAGTTTTTATTTCGTGAAGAGGATTTTGGTTTGACCTCTGTATGCGTGGAAGTAAAAAAATTTTTTCGTGAAGAGGATTTTGGTTTGACCTCTGGATGCGTGGAAGTGCAGTTTTTTAAATATTTTTTTCATCGTATTCTCGCGGGTAAAAAGCACGGCGAGCCCCCATGTTGTATGATGAAGGGGTAAAAGTGAAAGAGGCCAATTAAATGGACAGCAGGTTTATTCGTGCATTAGATAGAAATAGGTTCTTAAACCCAAACTAGGAGAGGCTACTTCCACGTCCGTTCACCTCCACTCCTTCAATCATACTCTCTCTCTGGCGACGAAGTCGCCGCTAGGGGATTACATAAGCAGCGCCCTCTACGTCAATGGAGATAAGACATGTATTTTCAATTTTCACAATTCTTCATGTCTTACATATCCGGCAATATAATATATTTTATTTGCAATAAAATTCATACCTCTTAAGTTAATTACAAGTTTATTTATTTACGTTCTAATAACGTCCTAATTAGTCATTATAATTGCAATTAGTTTATTAAAAAATTAACTGGAAAAAAAAGTTTATGCATAAAAATGTATAATTTTTAATTTTGATATATTGCCAAAAAGTTTGAAATTATAACATAAAAATTAAAGAATGAAGACCCTACCCTCTGCACATAAACTAGGAGTTTGTGCGCTCGTGGTACCATTCGCTTGATAAATGAGAGGCATCTCTCTCCCTGCAGGGTGTTTGTGCCCTCCTGGTACGATGCGCTCATGACACGTCGGCTCATGGCACGACACCGTATACCCGATGATATTATCGCCATAACTTTCAAGCCCTGCTCTGTCAAAAAATGTAATTCTTTTTAGAAAAAATAATTTATGCAAACATAATGAAATTAAGGTACTACTACACATTAGTAACTGGGAAATTACTTTTGAGACTTGATGTTTTTAGAAAAAGTGGGTTATTTTAAATACTTTCAAAACAAAACTATGAAAAAGAAAAGCTCTGTTTAAGTTCTATTTAGAATTCTAGTAGGTTCACTGTAGTGAATCATTGTTTCATTTGCAATTGAAATCAAAGTTCTAAAAAAAAATACAAATTAAGTTATGGCCGGTGCTCTTTGACTCTAATTAAGTGATTACATTTTAATTGATTAAATATCAAATGAAAAAACTTTGCAAATATATATATTTTGACAGTTGTTAAATTGTGAAAATAATTGCGAGTCTAGTTCAAAAATTAAAGAAAAAACATGTACAACGTGTTAACATTAAGACCATCAAAATTACATTAGAACTCAGAAAAAAGTATGAATCATAACAAAAATTTAAGAAAATTCTATAATTTAAAAATCACTGATCTTTGAATTTTAACTCCTCTTATTTCTTCCCCCACAAAGGTTGTATTTCTTGCCGAAAATGATATCATACTGATAGAATCTACTCTTGGAAGGTTATCGGATTGTGCTTTTTTAAATTCTTGGTCTAAGTGCATGATAAATTTGTAGGAAATATTTAAAAAAAGATCAAATTAAAAAATTTCATGATGAATATTTTAAATATTAACTTGTGGAGTTATAGATTATCCAAGCAATCGGTTCATTCAATGCACTAGTCACAAGGTGAAGTTAGCTTCGGGTTGGGAGTCTTCGTGCATCCTGACGTCACTGGTCAACAGGGCTGTTTTCGGTCACGTGATGTTGTTCACGTTTTCGCTCATATTTAATTGCATTTTTCATATTCAATGGAAGGTTTTTTGAACATTTTGATTGAATATTCAAAAACTACATCAATTTTTCTCTCAGAAAAATATAATATTACGGCATTTTGGGTATAGTGCAACTTCCCCAATAGTTTGAAATCAAAGCAAAAATCACGTCACCAAAAACGCATAGAAAACCGTGACGTAGTTATGCATAGATTCCATCCAAAATCCGAGGAGGAACCTGATCTAAAACAGGTTTTAGACAGGTTCATCATCCGCGCATTGATGTCACACGCAAAAGTAGCTTTTTCCCGTCAAATCGCAAAGAGAAAAACTAAATATATTTTTTATCTATCCGAGCTTAAATTTTTGAAAGAATGGTATTGTTTTTCATTATTTTTTCTCTACTTTTATTTAAAAATAAAACCAAAAAAACGTGAATGTTCCTCATTGCGGAAGTTTATAATAGTGTTTAAGACTGGCCAAATAGGAAGCCCAAACTGGCAGGTATTAATTTTTTTTTTATTAAAGTTATTTTATTAACTCAACATAGTATTTCTGATGTAATGAAATCGCTATATAACAAAAGTCTATATTAGCGTACCTTTTAATAATGCAGCAATTGTCATTTGGAAAACATTGTATTCCAAATCAAAAAAGGCAAAGTATCTTAATTTAAAATTTCGAAATGCCATCCTAAAATCTACCCACCTATGATTCACGCTTTATTAGCAGCCATTTAATGGTTTCAGTTGGTCACTAGTCTGTGCGTGGAGCGTTTGTAAACGAATGCACGTGTGTGACAGAAGACTTTAAAGGGGGAGGAGGGATCTTCATATGTTAATCTGTTGAAGGGAAAAAGCTAAAATTTTGCAACGCTTGTAGAGTGGCACTTTTTCAGAAAAGGTCAGGAAAGACTTGTCACTCTTCGAAAAACGCCTATGATGAACACTTTGTGTGTACAAGATGACATTAAGCAATAGTGTTTACCATATCCCAACTTGTTTTGCTATTTTCTTGCATTCTATATTACATTTATATTATTTCAATAAGGATTAGAGTAAAAGGCAAAACAAAAAGTAGTTACTGGTCAAGACAAGTCACACCACCGAATAATGCAGCAATAACTTGATTTATGAATAATTTCTTTTGAGGTTTGCAGTTTGCCATTTTCTGAGGTGTTTCTAAAATTATGTCAATGCATATTACCTTTCTGAAATGTGTATAGTTTATACAATGTGTATAGTTAGCTGAAATGCTTTCTACTTTTAATAAATTAATATTATATACTTTCAAATATTTATAAACTGTAACTTGCCAAATGTACTAATGAAACATATTTTCCATTTCAGAATGGTGATCGACTACACTATCAGGGTGGTATTGCTTGTGTAAAAGTCCTCAATAACAATTTGCACTTTGAACAATTTAGAACAAATAATTTGTCAACACTCACGGAATTTAAATATTCAACTTGCACCAAATGTTTATAATTTCAATCTGCACAAAATTTTGTGAAGCGGCCATATCTAAAGCTCATTTCTTCATAATGCTTTGGTGAGAGAACATACATTATTGTTTATATAATAATATTGCCGCTATTTTGAAAACATATGCCTCATAAAATTATACAAGGAAAAAAGCTTCATGATTGTGCAACACAAATTTATATTTACTCAGTTGTTGATAAAAGCTGCATATGTGGTAAGTTTGTAACAAAAGATTTTTCAAAAACACCCATCTTATTGCACATTTCCGTTATCATACTAGACAACAACTCAACATTTCTGAGGTTTGCAACCATCTACTCTGATACACAATCTTGAAACTAGAAGCAATATGTATTTTTGTGAGGTTTGCAACAAAACTTGTTCTCAAAAGAAGTCTTTTTAGGCATCTCATTAGTCATACTGGAGAGAAGCCACATGTTTGTGAGGTTTGCAACAACACATTCTCCCGGAAGGAAAATCGTTCTAATCATCTCCGCATTCATACTGGAGAAAAAACCCATGTTTGTGAGGTTTGCAACAGGACATTTTCCCAAAAAAAGAGTCTTTCCATTCATCTCCTTATTCATACTGGAAAAAAAACCATGTTTGTGAGGTTTGCAACAAAGCTTTTTCTCAAAAGAACCATCTTTCCAGTCATCTCCTTACTCATACTGGAGAAAAAAACCATGTTTGTGATATTTGCAACAAAGCGTTTTCTTATAAGGTTATATATCTTTCTAGGCATTTCCTTAGACATACTGGAGAGAAGCCACATGTTTGTGAGGTTTGCAGCAAGACATTCTCCCAGAAGGAAAGTCTTTTCAATCATCTCCTCATTCATACTGGAGTAAAACCCCATGTTTGTAAGGTTTGCAACAAGGCATTTTCCCATAAGAACAGTCTTTCCATTCATCTCCTTATTCATACTGGAGAAAAACCCCATGTTTGTGTTATTTGCAACAAAGCCTTTTCTTTTAAGAAAGGTCTTTCTAGGCATCTCCTTATAGTCCGGGAGCAAATGTAATCCCGTGGGCCACTTCATGATGCAAACATGTGGGGGGTGTCATTCGCTTCGTATGAATACGTAGAAAATGAAATCCGATGGTGGGTTTCTGGCATCCCGGTATAGGTGGCGCTACAGTCGAAATTCCAAAATGGCCGCCTCCTTACCACCTAACATACGTTTTTGCCGAATAAGGGCATTCCAGCTCATTTTATCTACTTGTTGACTATTATAAACATGTAGGAAAAAAAATTTCATTTTCAATGGTATATAACACATGTATGTTAGGTTAAATTACAAAATTCAAAATGGCCGCCGCATCGCGAAAGTACGTTTTTCAGGTTGGTTGATTGGTTTTATGCACTCAGCGACCTATACTTATGCACAATAATGGATAATCAGGACGATATCTGCAGCTTAACGTGGATTCCGAACCACAAAGAACATCCATGCTTAACCGGGGATTCGAACCCGGCACCCTTAGCATGCGAAGTTAGAGCCTTAACCACACAGCTATCAAGTGGGCAGTACGTTTTCAGAATAATCGCTTCTCAGTGCACTTTATACACCGTAGGAAATAACTTTATAATGGTATATATATCTACCTAAGTCAAAACTCAAGATGGCCGCTGCATCACCATTGCCGGAACGTCTTTTCAGAATAATGGCTTTCCAGTGAGCTATATGAACGTGTTGCTTATTAGGAGTTTTAAATAAATTAATAAGCTTTCTGACGAATTAATGAATAAAAAAGCTTTCTGTCTGTAATTGACGTTTACATTGTCACTTCAAGATTTAAAATTCAAAAGGACGCCATCATTGGGCATCTCTTTGGATTCTAATAATAGTTTCCACGTTATATTGTAAGATAAATGAGGATCACAGATAGATATTTACAGATTGGACAATAAAATAAAGCCTTGACACTTTTCACAAGAAAATAAACTACAAGAGACTGATAATAAACTATACGGCTGCTCAAAATTGATACGACAAAGCTTTTTAATATTTGGAATGTAAATGTTACAGAAGAGTGTAATAATGTAATAGTTTTTGTTATATGTAATAAATAGTGTAAACAATGTTAAGATTTTTCATTATCATTAAGTTAAACTTATCATTTTCATCCTCATCTTCCTCGTTATCATTCATCATCAGGTCAACAATTGCACTGTTGTCACATAAGTCCTCATCTCCACCACATAAGCACGTCTCTGTGCAAGGCAGATTGTTGAGATTGCATCGGCAGGGATAGGCACTACGACGCTTCAGAGTTCAGACGGGAGCATTTAGCAACAGTCAACTCTAAAAGCCCTTACGGAGCACAAGGTTCTGTACACTTAATAGGCTCAAATTTCCCGTCCATAAGCAGCCAGCCAAAATAAATAGGTTGAGATATGTCAGGATGCTGTCGAGTATCTTGTGTCCAAATCATTGTTTGGTAGTGTGAAGTTCTGGGTAAAAGACCTGGAGAGAGACATGCTTTTGTTGTTGCAAGATGTTCCCCAGTCTTTTGTTTTTTAGTGAAGAGGTACCGTCTTACCTCCACAATTACCGCTATCTCTCATTTTGGTACGCGGTACATACACCTGGCAAACGAATGCCTATTACGTTTATAACATTTCTGAGGAAATGGTTTCAGAATGACCCATAAGGCTCAGTGCAGTTATGTTATCACTAGCTACATGAAAAGTATTCCACCGTATAATTTTTCATTTGCCAGAAAATGATCCTGTGATATCAGTAAATGAAAGGGCGTGGAGTCCTGGTAATGCTGAAGTCTTATTGGGCCCTAGCATGTCATAGATTGACTGAAAATGAATTAACCATTTGTTTCTGCTACTACCCACTATAATGCTGGATTCTCTTGGAAGCATTAGATATCTCCAATGAGCAAGGACTAATACATCTGTGTCTGGAGAGTATATGGGAATCTTGCTAATGCCTCTTGAAACAACATCTATAATGTGCAAAATTATTTTAGTATCTGCTTCCTCCTGCGTGGTTTCAAGACACGACACGTCCATATGGCTTGTATTTGCATGATTTCTTTAACTGAAAACAAATTGTTTATCATTATTAACTGCATAGTCCATAATCTTCGATGCCAGGTATTCTGTCAGTTCATCCTTTGTCATTTTGTGTAAAAGTAACTGGTGCATGGTTAATTTAAGGATGTTTGTTGATGATTCCACTTAGTATTGGATAGCGACCGATTTACCCTGACTTTTCACCTTTGTCGATGTCTTCATCGAATTCTGTTTGTAAGTGTCAAATATTATGTGAACCTCTTTGTACGTACCAAACTTCTTTGACATTTATCTAGCAAAGTGATCTGCAAGTTCTTCACAAGATTTACCAGTCTTAAGTTTATCAATGTAATGAATCTCTGCCATTTCATCAACTACTTTAACAGTTTGTGCCGCTTTATCAACTGGAAATGAATTGTGTGAGAATTCGTTTTTCTCATTGGATGAAGGGTATAGATTTTGAGGAAGCTCCTCTAGGATACCCATAAGTTTTCTTTTTTATGATCAGTAATGCATACATCCATATAAGAGAAACAAAGCAGGTGGTAATAATGAGATTTCATGACGACAAAAAGTTGCCTTCAAATCTATATCACACCTACTTTTTTGCTGTAATCATCAGTCTAGAAAACATATATAAATTGATAGAAAATATTGAAAAAACACTTTTTCTTTCAATGTTACTTTAACATTTTTGAATGTTGATTTGCAGGCTTAAGTTTCGCCTTTTTCATTGGTGCTCAAAACTGTACTGAAGGCTTTGTTGGTACTAAATCTTTTGTTGTTTGGTTGGTTGATCATTTTAATGCGTTCCTCAATGAATTTGGAAAGAAGATTCTCACTAATGTCAGCAACTACACCTGTTTATTGGAACGTCATTGGGAAGAACTTGCTTAGTCACCAGATGTCATAAGATGTTCTGTGTTGCATTTAAAAGGGTTAGTTGTCGATTTAAAACCCTCTATCAACTTTTCAACGTTGTGATCCTGACGCTTACGAACCGATAAACAATGTTCATGATTACACTTTGCATTGGGGGTGGCATTTTTAATCATTGCTTCGGTTACTGCAGCAATTATTGTGAGTTCGGGATCTGCCAGAAAGAATCTTGTCCGAGCATTCTCGTTAAGAGTGATGTCTGTAAGTCCACTTCGGACTTAAAGTCTTCTATTTTAAGGCTCCAGAGCTTCATCGGCTTTTAAAACGCAAAACGGTATTTTGGTTTCATTGACAACCCGCTTTTCTTGTTGTAATTCTTGCCGTATAATTGTATGCTCTTTATTAACTCTTTTAGTACCGAACGACGATATATCGTTGTTCGCTACTTTTGCGAAAATTACCAACGACGATGTATCGTTGCGCAAGCGTTGGCGCCTATTACGGACGTTTTTCCAGCCCCTAGAAAATTTGTCAAATTCCTCCTGTTATCTTCGCACAGGCATCCGTTTTCGCACGGCACTAAAAGGGTTAAATCTTTCCACACCCATTAAGTAGTGTGAAATCATTTTTGCATAGTTTAGACAATCAAAGGCATACTTTATGAAGTCCTGTGTGGCTGTCATGTGCAAATCCCAGTTTACATTTCTAACTGACCTGATGGTTTTGTAGTTAGCTCTCTGGCTTCACATGCTAAGGGTGCCGGGTTCGAATCCCGGGTTAGGCATAGATGTTCTTTGTGGTTCGGAATCCACGTTAAGTTGCATGTACTGGCCTGGTAGCCGTTATTGTGCACAAGTATACGTCATTGAGCGTTCAAACCAACGGACCAACCTGCAAAACGTACTTAAGATCGCAATGCAGCGGCCATTTCGAATTTTGTAATTTAACCTAACATACATGTGTTATATACCATTGGAAAGGAAATTTAATTTCCTACATGTTATCTAATTGTCAACTAGTTGATAAAATGAGCTGAGAAGCCATTATTCGACAAAAACGTACGTTATGTAGCGGCACTACAATTCACGAATATTAAATAAAATAACTCACCGTTTTTAATTCTATGAAACGCTTTCAGGAAGTTCTACCGCAAAGCATGAACGTGCAGAATTAAGTGCATGCTAAGCAAAGAACCGCCTAAATCAAATCGCAAGAATTCTGCCGTTCAAAATGGAAGTTACAACGCGGCATTCCTAGTGAAACACCCACCAAAGAAAGTGTTGCCACTCGTGCGAAAGGAAGCTAGTGCGTTTGAGTTCGATCATCGTGATCTGTGCTACAGCGTTTCTCACCAGTGTGCCGTATGGGTCGTGTTAAAATATCGCTTGCCCAAATTTCAAGATATGTAAATGTGGAACTGCATAAAAGCCACCGCAGGAAACCAGATTCTTGAGATACCATCGGTCTGATGCACCAGCAGTCGCTTCAAGCATACCTTTAAAAGCGATGCTGTTTTAATTGACTGTTAATTGTAAATAGTTGTATATAAACTTGTAAATATAAAATTTAAGATTTAATTAAATTTCAAGAATCAATTTAAACCGGTAGTAACTTTATTATGTTGCCGTCCTATTAACTACAGTTATGTGGTAAGGAGGCGGCCATTTTGAATTTTCAACTGTAGCGCCGCTCATACCGGGTTGCCAGATACCCACCATCGGATTTCATTTTCTACACATTCATACGAAGCGAATGACACCACCCACATGTTTGCATCATGAAGTGGCCCACGGGACCACTTTTTTGGACATTAGCGCCCAGACTATTAGTCATACTGGAGAGAAGCCACGTTTGTGAGGTTTGCAGCAAAGCCTTTTCTCTAAAATCAGCACTTGCTGAACATATCCTTATTCATTCTGGTGAAAAACCACATGTTTGTGAGTTTTGCAACAAAGCATTTTTCCCGAAAGTACAGCCTTTCTCAACATCTCCTCAGTCACACTGGTGAAAAGCCCCATGCCTGTAATGTTTGCAGCAAATCATTTGTTGCAAAGAGAACTCTTGTAGATCATCTCCGCATTCACACTGTAGAAAGGCTCCATGTGTGCAACATCTGCAGCAGAACATTTTCCCGAAAGAGCCAGCTTGCAGCACATCTTCTTACTCACACTGGAGAAAAGCCCCATATCTATGATTACTGACAGAGCATTCTCCCAAAAGAACCAGCTTGCGAAACATCTCCTAACTCACACTTTAGAAAAGCCCCATGTACGTGATGTTTGCAGCCAGAAATTTTCCCGAAATGACAATCTGTCATGACATCGCCTCACTCACTTTTGAGTGAGATTTGCAGTGCATTTATGCGAAATTGCCAACTTGCACTGAAAAATTTGCAATTGTGTTTGATATTTTCAGCCGGACCTTTTTCCTAAAGAACAGTCTAACAAAACATCTCTTGCTATAAAATTAGGGACATGTTTGTGTAACAGAACAGTGTGATAGTTTCTTCTTCTTTTTTTTTTCTTTTCTTTTTTTTCTTCTTATTTAATTATAAAGCATGACAATAGCCAGTGTAGTAGCTTGAAAAATGGTTGGATGCACTTTCCTCCACATATATGTAAGCTATAATTATATCGAAACATTTATTTTATACCTTGTTAAAATAAAATAAATTGTTGTCAGTGTATTTCTTGTATAGTGTGTTGTAATTTCTGCAAACAATTTCAGCTATTTGCTCCAACCAGTGATAATTTGTTGCTCAACACTCACGAAATTGTTCTTGCACTCGCATATTCTGAACGCGTTTTTTTTATAGACAATTAGATCCTCTGGTATGTCGCCATAATGATATAATACCTAGTACCACTTGACTTCTAAATGCACATTTAATTGTCAAAGTCGCATTTTCCATACTCCAGGACTAAATATCTATATAATATCTTCGTAGCCAAAATTATATCTACATCATTATTAGTAACTTTCTTAATAGATTGAGTGCCAGTCATCTGAGATTATTTGTTTACAAGTTTTACTGACTGGAATAAAGCAGTTTCACATGTCTAACTTTTTCAAAGTAACCAGAATCTGGCAATGGTTTGCGAGCTATCGGTGAACATATTCCATCAATCTTCCATAGCAAGTGGTTTTTGTTTCTGCATTCTCTTTTTTTTTAAAAAAAAGAAAAGAAAAAAAACACCCACTTCTTATATCTCTCACATAATAAATAATAGTTTAAAAAACACGTTTAAATAGAAAACTGAACTAAAAAGTAGAAAATAATTTGAAATAACAATAGAGTGATTAACTTGAAATATTTATTTATCGTAAAAAAGCGTGGGGTGCTATTTAAGATATTTTCATAATGGCTCTACTTTTACCGAAATCTGTCATTAAATATTTACAACATTTGACATCAAGCACCCCACGCTTTTTAACGATAAAATAAATATTTCTTGTTAATCACTCTATTCTTATTTGAAATTTCCTTCTTTTTAGTTCAGTTTTCTATTAAAGCGTGTTATTTAGTTTTTTTAACTATTAATTATTTTTAGTGTATCATAAGTGAAAAGAGATTAATTACCAAGTCGTTCTATGAACTATTTCGTAATCTAACCATTTCAGCTAAGGGCCTTATTATACAGAGCCACTTGAGTGGCGAACGCGCGCGTTCGAGTTAGACGCCCGAGCTAGCGACTGCAGTGGCACATCCACGCATTTGCAGTGGCCAGGTCTAGCTTTCGTGTTTGATATGATTTCGTTCATCTTTCTGTATTCAAAATGTTTTCGTCAAGTGAGGATGATGAATTATGCTTGCTTCTCTTATTAAAAAAAGGCAAACCAAGAAAGAATAGAACTTTAGGAGTGCGGCCCTTCTTATTAAGAAGGCCCTCAAAAGGTTTATTTCATACTCTGTATGAAGATTTAAGAAAAGGCGACAAGTTTTTTTTTCTGTGTAAATGACTTTAATGTGAATGTTATAATTTTTTAGATCTTACTTGATTTACTACAAGCACATTACTTACTGTAACTGTAACGCATTAAAGTTGCTCAATGGTTGGAAGAATAAGTTAATATTGTCAGTTATTATTATTATTATTATTATTATTATTTTTTTTAAGAGTATTGGTGTACTTAACAGTTGAGTAAATTAATTACCAAACTTACGACAGTCTTTTGTCAAACTTATACAATTAATATACACTGATTTGAAATCAAACGAAATTAACTCATTTTGTAGAGAATTTATGGAAACTGATCACCACACTATTTATTCACCACACTATGTAGTGGAAGCACTTATTGGAACTGCACATACATGCATTAGCGACACGGGGCCATGCGTGCCGGCAGAATTATTTTCACGGGGTTGTAAATGGCCTCCAAAGGGAATTCAAGGTGTTTATCTTTTACTTTCTATTACCCATATGTAATACGTAGGGTAATGAAAGTATAGTATTCGGTCCAAAAAAAAAAATCAATTTTTTTTTTTTTTTTTTTTTTTTTTTGCATTTCTCCACGTTTTGAAACATCCTGATCTAGAAAAATGTCTGTCTGTGTGTACGTGGTCAGCATAACTCCCGAGCAATTTCCCCTACGATGTTCAAATTTGGTGTGATGGTTGGCGATGGTCCAAGGACCTACCATTAAGGTTTTCGTCAAAATCGCTAATGCGCATAAGGTAGCTGCCATTGAAAAAAATTATGTTTTTCAATGATTGCTAAAAACGGCTCTAACGATTTTGTTCAAAATCGCTGTGGTAATGCTTCTTAAGGTGTTCTAAACAACTCCACCTCCGAAATTCCCTTAAAAATTTAATGGCGTAAAAAGTTGAAAAAGAGTTCTCTTTCCTTATCTCATCTGCCGATCGATTTTTTTCCTCTCCGCAGTTTCACTTATAAGAAAAGATAACATGAGAATTATCGCAAAAAAAAGATCACCAAACAGGCCATATTTTCTCAATGAATGATGAAAATATAAAAACGGTAAATGACAGAAATCCACATCAGTAATATAGTGTAATTGAAAGTTGTGCGATGTTCCACACCCCTAATTTTTTTTTCTTTAACTTTGATTTTTCAATTGGACGTCTAAATGAAGTTGTAATTAATCGTTTTGTATTAAATTTCTGTTCCGTTGAATATTTTAAAACCTATAGCATACTTTTATTTCCAGGTAATCGTACCACTTTTCTCCACATCACTTTAAAATTTCGAAAACCAGGGGGGGGGGGGGGTGCACTCTTTTGTACCTCCTTGGCGACGCTCATGAATACGGTTTTTCCCCTCCCCCTTCCTTTCCCTGCAAATTGCTTAGTATGCCTTATGTTATTTTAATTATTTTTTTATTTTCGCATTACATTCCCCTTTTATTATGTCAATATTAAATGTAAAACATTTTTTCCTCAACTTGTTGCATTTTTCGTCAAATAGCTTATATTAAACAAAAATAAATTTGCTTTTTATTACGAAACTAAACTTCAGTCAGTCATTTGCACGTTTAGTAAAAATGGAACATGATTATTCGAAAACGTGGTATGTGTGACGCACAAACGTGAAAAATTATACTTGATAATTCGCCTGTTTTAAAAACTCATCATTCCATATTAAAACAAAAAGTCACAATGATATATTTCTGACTCAAGCAGAAGCATAAGTTGATCCCACAAAATAAAAATATGTGGTACCGAATGATTTTCTGTTTCCTTCAAACAAAAATATGCTATCAATGTGCCATGCATTTTTATATTTAATTTAATTTAGCAGCTGTCACCGACTTGCTTACAAACAGGATTTTTTAATACTATTTGACGATTTTAATTATCTTGAAGTTATCTATGGTTATAATTATGCTCGCAGGCCATCAAAGTAGGTAGAGGGAAAGTGTAGGTGAGGACTCTTTCTCTCCCCCTACATTGATGAACTGCAGACTTCTAGTATAGAATTTCCGATTCGTCAAACCCATTTTGTAAAGCCTTCCAATATTTTCAATACAGTTGTTCTACAAATATTTTATGCCCAATTTTTAGTTTTTTCATTCAATTCGGTTTCCTTCTGAATCGGAATAAAAAAGAATGCAATAAAATTTCAGAAATTTCGACTCTTCAACTTTCTAAAACTTAAAGACCTAGACGCTTCCCCCCCCCCCTGCTAGCGTCGGTCCTGCACATGTGCAATACTTATATGCAATGCACATGTGCAAAACCTATTTGCAATACATCCAGGTATTACCTATTTGCAACACATCATGTTATACAAATGAGCAATACGCAAGTGCAAATACATGCAATATTATATAAAAACAATACAGCCTCTGTAAAATCTTTTTTCTACAACGTAATGCAACATTTCAATTTATATCCTGAACAGCTATACAGCCCAATAATATTACCAAGAGAAAAATAATCGTCGCATACACTTGTTCCTCACTAAATTTCGACAATCGATTGTATTAATTTGTATGAAACAATAGATTTCATCGATAGTTTGCCCTTTTTCGATACTATCGATTTTTCACTCGATTATTCATCTGAACAATCGTTTGAACTATAGATATTAAAATAATCGATGTTTAAGGAACACTTCATACAGGGCCTGACCACGACAAGTTGGGATCCAAGGCCGCGACACTTTCAGGGGCCTCTTTTTCAAAAGCGAGATTTGTTGGAAATTTGCTTGACATCAAATGAAGTAATACTAAGTATAGAAAAAGTTGATAAATGAAAGTTAATATTGTTTTCTAAAAAAAAAATTTATTGCAAAGAACGAAACAAATTTCAAACAATCAAATTTATAAATCAAAAGAGGACAAACCCATCCACGCAACAATATGTTTGAAGGATTAAATAGAACTGGGCTTCAATAACAGGGTTCCCACGATCATTGAAAGTCATTAAAAGTGCTTAATATTTTTGAACTTGTTTTCAAGGCCTTGAAAGTGCTTGAAAATGCTTAGAAGGGCTTAAAAGTCCTTGAAAATGCTTAGAGGTCCTTAAAAGTTCTTAATTTTTGCAGATGTTGTGTGGCCAACTGCAAAATTTATGAAAACACAACTCGGACTTGCTATCTCCGCGTGACCGCCACTTATCTGCACCACATCGGAATTTTTCGACATATTTGTATTACGCAACCACCAACTTGTAACTTTTATGGTAGAATTTACTTAATTAAAAATTTATATATAGACACGATGCCTGGAAACAAATTTTCAAAGGTCCTTAAAAATATTAATTAGGTCCTTAAAAATCATTGAAAAGTCATTGATTTTCATTCTGTGATTTGAGTGGGAACCCTGAATAAATTTCTTGAACAACGTATTATAAAATGAAACTGGTCTAAATGATTTGGATACAAACAACTAAATACAGCAGTCTATTAGCAAATTGACAATACGTTTGAAAGTTTCGATTAATTTCCAATTTTACGAAATTATAACTGTTGCACAAATGGTTACTCAAGCTTAAGAGAGAGTCCTGGTAAAGGGTCATTCCCTATACTAGCTATGTTACAGTCTCCTACACAAGTACATTTAGAAACTACTTTGTATAAAACCTTGAAATTTGGTGAGTTAGGTACGAAAAAGATCCCTTTATGAAATGACCATAAATTGTTTTCATTTAATATCTATTTATCATAAATGAAAATTAAAATCGCAATAGATAAAACCAGGTGGAGCCACTGCATATGCATTGACGTTTCGATTTCATTTATAAAAGAAAATATATTAGACACTAGTTTCGAGTTTTCAATTTATATCATTTCATCAAGTGATTATTTTCGTAACTACTCTTCTGATTTCGAGGTTTTATAGAAAGTAGTTTCTAAATGCATTGGGCTAGAAGATAGTAACAGTGCGAGTATTGAGAACGATTTTTACTGTACTAAACTCTACCTTAACTTAACATCACTTAGATGGTAGATCTTCACCGTGCTCATAGGTAATTCATCCATTTTGGCCGCGTGAAGGCACGCTCAGTCCAACAACCCTGTAAAGAGCAAAAGGCTGAATGATTTGGCGAGCATTATGCCTTCACGCCGCCAGAATGGATGAATTTCCTATGAGCACGGTGAAGATCTACCGTCTAAGTGATAGTATAGTAATGAAGTTAAGTTGTTACGTTAAATTGCAGTTAAGTATATGACTTTCTCTTGAGATCTCAGGTATCTTTCAATCTACGAAATGATCATCGGGTCAGCATCTTTTCCCAAACTTTTGTTCCTCGCCAACTCTAACCAGGGAATAGCACTCACGAAGAGGCCAGCGTGATATGCCTGACCCCCCAAAGGACAATACCAGCATTTTTTTCTTTTTTTTTTCCTTCTTTTTCTTTTCTTCTTCTTTTTATTCAATTCTAAATGTTTCGAAAAGGCCATAAACATAAAAATTTTTGCTCAGTGCGCTTTTTTAAAAAAAAAAAAAATAAATAAATTTGCGATCAAAATTACCTTGTTAGAGGTTGGCGAGAAAACGACTTATTTCGTTGGCATTGAACGTGACGTAAGGAGATCTCAAACATCTTGGCTTGAAAAGCAGAAGCGGAAACCAGATTTGCAAGTTTCTCGCAAATCACGCCAACCTGTACGGAATGTGGCAATGGTCTACCAACGCCAACATTTTTAACGATAACTATATAGCAGAAACCTCACAATAACCATAGAAACGCAGGGACCTATTTACGTTACGAATTTTGTTGACTGTTTTGATCGGACTGGTTTTGACTCGGTTTTGGGGCATTTTCTTTTCTTAATATTTAAATAACTAATTTTTTAAAGAACTTTTGTTTAAATATTTGGAATCAGAAAGAAATTCTTCATAAATATGTACTAATTTTACTCGTTTATAAAAAATGCGGGAATCGTCCATTCCAAGCAGTCACCCGTTGGATATCCACCATTGTAAAAATGAAATGTGATTAGTCTAACAAGGCAACAACAACAGCAGTATTTTTTAAACGAATTTAAGGTATATCTATACAATTGAGATGATTTCTTTTAATTTTTAGGTTATAATTTCAAACTTTTTGGAAGTATATCAGAATTAAAAATAATGCATTTTTATGTATAAACTTTCTTTTTCCTTCAATTTTTTAATCAGCTAATTGCAATTAAAGTGACTAATTAGGACATTATTAGAACTTACATAAATAAACTTGTAATTAACTTAGAGGTAATATATTTATTGCAAATAAAAGATATTATATTGACGCATGTTCCTACGGATAATTTTGAATTTGGCTTCAATATTTATTTAATTATAAGCTTTTAAATAAAAAGTTTAAAAAATACATAGTTTTTAACAAAGAATTAAGATTAAAATATGCATAAAAAATTTGTTCATAACAATATATATTAGATGCTCCATAGAAAACACATTCATAATTATTGTCGAGAATTTTGTTAGAATATTGTTAGAATTTTGTAAATCGGATAATTTATTGTGAAGTTATGACCGTTGGCGTAAAGTCATATAACACCAAAATGTCATTCTTCAGAAAACGCGTTTAAAGTTTTCTACACTAATGAACGTGATACAAAACAGGTTCACAAAACCTACTGTAATTTAAGAAGTAATTTGAGTCTCAGTAAGAAAATGATATCATTTTAATGGTAATGAATTCGGGAATATTTTAGAACCAAAAAACATTAGTACTTTACTTTAATATTTACTATTTATTACTACTTATTAGTTGTAATTTTTGATCCCTTTAAAATGCCAACTTCAGGTATTAGGTTCCATGCAATTTCAGTTATAGACTACCCATACTATTTTTGGAGGGTTTTCTATACCCATTTTTATTGCAAAGGACCGCCAAAACTCATTCTTGCACGCATCAAATTTTGCTCTAAGGCCGTTGCTGCATATTGAAAATGTTTGAACTAAGCTCTGTATTTAGATAATAGAACGTGAGTAAAAGCTGTCAAGTATAACGTAAGGCAAAAGAAACGTGTGCAAAAGTGTCCTTTGTGTGATAGTACTAAAACTTGATAGAAAACTTTGTCATCAACAACGAGTATACCACACAAGTTTCATAATTTGTTAGATTCGATGACGAGAAGTAGGTTTATTAGTAATAACAAGCGCTAATTGAAACGAATGTAAAAGCGGCCTTTTAGTAATAGTGACAGCCACCAAAACTTGGTATAATGCAACCTACTCATCGGCAACGATTCTATCTGTCAAATTTTAGCTTGACTGGATGACGGCAAGTTGGTTTATTCATATTGTGAAACGACAATAGAATCGAGTGTAAAAGTGACCTTTTAGTGACAGAGACATCTCTTAAAACTTGAAATAATGCGGCCACTCAAAATTTAAATGAAAAGCAATTAATCTAGTTTCAACATAAAAGATTTCGCTTCTATAAAAAACATGTGGTAGCACAGAAAAAATTCCTGAAGTTAGGTAAACCATTGGGTAGTGTAGCACTGATATTAAGCAATAAGGAAGGTGGAAGTTCCAACTTCTTTTGAGAGTCCTCATAATACTAAAATAAAAGTTTGGTATAACGCTGAATATATTATTTAAAAATATCGCTGTTTCTTTGTAGGCAGTTTATCAAATTTAAATGTCCAATTCTTAACAAAATCTGTATGCGTATCTGTATATATTTCAATGGATGAAAATCCACGCATTAAATTTTATGTAAAGTCATACGAATTTTATATAAATCGTCACTAATAGTAATAGTATTGAGTTTTGAGGTTGTTTTTAATTTTATTTGGTTAAAAAAATTTTAAAATTGTCTGTCATTAGTACATTATGGTTAGTTTCAGAAGCATTTAAATTTAAGGAAATGTTATTTTTCAACAGGAATATATTAAGTGTTATTTCCTTGCAGCTCCAAAATGGGAATTTTGAATTTGCACCATAAAATTATGTGTTTATCATGAGAAGTGTACAAGAAAAGTTAATCAGTATCCTCATGGTAACTAACATATGCTACTAGTAAGACATTTTTCCTTTTGTTTTAGAAAATTTCAATGCCGAATAAATTCGTATCGATAACTAAATTTGAAATTAACGAAGAGGGAAAATCCTTTTTGCATTGTGGCAAAATTGTCAAATAAGAGTACAGTTTTGGCAAAACTTAACAATGGTTTTTGAGTAGATTCAACTGTTCAAATATTGTTTAAAATAATGATTCTTACAACTCTTACAAATAAAACAATAATACTTTGTTAACAGCAGAAACAGAGCAGGTTAAGAAATGTATTATTATTATCATTTGAGAAGTTTGATTCAGTTGTGACAAGTTCAGTGAGAAAGAATCAAACGATTTTGAGTTTTTGACTATTGATATTGAGAAAAGCTTGATTTTTTTGCTTGTGAGCTGATTTACATAGAATGGAGTTTCGGACACAAAGACGCAAATACTCTCCATCTCTTAAAACCATCCAAGAGGAGACACAGTTCGACTTGGCACTTCTTTCAGAGCAAGATTACTCCTCCATGACCTATTCGAGGATGCTTGTCGAGAGGCCGGACGAAGTTTCACAATTTATAGACTGGTGGATCGCCACACACCGCCGCCAACCAAAATCCGAAGCTGTAGTACTGCCAACTACAGAAGTCAACGTTCCGGAGGATAACACTCAAATTCGAGAAGACAGTTTCAACTTTGTTGGGAAGTGGAAGAGGAAGGAAAACGGAAAGTGGAAAAGATTCAAACGCTTTGTCTCAAAGCGCATTTTCGGCAAATAGACTTACAAAGATGACATGACTTGATGAATTGTGACTTCCTGACATATGACATACTGATTTGTGACTTACTGAATTGTGACTTCTTGATATATGACACACTGAACTGTGACTTCTAACTTACGACTTTTTGATTTGTGACTTGCTGAATTAGGACAAATGACTTTATACAAATATACAGCTCCTTTTTAAACTTTTTCATCCGGCAGTAGGCAAGGGGGCCTGCCAAAAATAAAACTCCCCACATGAGAAACGATGCATGGTCACCTCCTCGTGGTGTTTCTCGGGTAACGCTAAGAACCATGCCATAAATTTAATTGAGAAATTCTCATTTTCATCAAATTATAATTAATATTAAAATATTCCGTGCAAATAACCTTCACACAGTGTTACGAATTACATGTTTTCATGGATATGTACATAAAACGTAAAAAAACACACATCAAAACTACTTGAAATTTGAGAACCTTACGTTTTCCATGTCGTAAAATACGAATACGATATCGGAATAACAGAATTTCCACTCAAAAAAGCGAATATTTAAAAAAAAAAAAACCTGAGCTTACACCTGGTATTTTCGAAATTTGCCAAAATTAACCTTGAAAGTTAGGAGGACGTTTTGTAACTCTTACTTACACATCATTTTAATAGTATGGTCCAATGGTAAATAAGATTACCATTTTAAGATTTTTTTTATTCAAAAATTAAAAAATATTAAAAAAACAAGTAAAAATACTTAATCGCAAATATATTTGGAGGAAGAAAAAAAAAAAAAATGGGACAATCCATGTTAATGTTTGAAACATTTAAACAGCAAATTCTATGAGTATTACCATAGTTTGTAATGGTAAGGGAGACCTGTGTACCTAGATCCACCTTTTTTCAATGCAAAAGAAAAGTGCCCCTGACCCGTTTAAAATTTTGAAATTGATAGGCATACATCGTCCTACGTAATTGGGATTAGTATAAATATTTCAAATAAGAGATTCTGTCAAATAAAAGGTTTTTAAGAAACTTCATAAATGGCCCTAGGTACAAGACCTCGTTGTACCTAGGGCCAGGAGATGGTGTACCTAGGGCCATTCTCTTAAAGTTAGGTTTCACTCCGAAATGAATAGAAAACAAACATACACAGATGAATTTGATAAAAGAAACACTATTTATGGTAATTGATTTATCAGTCAATGGTTTATCATATAATAACTAGAATAAATTACAATGTGTTTAGTGA
This sequence comes from Linyphia triangularis, assembly GCA_963978545.1. Classification (NCBI taxonomy): domain Eukaryota; kingdom Metazoa; phylum Arthropoda; class Arachnida; order Araneae; family Linyphiidae; genus Linyphia; species Linyphia triangularis. The sequence continues at coordinate 15,937,600 of OZ021725.1, forward strand.
ATTACAAGTATTTTCATTAATTAGTCAACTCTATAACTTGAAAAATTGACTTTAAAGATTATCTACATTTACTGCAGCTTGGAAGCACCAACATATTTTGATTTTGGTAATTTGAATACAATATTTTTGTTCTCAATTTCATAATCAACATCTTTATCATAGAGAAACTGATTTGAACTTGTGTTTTTTTCAAATATTTTACACGATATTGTTCCACTTTAACATCTATTATTTCTGCCACATAAAAATTTTAAGTTTTCTTTGCCTTGCAATCATGTTAAACAAAAATACCCCTTTTCAATAGTTACGCTTATATCAGCTACTGTAGAGCTTGAATCAGAAGAACTTACGATGTCTCACAATTCTTAGGATGAAGTTGAACCACAGATTTTTTCAAGATCAATTTTTATCTTTTGTCCATTCTAATTGCATGTATTCTTCGACTTTTTTCTATCAAGATTCTACATCTCACTGGTTTTCGGCTGTGTTCCGATTGTACGAGGTTTCGGAAAAGGCCGTACCTATTCAGGCATTACACATGAAATAGAGTTAGATGTCGGAAGCTCAGAAAACTTAGTAGCACATGAAACGGAATTTGATGTCGAAGGCTCTGAAATTCAGCAGGACATAAATTGAATTTGATACAGAAACGTCTAATTCCATAATTTTTTACTCACTTTCTTACTTGGGAAAATCATTAGTTTGATTATTTATGTATGTATCTGGTCAGTCTGTAACACTTCAACTCAAATATTCAGCATCATTGAATATGTTTTGATTTACTGACCATACATCATTGGATACACGAAAGCCAGCTAGAATATTTACAGGAGTAAAGGATAGGATTTGTCAACATTCTCCGTAACGTCGTATATGATCATTGGTTTTCCAGAGTTTGTCTGCATCCAATTACTTCACGCAGTATTGTAGTATATCTTAAAGGGTCAAAACACACCTCTGAATGTTTGATCTTTTAAGAAATACTACAGGTTTTTTTTTTTTTTTTCCTTCTTTTTTTTTCTTCTCTTTTTCTCTTATGTTTATATAAATAAATCAATTATCCTGAATAATAATTATAGTAGGAAACATAAAGTCTTTTTCTTAATATTTATTTTTGCATAATTCTTTAAATTAGTGTTTTTGTCGTATTTTGATTATGAAAACAGAAGGTTTTGCGCATGTATACACTCACAATTTTATTCACAATTTTTTCCTTTCTTTCTGTTGTTCCTAAGTGTTCTATAGAATCTACTGGAAAACTCAAAACGTTCTGAGTTTTCTTACTTGCAGATAAAGTTCTTTGAATTAAAAAAAATAAATATTCTATCTACCAATGTTCCAAGAAAATTTTCATAAAATCCATATTTTGCTGCAAAAACAATCAAAGTCAATCTTTGGTAAGAAAGCCTCAGTTGGAAAGTAAGGGCACCATCTCCGATGAATCACTTCTAAATCATTTGACAAGAATTACATTTAACTTTCTTTATTCTGGAATAAAAACATTGCAATCACATGGGGATTTAAATGCACTTGAATGAAAACATATGTTGTTGTTTTTTTGTTCCAAGGTACACATATATGAAACGACTATGCTCTGATTTGATCCACTTTAACTTTGAGTGCCTCTATGCTATCATTATACAACACTCGGTGATGCTCATAGCTAAACTTAATGAAACTAGATCGGTACTTGATAATTTTTAAGTCACTTCAATGCAAGTTCAAATGGGTGGTGCTGCCATCTTGTGCTGTAATTATCAACAAATACTTGACCCGAGAGAGAAGAAAGCCTCCTAGTCCCTTAACCTATTTGTTTAAAAGTTGTCAAGGTATTTTTGGGTTTAGCGAAAAATCTTATTATTAAGTCCTTTATAATAACATTGATTTTGTTAGTGAGTGTGTGTGTGTATGTTTGTGGCTGCCGGGAAAATCTGCGTTTGGCATAATTAAACCACTTGTCGACATCCGATGGAAATGTAACTTGGCAGATAGATTCGATGTTGATGACAATGCATTCTATCAAGTTTTGGGTTTGGGTTTGTACTGTCACGTGTGTGAAATGCCGCTTTTTCACGTGTTTCTATTTTCGGGTGACTAATAAAAAAGCTTGGTGTCATTCAATCGCGCATACGATTCAACAGATAAATTCGGTATTTATAAGGTTGCATTGTATCAAGTTTTGGAGGATGTCACTATCACTAAAAGGTCGCTTTTAATGTTGCTATTAATAATAAATCTACTTTCCGTTTTGCTGTTTCAGTTATCCTATCTTATAAGAGATTGTTCAGATTATAACCAAATTCATATTACCCAAACCAGTTTTGAGCCACCAACTTGGTGATACTAGTGGTTTTCGATAATCCTTATATTATATTTTATTATTAACTAAACTGGGAGGAGAAGAAAAGATAATCGTTAATGAGGTATGGTCAAGGAAAGAGAACTCTGTGTTAAAGACATTCATTATTCAACTTTTTACGCCATTAAAACATTTTTACGGGAATTTCAGAGGTGGGGATAGTTAGAACACCTTAAGAGGCATTACCACAGTGATTTTTATCAAAATCGTTAGAGCCATTTTTTAGAAATCATTGAAAACCATGATTTTTTCAATGGTAATTACCTTATGCGCATGCGCGATTTTGACAAAAACCTTAATGGTAGGTCCTTGTGACATCACCAACCTGTACACCAAATTTGAACATCGTTGATAAATTTGTTCGGGAGTTATGCTGACCTTGTACACACAGACACATATACACATGGACAGACTTTTTTTCTAGATAACTTTTTTGAGATCAGGATGTTCGAAAACGCGGAGAAATGCAAAAAGAAATCGATTTTTTTTTTTATGTCTGAATACTATACTTTCATTACCTTATGTGTTACATATGGGTAATTGAAAGTAAAGTTATTGTGGAAAATATTATCGTGGAACGTCTGCTTTACAGTTTAAAAACAACACAACTAACAATCTTACCCGTTGTTTGAAGACAGCTCATCAACCTTCGCACTTCATCCCAATCCACAGAGAGCTGTTTGATGAGCACAAATGCATTGATGGGATTAGACACGAACTCTTGGAAGTTTTTTCTCGACTGGTTCTCCAAATGAATGTAATCCATTCGGTGCCGGAAGAACAAAAACACTGAACAACATAGTTGACTACATATTTGGTGACTGACATTCAACAAATTTATGTTTATATGAGTCACGAGACAACTATAGATTTGTGTATGTTATAGTACATCGTTCTGATAATAAAACATATTGCAGATAATCCAAATTTCAGAGCTGAGCGGGCAAGTTCAAATATTTGCAAAACACATACTAGTTGCTTATTTCATTTTATTAATGGAGCAAATTTTGAAAAGGAAAGGAAGGGTCTATCAAGCAAGAACTACTTCTCTACGTCATTTTCATCTCGAGAAGGAGAAAAACCATAAAACTCTCAATCGACATTTGCAACAATCGCAATATTTTAAAATTCAATTTGAAAACAGATTTCGAGAGGGTCTGAATCGAAACTCGAAAAAAATCATGTAAATAATCTGTTTAAAATGTGTTGTAGATAATCTGTTTAAAAAATGTTGTAAAGAATCTGCATAAAATTTTTTGACAATAATATATATGAAAATGTCTTATTATCCATTTATAAAGTGTCAAACAATCTGCTAAAATGGGTTGGACTAGGCAAATTGTTTAAAAATCCATATAACTTAATAGTTTAAAAAATAATTTAAATAAAAAAAAATCAAAACACATTTTTTTTTTCTTTTCAGTTTTTGAAGAGTTCATTATCTGTTTTGAGAGTATTAAAGTATTTTTAATAATATTATTTATTCTTAGTAGTCATTTTCACTTCTCTTCCTCTCTCCCACCGAAAAAAAATATACTTCTGCATAACGACACGACTTACCACTGGAAACAAGCAAATTTATTCAATGTCTTTCCGTTGCACTGACTTTACCAACAATAGTAGAGGTCTCACCTTTCGATGGTTTCGAGTTTTCTTTCCGACGAGTCGATGTAGCCGTGCAGCGTGTCGATGAGAACTCGCTGAGTGTCCAGCGGTGTTTCCATTCCCACCATATAGACTGAGAGGCGACTGGAATTTTTGGACCCCATCGAACATCATACTGAATTTTTTATAGAAATTGGAGAAAAGTTAGTAGATTACGAATCCAGTGGTCTGCAGTGGCAGAAATGGCCGAAACTAGTCAAAAATCGATTTTTAATAAGTTGAACTAAATCCAATTGCCAAATGCGCCATAACTTGCCAAATAATGAGCATTTTTTTTATTTGGTAACACTCACTCTTTAATTTTCAATTAAAAAGGTTTGCAGACGATTCGGATCTGTGGCTATGGCTTACTTGCATCTTTCACAAATGAGCCAAATTGGCAATAAACATTACTTCACTGATGACGTAACTGATGTCACCAATTTGGCTTACTTTTAAAAGATACAAGTTTTCCGAGCCAGAGATCAGAAATCATTGGCCTTTTTTTCTCATTGAAAATCAAAATGCAGTGGGTTGCCAGACGAAAAAGTTTGTTCTCTTTTTGTCAAGTTGTGACATATTTGGCAATCGGATTTTAGTTCAACTCATTCCAAGTCGATTTTTGATCAGTTTCGGCCATTTTTGCCACGGCAGACCAGTGGATTCGTAATCTACTCACTTTTTTCAAATTTCTAATAAAAATTCAGAATGACATTTCATGAAGTCCAAAAATTGCAGTCGCCTCTCGGACTAATGGCAGAATACAGTTCTCCTCTCACATCGACAGCACTGAATACTACAAGTATGGCGATCATGTTAGAACTAGAACAAAAATAATTTAACCCATAAAAACAAGGTTTTTTATATATAAATACTTTATATGCATTGCCAATTTTTCTATGCAATTTCAACTTCTTGAGCTCAGATCGAGTTTTCAAAGTGTTTGGCCACTAATAACAAAAGTTCCATTTCGAACTATTTACTAACTTCTTTTTCCCCCTAAAAACTTGAATGATTACAAGGTCATCTACACAACGAGTCAACGATCTACTAAAGCTGACAAGTCTCACTTAAGGCAATAAAAACACATATCTTTTATTTATTTTGATTAAAACAATTTTGGCAACAGGAAAGAGTATCAACTAAAATCGGTTAAAATTATTTAATCAAGTTAAATATTTTTACCAAAATTGATCAACGGCTACGCAAATTTAAAGGCTAAAATTTCTGCTAACTAATAGTTTATTTTCATCTGCGAATCGCGTTATCTATCTATCTATCTACATTAAAAAAAAGTTAGGAATCGAATTTTGTGTCACATGTATCTCAATTTCTGGAACAAGGAGAACTGTGAAATTTGAAACATAAGTAGTTTCTGCATTCATTTAGTTTCAAAAGAAAATTTTTTGCTGAATTGTCAATTAGTCTTCTTTAAATTAAATTTTAAAATGTGGCCGTAATGATAATCTAATGGGACAAATTTTTCCCGCTACTCTTCTTTCGCAAAAAAAAAACTCGAAATATTTACTTTTTCAATTGAAAAAAATATGGTTCGAATCTTTGAAATCTCTACCAGCCGATGAAATTAAAAATGATAAAAAATGTTGAATGATAAAAAAATCAATTAGATACATATTGTTTTAAATAGCACTACACCCCATTTTTTCTGCATTCTTTCTCTTTCAAAACGGAAATTCCCTGTTTTTCGGCCATTGCGTGTGTGCGGGTGGGGGAATTATGACGTAATTTTTATATCTTACCATGCATAAACCCCAAGTACGAAAACTCGCCCCAAAATGCCCAAAACTCATTAATATTTTTAATTGACTTTCTGCTAAAAAACTGAATATCGGCATTTATTTGGTTGATTTTTTTATTAGTTTTTTTAACAACACAATTAAAAAATTTGCATAATCTAAAATTATTGTTTAAGTCCTTGGGTTCTTTTGTATTTCTTAATCGGCAACGTTCAGTTATTTCGAAATTGGCCATCTACTCTACCTACAAAGTGTTGTTTTAATTTTTGGGAAAAAAATAATGTTCCGGATTTTCGTTATTCGATAAACAGAGCTTCTTTAATTGACAATGTTTTTACAATGGTTTTGGTGTATGTTATTTATGAATTTTTATTATTCAAGAGCAAAAATCTTTTTCACATGCATCATTCTTATAAGTGCAAATGTTTTTCGATAAACAGAGCTTCTTCAAGTGATTGCTAATTATGAATTTTATGACTTTGGTTTTTTGTGTAATATTAATTATGCAATTTTTTTAAAAACAATGGTTTTTGTGTGATTGTTAATTATGAATTTTATGATTTTGATTTTTGTGTAAATTATATTGTTAATTATAATTTCTTTTTATTCAAGTGTGAAAATCTTTTTCTATTGTTGAATTGTTATACATGCAAAATTGGCCTGTGGGTGGGGGTGGGATGAATGTTAATTATGAATTTTATAACTTTAGTTTTTGTGTAAATTCTATTGTTAATTATGATTTCTTTTTATTCAAGTGTGAAAATCTTTTTCTATTGTTTAAATGTTATACGTACAAAATTGGCCTATGTGTGTGGGAGAGAAATAATGCTAAACTATCTGGTAACAGTTAAAGACATATAAATGGTTACAGTGGTTTTTGTGTGAATGTTATTTATGAATTTTTATTATTCAAGAGCAAAAATCTTTTTCACATGCATCGTTCTTTTGTATAAATTCTATTGTTAATTATGATTTATTTTTATTCAAGTGTGAAAATCTTTTTCTATTGTTTAAATGTGCAAAATTGGTCCTTGGGGGGGGGGGGGGAATAATGCAAAATTATCTGGTAACGGTTAAAGGCAAATGAATAGTTTTTGATACTTTCAACATGGGCAAGCTACAACATCAAATTTTTTTTTTAATGAAAAAGTTTCTGTTTTACAAACCACCAGCACGACTTCAGCTGCTTCAAATACACCTCTTGTATTTTGCTGAAGAAGAATTTTTGTTCACAAATGACTTCCGTAATGCCACTCAATTGTTGGCGATTGTTTGCAATCAGACCAGTTCAAACCGGAAAAAATCGCCAATGGGGATATATACTGCTTTTGTTCCATTTTACAAATTTGGACTTATTTTTTCTTCTTTATTTCAGTGTTTATCGTTTGCTGAAATCTAAAACCAGTTGAACAACTTTTGTTTTTGTTATGTCATATATTGTTTTAATTTTTGTTATGTCATAAATTAATGTTTTCGAAATCCATTAGGAGATTTTTTTTTTTTTTTCTTTTTTTTCTTAAATTCAACAATTGTTTTATATTCAGATGAGGGATTGTCTTGGGTTCATTGTATTGTTAACGGTGTCTATTAGTTTAGTTTTTGTTGGTTAAAATTTTATGAGATTCACATAAAAATGTTTAATTTTTGGTTGATTTTTCTTTTTCACTGTACTCGGAGCTAAATATCTCATACACTTGTGATTGGTTACTTTCTGACATTTGATTTTGTTCTATAGTTCTATTGTTAACGGTTTTTGTTTGTGTAGGCATTTAGTTAGCAATTCAAGTTCAATTTTGATCGGCAAATGCTTTTTATTGATTTATTTGAGGATAGGTGTACTATTTAAAAAAAAAAAAAATATTGATTAAAATTTCACCATTTTGCGATAATACGTGGTGAGCTAAAGAGAAAATCTGCTTGTGTTAAAAATTTCACAGATCTCCTTGCACCAGGTAAAGAGATACGTTAGTGACAACACATAGGTTCTTTACTTTTTTTTTTTAATATAGAGATATTCGAAACTAAAGTAATACAGCTAATCACTAATTTGCTATAATTTACTAAAACGACTGCACGTCATCTATCTATATATATATAAAGCAAAGCCCTCATTCACTCACTCACTCATCACTAATTCTCCCACTTCCCACATGTCCACAACTCTGAAAATTGGTACAAATATCAACTATGGTAAAAATAGAAAAAGTAAGCTATTCCGATCTCTAATAACCGACTTTAAGGGGTGGAAAAGGGGTTAAACGTTCCAAACAAGGAATATTTGAATATATCACTTCCGACATGGTCACAATTTTGAAAATTGGTACAAATGACAACAATGGTAAACATAGAAAAAGCATGCTATTCCGATCTCGATTAACCCACTTTAAGGGGTGAAAAAGGGATTAAACTTTCCAAACGAGGGATATTCGAATGTCCCACTTCCAACATGATCACAATTTTGAAAATTGGTACAAATGACAAAATGGTAAACATAGAAAAAGTAAGCTATTCCGATCTCAATTAACCCACTTAAGGGTTGGAAAAGGCATTAAACGTTTCAAACGAGGGATATTCGAATGCCCCACTTCCCATTTGGTCACAACTCTGAAAATTGGTACAAATGTCAAAAAAGATAAACAAAGAAAAAGTAAGCTATTCCGTTCTCGATTAACCAACTTTTAGGGGTCGAAAAGGGGTTAAATGTTCCAAACGAGGGATATTCGAATGTTCCTCTTCCAATGTAGTCATAATTCTGATATTTGGTGCAAATGTTAAGAGGGCAAATGTAAAAAAAAAAATAAGTTTCCAATATCGATTAACGAATTTGCAAGAGATGAAAAGTCGACGCAATACTGAAACTATATGAGGATTATCTTAATGTCTCAATTCCAATACTGCTACTACTTTGAAATTTAGAGCTAAGAGCAAACATAAAAAACAATAAACTATTGCAATCTCGATTACGTAATTAAAAAGTGTCCGAAGGGAGTTAAACGTGCTAAACGAGGGATATTCGAATGTCTCTTTCCAATATACTATTCACAATTATAAATTTTTTAAAAATGTCAATAAAGGAAAGTTCCTATCTTGATAAATCAATTTTTCGGGATCGAAATGGGAGCAAACGTCTGAAGTGTAGAATACATGAATGTCTTTGGATCGTTAAAATGCTAATGGTAAAATTTCGTATCGCAGCACGGGTATTCATTTAGTGTATTATAACAGTGAAAGGTAGTTCTTGTGGGATCTCTTCAATATGGGGGTGTGGCGAATATTGGCGAGAAGCTTGGCGAGAGGGGGAGATTGTGCGCCGTTCGCTGCGCAGGTTTCTTATCACTCGCTTTTTGGAATGCCTTGAATAAAATCTTGTAATTGATAACGCATCGATGATTTTGAGTGGTGTCATGTTTCCTCTATAGAAATGGTGCATCGGCCGGGAAATGTTGTGTTGTTGGGAATTATTGTGTTGTGAGTGATACTAACCACTTTGGATTATTGGCGCATGTTTTCGCTGCATGTTGGGGTGAGTTTTGTTCGGTTTATTTCGTTTTTGGTTGATTCGTGTGTCGGTATTGCGAAAATTGAAGTTGTTCGTTTTTTGATTAAAGGAAAGTAATTAATAAGTTAGAGTGGATTCTAATATTGGTTTTCTGTTTGTGGAGCTGAAATTTGTACTAGATTGCTGCATTTTGGATTAGTATGGTATTGTCATTTTAATATTTGTTTTGCTTGTAAAGTGTTTCGGTTTAAAATGGATGCATCAAATCTGGCTTTATTAGAAAGAACAAAAAAGACTCGTTCTGTCATAAGGTCTATTGTGACAAGGCAAACTAATAAATTGGAATCCGAAATAAATAATTCTGCCGACAAAACAGTAGTACATGAAATATATGTACAGTTAATTTCTAAATTTGAGGAATTAAGTAAACTCGATAAGGAAGTCGAGGGTTTAATAGATATCGATAATCTGGAAGATGAAATATTAACTCGTGAAGAATATAGAGATAAATTTATAATTTGGAAAACCCGCGCTGAGCGTTATATAGAATCGGTTTCGATTCCAAGTTCAGTTAGTATTCAAAATTCGCGGGAAACACAACAGCAAAACGTAACACTTCCTGTAAATAGCCCGTTTCCCTCTGCTTTAACAAATCAATCACGCTTGCCAAAACTTACTTTAGAGTCTTTTTCAGGCAAAGATATAAGTAGTTTCCCTAGTTTTTGGGCTAGATTTAAATCAGCAGTGCATGAAAATTCAAGTTTGAGTGATGTGGACAAATTTTGCTATTTAAAATCGGTTGTCACATCTGATGCTGAATTGGCAATACGAGGTTTAACGCTGACTTCGGAAAATTATGCCGCAGCCATTAAAATTCTAGAAGATAGATTCGGACGTAAGGAGCTTATAGTTGACTATCATATGAATCGTTTGTTAAATTTGACCCCAGTTCGCAAATCATTTGATGTTATCGCGTTAAGAAATCTGTATGATCAATTGGATTTAAATATTAGGGGACTCGAAACGCTAGGAATATCTCCTAATTCTTATAGCTGTCTTTTGTTTCCGATAATTATGAAAGCTATTCCCCCTAATTTGGCGTTAGAATTCAATCGAATTTATAAAGATAAGCAGTCCCAAATCACTGATTTAACATCATATCTACGCGATGAAGTTCAAAGTCGTGAGCGCACGGATGCTTTAGTAAAATCACATGAGTCACAAATCAAAGGCTCACATTCGAATAAATTCTCCGAGAGGGCGCCTAGATTCTTAACCCAGACGCAACAAAAGAGTAATTCGCGATTTTCTTCAAATCATAACAAATCAAATGTGAGCGGATCTGCAACCGAACTCCTGGCAGCTGCGCATTTTAGTTGTATATTTTGTTCCGAAAATAATACTCATTCATCTGATTTGTGTGAGAATTTATGCGTTCAACAAAAGAGGGATAAGCTTATTAAGGAACGTAGATGTTTTTTATGTTGCAACACTAATTGCCGTGTAAAGGGTTGCAAAGGGATTGTTTGTACTTACTGTCAGGGTCGCCATGCTCGCGCTATTTGCTTCAAGTTAGAAAATTCTAAAAAACAAAATTCGCATTTAGACTTGAAAGAAAACTCTGTTGACGTTAAATCGACGACTTCAAATTCTGTTATGAATAATTGCAGTGGCGTTTTGTTGCAATGTGTTAAGGTAGAAATTATCGGTAGCACTTCATCGGATAAAATATTTTGTCTTTTTGACAATGGATCGGAAAAGACTTTTGTTAAGAAAGATGTATCCCGTAGATTGGGATAAAAAAAAATAGGTTTGGAAAAGCTAAATATTTACTCGTTCGGATCAAAAACTCCTAAAAATCAAACTTGTTGCAAGGTAGAAGTTAGACTAAGGAATGTATTGAATGGGCAGGAGACTATGATTGAGGCATTGGAAATTGAGGAAATTTCTAAGGCGACACTTAGTCTTCCGAACCCAGAAGTTTGGAAGGAAATGGAATCGAGAGGTGTTAGATTGACGTTTAGTTGTAGTGAATCAACTGGGAGTTGTGAAATTTCGTTGTTAATTGGTTCAGATTTTTATTGGTCCTTAACAAATCAAATAAAAAGACTTGATTCATCATTGGTTGCTGTCGACACCAGTCTGGGATGGTCTCTTCAGGGTAGGTGCGATGAGCAGAGCGATTGTACTTCGGTGCATTTGATTCACAGTGAAGATGAATCTGTTTCGGCTGAGTTAAGAAGGTTTTGGGAGATTGAAAGTTTAGGGATACATGATAAGGATTCGGTGTCTTGGAGTAAGGGAGATGAAGAGGTACTAAGTGAGTTTGATAACTCAATTAGTTTCGTAGATGGTCGATATCGCGTAAGTTTGCCATGGAGACCAGGTATGAGAGAGGCTTTACAAAATAATGAGTTTGTTGCGCGTAAACGCTTTGAGGGGTTGGTTCGTAGATTCAAATGTGATCACGAGTTGTTTTGTGAGTATAAGGATGTAATTGATGATTATGTTAGGGAAGGTATCGTTGAGCGTACTTCTTGTGAATCTTTGTCGAATAGTCAGGGATTTTACCTACCCCATCATGCAGTGATACGTAGCGACAAAACCACAAGTCGGCTTCGAGTCGTTTTCGATGGTTCGGCTCACGAAGATAAAAATTTGTCGTTAAATGAGACTCTATATACTGGACCAAATTTGCATCCCAATATCTTAGAACTGCTTCTGAGATTTCGAGAAAATTCTGTGGCCTTTACAGCTGATGTGAAATCGGCTTTCCTTCAAATTGAATTGGACCTTGCTGATCGAGATTTCACGCGTTTCTTCTGGACTGATAATCTAAACAATAATCCCTACGTCCTAAATTTCACGAGAGTTCTTTTTGGACTTAGGCCTAGTCCATACCTGCTTGCAGCAACTTTAAAACATCATTTCAAAAAATACAAGGAACAGAATCCTCATACATTTAATTTGCTAAACAGCTCTGTGTATGTTGATGACGTCATATCCGGCCGAAATGATGTTCAGGACGCTCTACGTACCTCCATGGAGTGCTTGCAAATATTCAGTGATGCTGGCATGTTACTCCGCAAGTGGCGAACTAACTCGAAACAACTTTATTTGTTATGGCAACAAGAAGGGGTTGAGCCAGAATTCTCTGAAACTGTTGCTGTTGATCTTAGTCTACCGATTAAGGTTTTAGGACTTTCTTGGGATCCAGAAAGAGATTTGATTTATTTTGATCCGAAAGACTTATTGAAATTTATGTCTCGTAAAATCGAATCAAAGAGATTTATTCTAAGTGTAGTTGGGCGTATCTTCGACCCTATAGGGATTATCGGCCCATTTGTCATCAAACTGAAACGTGTACTTCAAGATCTTTGGACTCTGGGAGTGGACTGGGACACGGAACTTCCTCCAAAGCTACGCCACCAGTGGCAGCAGTGGAGTAGCGAAGCTGAGGACTTGACTGAGATAAAGATACCTCGGTACTATTTAGGTAAATTAGAACAAGATGTATCAATGTTTGAGATACACTGTTTCTCCGACGCGAGTAAGACAGCCTACGGTACAGTATTGTACTTGCGTTTTGTTACTCGTAACAATGAAATTGAGACGAGTTTTATTTGCTCGAAGGGTCGTGTAGCACCTTTGAAGTCAATGACAGTGCCCCGACTTGAATTGACAGCAGCTTTATTGTCAGCTAGGTTGGCTAAACAGGTATCAACTTGCCTCAGATTCGACGCCAACATTTACTACTGGACAGATTCTCTTATTTCGTACTACTGGATTCGCGGCGATTCTTCAACATTCAAACCTTACGTAAAAAATCGTGTTGAAGAAATCCAAATGCTCTCCGACCCGATCCGGTGGGGACACTGTCCAGGAAAGGACAATCCTGCTGATCTCATTTCGCGTGGTACATCTGCTCTCAATTTAGTGCAAAACGAACTGTGGTGGAACGGTCCACCTTGGCTTAAACTACCACCTGACCATTGGCCAAATCTTCATCGTCCAATTTTAGATTCGGAACTTTGTTCTGAAGAATTGGAACTTCGTTCCAGTGTGCATGTGGCAGTTACCCAACCGAAGGAATCTCTTGTCGACATAGAACGATTCAGCAGTCTTAAAAAACTTTTGAGAGTAACCGCATGGATTTTTCGATTCGTGAACAATGTTAAAAACTTAAATAAATCATTGAGCTTGTATCTTACTGCAGATGAGATACAAAATGCTGAATATTTTTGGATCAAATACGTTCAAACCGAATTCTATTCTGCTGAAATATCAGCTTTAAGAAGTAACAAGCAACTTCAGAGTAACTCGGAAATAAAGAGTTTAGTGCCTTATTTGGATCAAGACTCTTTGTTACGAATTACTGGACGGTTGCTCGAAGCAGATTTATGCTTTGGTGAAAAGCATCCTGTAATTCTTCCTCGACGCTGTAAATTTACCGAGTTACTTGTGACTAGAGTACATGAAGAAATAGGTCATTGTGGTGTATCTGCAACTTTGACTCAACTTCGAAAACATTATTGGGTACCTAAAATCCGTCAATTAGTTAAAACGGTCATTCGCAACTGTCTCATTTGCAAAAAATATAATGTCAAACCAGCTGATCAACTGAGTGGTCAGTTGCCACGAGATAGAATTTCCCGATCTCCTCCTTTTCAAATCGTAGGTGTTGATTTTACAGGTGCAATCCTTGTGAAGAACAGTAAAGATACTCAAAAATCTTACTTCGCTTTGTTTACGTGTGCTGTAACACGAGCCGTTCATTTGGAACTAGTATCGGACATGTCCACAAAGTGTTTTTTACTTGCTTTTCGAAGGTTCCTTGCACGAAGAAGTAATTGCCAAGTGATTTACTCCGACAATGCTCTTACATTTAAAGCGGCTCAAAGAGAGTTAACGTATTTCACTAACATCTTGAAAGACAGCAAGTTACAAAATTTCGTCGCAGACAAAGGTATCCGCTGGAAATTCATAGTTGAACGTGCCCCTTGGTGGGGTGGCTTCTACGAACGCCTTGTTAAGACTGTAAAGGAACCACTGCGTAAAATACTTGGCAAGGCACTTGTGGCATTTGAAGAACTTTCAACGATTCTCTCAGAGGTTGAAGTCATCGTCAACAATCGACCTCTAACCTATGTAGAGACTGACCCAGGGGAGCCAGAACCTCTCACGCCGGCTCACTTCCTCGAATTAGGTTATGGTGATTCCAAATACCCTGTACATTTCATCGAACTGATTGACTCTACAGCGGCCAAGCAATCATACCAAAGGAGAAAGACTTACCAGACACTCCTTTTGAAACAAATTTGGAGACGCTGGAAAGAACAGTATTTACTCCAGTTAAAGACTGTTAATAACTTTAAATCCCCATCTCTTCGTAAAAACTTGCAATTAAATGATGTGGTGATTGTTGAAGGGAATGTTAAGTCAAAATTATTGTGGGAACTTGGGGTAATCAAAGAGATATATATTGGAAGAGACAATGTTAGATCTTGTTTAGTTAAAACTTCTAAAGGTCTCTTCAGAAAACCAATCCAATTGCTTTATCTTTTAGAAATCACATGATGTTCTTAAACTAATTTGTTCTTATTTTTTACATTTATGTTAATGAAGAGTACATTATTAATTAATTTTAAAATTTATTTGTTGCAAGATCTTTAAGTATGTATCTTAATTGTTTATTTTCATTTGATTGTTTATTTCATTGCTTTGATTTGCATTATATGTTTAATTGGGTGAACATTCTGTTCACCGGTGGGGTGTGTGGCGAATATTGGCGAGAAGCTTGGCGAGAGGGGGAGATTGTGCGCCGTTCGCTGAGCAGGTTTCTTATCACTCGCTTTTTGGAATGCCTTGAATAAAATCTTGTAATTGATAACGCATCGATGATTTTGAGTGGTGTCATGTTTCCTCTATAGGGGGCTCTGTTATTGAGTTAATTTGTTGATATGTGTTCGTTAATATTTTTTCATTTCATTTTTTTCACTGCTAAACCTGCATTTTGGTTACCAGTTTCGATTTTCAA
Organism: Linyphia triangularis; assembly: GCA_963978545.1. Taxonomy (NCBI): domain Eukaryota; kingdom Metazoa; phylum Arthropoda; class Arachnida; order Araneae; family Linyphiidae; genus Linyphia; species Linyphia triangularis. The sequence continues at coordinate 15,952,896 of OZ021725.1, forward strand.
AATTCGAAAAGGAATAATTTGTAAGTAACGGGAATTTTAAACAAACGATCTTAGTATATTTTGTGTGTGTATACAAAGGTATTAATATTTTTGTTGGCATCCTGTAACGCCAATGATTTTCTTATTTTCTGAGCGTTACATCAAATGTGTGTTCGTTAATATTAAAAAATGTCTTTTTATTGTACGTGGTGCTTTCTTGCAGTCGCCAAGCAAAAAGTCGCAATTGACGTCTGTTATTGCTTGTGTACCAATATTTCATTTGTGTTTAATTTACGAGTTTTGTTTATGCATTAATTGTGCTTGTTGCAACATTTTATTATTTCCGTTTTCAATTTTTCATCTCTTCGATTTCAACATTGGGCTCGGGGGGGGGGGGGGGGGGAGGAAGGGGGCGAAATAATGCAAAACTCTCTGGTAACGGTTTAAGGCATGTAAGTGGTAATCGAAGTTGTCATTCATATTTCAATAACAACAACATGACGGTAGAGAGGCAAACTAAAGGCACCATTTCAAGAATGAATCACAGGAATTGCGTTAAAAATCCCCAGCTATTACCTTATTCTATTTCTTTGGTGCTATCAATACGCAGCCAAGGTAGGGGGTCACCGAGAAGGGGGCGAAGCCCCCTTTGAAGCGAGCGCTTTCGGGGGTTGGCGAGCAGGTAACGGAGCCCCCTAGTTTATTAGAAAATAGAAGATACAAAAATCAGAAATAGTTAAAAAAAAAGTGAACATTTAAGATAGTATACAGCAGAGATGGAAGCAGTATAGAGGAAAGAAGTTCTCAATTTAAGCACGTTGAGGACATCGATTAAGATAAACAACTGGATAGATTACTTAAAGCCGGATGTTCACGCTACTAGTCGGGCCTACAATTTAAGACGGATTTACGCGCTACCAGTCGAGGTTCCAGTTTAGATCGCCAGTCAGTGACGTCACCGGGCTACTGGTTCCAGTAAACCAAACATTTTCATTTACTGGCACCTGCGACTCCCATCAACCAATCACTTGCGCTCTCCCGTGATCACCGATAGACGGCGCAACGGTTGCTTAACTGACGTCACAGAAATGGCGATCTAAACTGGAGGCCCGACTGGTAGCGTGTAAATCCGATTTAAAGCAGGGAAAATAAAGCCGTTGCCAGAAGCCGATGGTGGGGGGAAATAATATGGATTGCCGAGGATTGAAAATAAAATTTTGTGCTGTACACAGCAGAAATGTTAATAGTTGACCTTAATTAGTAATAATGTGCAAAAAAATATCTACTCAAGGTTTTTTGCATTCCCATACAACTATAAAAGTAAACTGTAATTAGTTAATCATTCCACCAACTCAATCCCCGGCACGTTTTTCTCTTTGCATTAACATCGGAGCAGACTATTCAGTTGTTTATCTATATCGATGGTTGAGGATATCTAAAGAATCTTATAACTCTGATCGATAAAATACATAACTCTGATGAACTTACAAAATAGTAATTCCTCTAAACAATATTAAATGCACAGGCCTTCAATTAACAACCCAGGGAGCACAGCGGTACTGACCGATGTCGAAAACAAGGGTTTTGGAAATATTGACCAGTCCGTACCGAATCTTAAGCATTGTTCCAAAATACCAGTGTTTTTTTTTTTTTTTTTTTTTTTTTTGTGTAAATAAACATGACAAAGCCATCACAAAGCATATTTTTACCCCTCCATCCTTCCTTATAACACTGTATTTCAATTTTAAAACTCTGCATCAACATTTAAAAATTTCCAGTATACAGGGTGTCTATAAATGTTGGACACATTTTGATGTTGAATCTATAATAATAAAACAAGCTGTGTGTCTGTCTGTGGCTCTGTGGATCTATAGAAACCTACTTAAAATTGGAGTAGAGTTCTGAAATTTTCAACACAAGAAGTTTAGGCATTCTAATTTTATGTATGTCAAACAGAATTTTAAAATTTTAGATAGTTCTTTTTTAATTGATATTTTAATTATATTTTTTTTTTACAAGATGACTTCAAATGAAGATACAACTCTGAAATTTTCAACATAAGTAGTTTTAGCCTTCTAATTGGACTTTTTAAAAACAGAAGGTTAAAATTTTAATTAGTTATTTTTTAATTAATTTTCTTAATTAATTAACAAATTATTTTACAAAACGACTTCTAATAGGGCTACAGTTCTGAAATTTTAAACAAAAGTAGTTTTGACCATCTAATTGGTTTTTTAAAAATCAGAATTTAAAACTTTTGTTTAGTTCTTTTTCGATTAATTTTTTTAATTAATTAATAAATGATTTACAAACGTTTGAGGCTTCTAATATTAAGGCTTTACGTAGCAATTAGATTTTAGTGAGTGAAGCGAGCTTATTCTTAAGCAAGAAATGAACCTTTCAGCGATATAAGTAAACCTGTACTTATGTGTCAATTAACTTTTCAGCTAACAAAGCGAGCTCTATTTTGCGTAGAGATGAACCTTCCTGCGAGCGAAGCGCCGAAAACTATAGACCCCAAATCTATAGACCCCAATTTTTAACTTTTCGCTCGCAGGAAGGTTCATCGCAACGCAAAATCGAGCTCGCTTCTCTGGCTGAAAAAGTCATTGACACATAAGCACAGGCTTACTTAACTCGTTGAAAAGTTCATTGCTATATAAACATGAGCTCGCTTTGCTCGATAAAAGGCTCATTGATGCGTAAGCATAAGGTCGCTTCACACACTAAAAACTAATTACTACGTAAAGCTTTAGTATTAGAAGTCCCTCCCTTTCGAGAAACAATAAAAAAATTCCCTGTTAATAACTATAATGCCCTTTAAGAGTATTTTAACACATGATGTTTGTAAGAAGAAAAATTTGAAGGTCAAAACTACTTATGTTGAAACTTTCAAAGTTCTAGGCTTATTAGAAGTCGCTTTTTGTGAAAATATTAATTAAAAATTTATTAAAAACAAATTAAAATTTTAATGTTTTTTTGTCAAAAGTTCAATTTGAAGGCCAAAACTACTTATGTTAAAAATTTTAGAGCTGTAGCCTTATTAGAAATCATTTTGTAAAATATTTATTAATTAATTAAAAAAAAATTAATTAAAAAAGAGCTAAAAAAATTTGATAATCTGTTTTTCAAAAGTCCAATTAAAAGGCTAAAACTCTTTATGTTGAAAATTTCAGAGCCGTAGCCCAATTAGAAATCTTTTTGTAAAATATATATTAATTAATTAAAAAAATTAATTAAAAAGGAATTAAATAAAAATTAAAAATTTTGTTTTTCAAAAGTCTAATTAAAAGGCTAAAACTACTTTTGTTGAAATTTTCAAAGCTGTAGCCCTATTAGAAATCGTTTTGTAAAATATTTATTAATTAATTAAAAAAATTAATTAGAAAAGAACTAAATAAAAAGTTAAAATTATGGTTTTTAAAACTCCAATTAGAAGGCTAAAACTATTTATATTAAAAATTTCAGAGCTGTAGCCTTATTAGAAATCATTTTGTAAAAATTTATTAATTAATTATGAAAATTAATTAAAAAGTAACTAATTGAAATTTTAACATTCGGTTTTTCAAAAGTTCAATTAGAAGGCTAAAACTACTTATCTTGAAAATTTCAGAGCTGTATCTCTATTTAAAGTCACTGGGTAAAAAATAAATTCATTAAAAAAATTAATTAAAAAAAAAACTAATTAAAATTTTAACATTCTGTTTGACATACATAAAATTAGAAAGCCAAAACTTCTTATGTTGAAAATTCCAGAACTTTACTCTAATTTTAAGTAGGTTTATATACATCCACAGACAGACAGACAGACAAACACACAGCTTGTTTTATTATTATAGATTCAACATCAAAATATGCCCAACCTTTTATAGACACCCTGCATTTTTTATCCAGCATTGGGTGAGATTGGCCAAGATGCGTAACAACGACGAGTCTACAAAGGTCCACATCGGGTCGGTAGTCGAGCAGATATTGGCCAGGGTAAATGTTCTACTAGGGAATTAACTACTTATTGGAGAAATAATATAACCAATAAAAAAAAAAGTTTTAATATAAATCCTTTGTATACATTGCCTATTTTTAAATTTATTAACACGGCACCGTTTCTGGTGTCAGCGTGTGATTGGAAGGTGGTTATAGAAAGTACTTGATAAAGGAACTAGGCTAGAGGATTGTAACATAACGAGTACAAAGAATGATTCTTACTAAAGAGTTCTTCTTAACCTTATCAAAGAAAGAAGGAGCAACATGATTTCGAATGAATCAAAAGACAAGGAAAAAACTTAAACAGATCAAAAGCCAGATATAGTTTTGTTTTAAAAACTGCTTCATTGATTGCAATTACAGTACAAAAAAAAAAAAAAATCCGAACGATGGCTATATCTTTTATTCTAATTGATGAAATAATAAAAATCAAGTACTGTTGTAAATTGTGGAAGGTCTTTATTAATTGTATATGTATATATTTTTTTTATCATGAAGGGTCATCTACAAATTAAAACTAAACTAAACTTTAAAAAGTTCAATGGCAACCCATAAAAATATACCATATTTTGATTTAGAATCCAGAAAACGTCTAAATACCAAATTTCATAATTTTCCAATGAATGGTTAGTAATTTAAACGATAAAAAATGATAAATTAATGTTAAAAATATTTTTTTTTTTTTTGTCCAAAAATTCTTATATAGTTAATATATTTTAGCAATTTTTAGTTCAAAGGATAGTTTTTACTTTCATTTACCCATATGTATACATAGGGTAATGAAAGTATAGCATTCGGTCCACAAAAACAAAAAATCGATTTTTTTTTTTTGCATTTCTCCACGTTTTGGAACATCCTGATTTCAAAAAAGTGATCTAGAAAAAACGACAGATTTAGTCTTTAGATTTCTCGCCAAATTTGGTGAGCAAAATTAGTCTCCAAAACCGTCGCCAACTTGGCTCTATCTTGCCAATTTGGCGAGATTGCCATTAACCATAATGTTAAATAGCCTGCCCCTCGTAAAACTCTTTTTCCAGCATGATCTCTGTAGAACTCGTTTTCAAGCATTAGGAGACGCATTGCAGGAAGTCAAACTCTTGCACTGCCTTATGCGAAATGTACATAAATTTCTCTTTTTACATAATTAATACTACGAAATATTGACAAATATACAGAAATTCGTAACAGTATTTTTAAGTGGCAAAGTGAAAGTACGAAATTAAGAGTATTTAAACAATATGCTACATGAATACGGTAAAAACTAGGCGTGTGGAACGTCGTACAACTTTCGATTACACTATAATATTGGCGATTGCATTAAAACTTATGGTGTATTTACTGTTTTCATATTGTTGCACAAATTGTCTGTATATATTGTAAATAGTGACGTATTATTTCAAAATTCTATTGTAATTTATTTTTTATCTTATTTTATTTATTAATTAATAGCGATTATACAAGTTAGAAAAAGGTGGCAACACCTAAAGTAATCGAGAAGTTTCGAGAAATTTCTTTTCCGATGAATTGGCTGGAAATTTCGAGAATGTCTCACGCGCTTGTATATAAAAGACTGGAGAACGGGAAAGTTTTCAGATTGACTTTGGACTTCGAGGTGAGCTGATCGCTTTGTTTACTGGAGTGAGCTTGTATAATCGCTGTATTCGAAGTTGTTTTTTTTTTGCTAAAGCTTGTGTTGAAGCTTGTGAGCGATTACACTGTTGCCTGTGGATAAATTTTGTGAGTTTTCTGAAGAGAGAATAAATATTTTTATACTGTAAAAACTGTGCCATCATTGCCTCAGCGGAAAAATTCGTAACAATATTTTCGCTCATGTAAATAAAAATGGCCAATTTGGCGATATAATTGGCAATAATTTTTACATGGCCCTGAAAAAATGATCTTAAAACCCTGCCAAAATGTTGATTTTAGTGATATACTTTTCGATAATTCTTATATCACCCTTTCTTATAAGTGAAACTGAGAAGCGAAGAAAAAACGATCGTCGATGAGGTATGCTCAAGGAAAGAGAACTCCCTGTGTTAAAGACATTTGTTTTTCATCTTTTTTAACCATTAAAGCAATTTTACGGGAATTTCGGAGGTTGGGGGTAATTAGTTCAATTTAAGAGGCAATAGCAGAGAGATTTTAATCAAAATCATTTGAGCCGTTTTTTAGAAATTACTAGAAACATTACTTTTTCAATGGCAGCTACCTTATGCGCATGCGCGATTTTGACGAAATTATTAGTGGTAAATCCATGTGCCATCACCAACCCGCATACCAAATTTGTTCGGGAGTTATGCTTACACACAGACAGACATTTTGTGTAGATCACTTTTTTGAAATCAGAATATTCCAAAACGTGGATCCGACCAAACGGTATAGTGGTTCGCGTGCTATCTTCCAGACCTCGAGGCTGCGGGTTCGAGTCCCGTCATGGGGTGCGTCCCCAGGAGGGTGCAAGGAGGTGCACTTGCACCCCCCTGGCTTTTGAGAATTTTAGAAAAATGAGGGAAAAGATGTAAATTCCAAGATAAAAAAAAAAAAAACACATTTGTCGTTTTCACTTTTATGTTACACTAAGCATTTTTTTTTTCTATTTATTTAGTCTTTTGTTTCTCTTCTATGCCATTTTTTATAGCTTCTTGCGTGACAATTTTTTGGCGCTTGTTGTGATTGATTATTAGAGGCTGATGAGTAGAAGTGCTTATTCCTTTTACTGCATCATCATTTCCTGTATAGTTCTCAAAATTCTAGACAAATATTTGGTTTTTTAAGTCTATTTTTAGAATTCAATTGAACATATTCCAATATTGCCTTCGTGTTTCATTTTGATTTTTTATTATTATTATTATTATATCCGAAACTTGAAAGAAATAACAAAATTTTACTCTTCTGTATTTTTGCATCTTCTGCCTTTTGCACCTTTATTATAAACACTGTTTCTTGAATGCCGTGAGATTAGTTGAATGATAAAAAAAATCGTTAAAAATATACATTTTAATATTTTTACTATTTTATTTTTTCCCCCTCTTTAACAGGATTGCGCTTTCAAAAATATATACCATGAATTTTAACAGTTCTCAAAGAGTATAATTTATAATGCATAATTATTAATTAACATGCCTAAAAAAATTAATGATTTTGATAAAAAATCTACTTTTGCACCCCCTTGCAAATATTCCTGGGGGCGCCCATGCAGGGCCTGATCATGACAAGTTAGGGCCCAAGGACCGGACAATTTTGGGGGCCCCTTTTTCAAATGCGAGCTTTATTGGAAATGGGCTTGACACATAGTCAAATGAATTAACATAAAATATAGAAAAAGTTGATAAATTAATGTTAATATATCGTTTTCTAAAAGTTAATTTTTTTTATCACGAATAAAGAAACAAATTTCAAACAATCAAATTTATAAATCGAAACAGGAAAAACTTTGTAATGTAGTATTGCATTTCACGATCACAATGAGTAGTAATATCCGTGACAACAATATCTGCGGCATTACTCATAACTTCAGAGTCGACATTTGCTTATTTTACAATAAATTCATCAAGAATTCCTTTTAGTTGGTTGTTTTCAGATTACCTGGCGCCGTCAGCAACACGAGGGCTATAATGTGCCGAAACATTCGTCATTAGACAAGCCAACATACATTTACAAACACCCATGCCTAACGCTGTACTCGAATCCGCAACCTCGCTGTCTAGAAGCTAGCACGCTAACCACTATACCATTTGGTCTGCAGAATTCCTTTTAATTTTTGTCTCTATCTTTCAGAAAAGCTTGTTTTTTACTCTTTTAAATGATGGTTTGGTTTATTTGAATAAATGCACTATAGGATACCAAAGAAGGTTCTAGATCAATACAAAATGATTTTTATGTCAACATTCTTTTACACAGATTATAAAAGATAATTATAGAGCTTTTGTGAAAGAAAAGCCATAGGTTTAAAACATATTTCGGGGCCCCCCTAAAATCATGGGCCCAAGGCCCGGGCCTTGTGGACCTAGGCGATGATCAGGGCCTGCGCCTATGAGTCCCGTGTAAGGCATGGGTGTTTGTAAATGTATGTTGGCTTGTCTAATGACGAATGTTTCGGCGCATTATAGCCCTCGTGTTGCTGACGGCGCCAGATAATCTGAAAACAACCAACCAAAACGTGGAAAATGCAAAAAAAAAAAAAAAAAAAAAAAAAAACTGAATACTATACTTTCATTACCTATGTATACATACTAGTAAAATAAGTTCCATAGGATTGCATGTTTCGTAAACAGTGGCTTGTACAAGCGTCTGAAAATGTGGCGAGCTCGCGCCACTCCAGTGGCTCTGTATAATAGGGGCCATAGGCTACTCTGAGATCTTTTCTTTTTGGACGACCACCGGACACTCTTTCCTTGGATGATCCCCAGATGCGTTTGAGAGAGAGAGAATAAAAATTATAGCAGAGCGCATGAAGATCCTTTACCAAGGCCATAAACCGATCATTCACTCTCAATTCTGAAACTTACCGAGAATTTTGGACGAAAATTTTCAACTAAATTATTCATCAATTTAAGCAATCTAATTTTTTAAAAACTTATAATATGTTTTAAAATATCAACTGAGAGACAAATAAAGTATAGTTTCTACATTACTATATGTTACTATAGAGTGTATCTTTATCACTATAGAGGTTATTAAATTCACTGATGAATGAATATACGTTCAAATAACTTAGGGAATAAAAGGGGTTAAACGCTGAAAATAACTTGCTCTGAACTGCATATGTATCAAGCTACGTTTCAAAATATTCATTTGCTTAGATTTGCAAGCTGTTTGGTTATGTAACACTAGGCATTTGACCGGTATTTGCACTTGACTGATTTTTGATTTTTTTTTCTTCCTTTAACTATAACTGTCACAAATATAACCTTTAAATTCATAACTGTCACTGTGATAGAATAAAAAATTTTGTATTTCAACCAAGAATAGCCATGCAAAAGAGCTTTACAATTTTATTTACAGGATATCATACAAACGAAATGAGTAAGTTTGAAGTTGAAATCACTATCACTATATGTATATAATAGTTAAAACTCATATATTTTTTAGATTTTGTAGAAATTCAAGATTTAATTCGGAAGTTAAAAAACTCTAAGTTTTATATCATTAGGAGATGATCTTTTAATTAATTTAAAAGTTAAATTTTACAAATTCCTAGCACAATTTCAACCTTCTTTCTGGAAAATTTAGTTTTAAGGGGACATGGAACCCAAAAATTATTTTCAGAAATTGCACCACTAAAATTTAAATTATAGTAATTTTACATTGTGCTGATGGTAAATAAACATAATTTAACCTACAAAAATATTTTGAATAAATTATTTTTGATTAATTCAATTTATTTAAACTTTTTCAAACTTTTTTCGAAATGCTACTCTTTCCTCAATTTTAAGTATTTTTCCCATGAAATTTTTAGAATATAATCGTATTATAATTGTTAACAATAGTTAGTATGAATTTGAAAATGCAAGTTATGGAAAAGATTTTAGATGTTTTTACACTAAAAACAGCAGAAAAACAACGTGTTTTTTTTCAAGTTTTCAACTTTTAATTAAAAAAACAAAAAAACTTAACATAGCAACCTTATTCCATACTAACTATTGTTTATCAGATGTATATAGTTACACTATAAAAATTTCCCAGTCTTAACTAAATTTAGAAAAAAGCCTTAGGGATTTAAACCTCACTCAAACAGAAAAATAACAAACTGAAAAAACAGTGTTCGATATTTCTTTTTCAGCTTTGATAGTGTGAGAAGGTTTAGAAAATACAATATAACTTTTTATCCATCAAAGGTACAAGTATAAATTTTTGCGCACCTATTCAGAAAGATAGTCTCCACATTATGGGATAAAAATTGGAAAATTGACATTTTCGTCATTTTTTGGGTACTATGTCCCCTTAAAGTACTTCAAAGCAGATAGTAGAGCGGCTAGGTGCAAAAAAATAGCCGAAAGCTGCACTTTGTGAAACAAGTCTGTAATTTTGCACATCGATAGATAATGTCATTCTAATCATTTTAAGAAGTGGGGCCACTCGGATTTCACTTCCGGTCGAGGTTTTATACTACTTCAAAGTTAGGCATAAAATATGCGGGTTTTTTTTCAATAAAAAGAGTAAATTATAGGTTCACAGCCAAAAATATGAACTGTATTAACAAGTATAATATGTTAAATAGTTAGGCTTTTATTAGAGAATAAAAAAAATTAAAATTTCAATCGGAAGCTATTAATATTTCGACCGGAAGTGCATCCCTATTCAACTCCAACAACTTGAACTAGATATATAAAACATATTCCATTTATAAAAAGGTTAATTCAATATATTATAAAACTTATCAAATAAAACTATTATAATATATTAAATATATACAAAAATTTGAAAGCAAGTTACGACCGGAAGTTCGTAAAATATCTATATACGTATTAGTAGAGCGGCTTGACGCCAAAAAATAGCCGAAAACTGCACTTCGTGAAACAAGTCTGTAATTTTGCACACTGATAGAATATGCCATTCTGATCATTTTAAGAAGTGGAGACACTCGAATTTCACTTCCGGTCGAGTTTTTATACTAGTTCAAAGTTAGGCGTAAAATGTTCGTTTTTATCAATAAAAATAAATATATGTGGGGTTGCAGCCAAATCATGAGTTTTATAGACATGTGTAATATGTTAAATTTCTAGGTATAGATGAAAGATTAAAAAAGTAGTAAAAAATTCAACCGGAAGTATATCTATAACAACTAAAACTGCATCCAACAGCTCAAACTTCATCTATGAAACATATGTTATCATTAAAAAGAGAATTTTAGTGATGTTTTATGATAAACTAAAATTAAAAAACGACTTCTGGTCGAAGTTTTAGACTTCTTTAAAGTTAGACTTAAAAAATGCGCTTCTTTAAATTTTACCACCTCCATAGAAAGGGTCACAATTAAAAATTATTGATATTACATGTTGTTACATCAAATTATAAGGTTAAGATTAGATTGCTGGATGCAAAATGAAAATTTTCAATCTGAAGTGAGTGTGTATTTATAAGGAACTGATACTGCCCATATACCAATACATGTAAGTATCACAGTAATATCGTCTTAGATAGCCAAGTCTGAGTCTAAAATACAATTAAATATCTGAAAATATGATCAATGAAAAAAATAAAATGTTCAACTTCCGTGTCCCCATCCCCCTCCCCCCCCCCAAAAAAGGAGAGTGCGATGCCCATCCTTTAAAAAATAATCTCCTGTTTTAGTCCATATTTGAGAGGATTGCAACTAGTGAGATTTATATTTTGGTTATATTTTAATTGTATTGAAAAAAATTCGTACAAGCGAACTTCCGATCGGAATTCCAGTCATTTCGGTTGAAATTTACCATTTTATACTTAACATAATCTTCATTCCTTTTCTGAAACATCAAATGAAATCTTCCGGCTATATGAGACGATATCACCGTGATACATAAAGATATTGGTATAAGGGCAGTATCAGTTCCTTATAAGTAGATTTCCGGTCGGAATTTCAGTAATTTCCAGTTGGAGTTTTCCATTTCATGTTCAACATATCCATCCTTATAATTAGATGTAACAACATGAAGTATTACGTGTTTTTAACAGTGACCCTTTATAAGAAGATGGTAAAATATAGAGAAGCACATTTTTAAGTCTTAACTTAAAAAATCTAAAACCTCGACCAGAAGTAACTTTTTAAATTTAGTTTATCATAAAAAATTACTAGAATTCCCTTTTTATTGATAGCATATGTTTCATACATGTAGTTTAAGCTATTAGATGCAGTTTTAGCTGTTAAAGATAACTTCCGGTCAAAATGCATATCACTTCCGGTTGAAAAATTTTTACTATATATTTTTTTTTAACCTTTTATCTATATTTAATACATTTAATACCTTTTATCTATATTTAATAACTTTATAGTCACTATAAAGTTCATGATTTTGGTTATGACCCCACATATAACTATTTTTATTGATAAAAACGAATATTTTATGCCTAACTTTGAACAAGTATAAAAACTGGACCGAAAGTGAAATCCGAGTGGCTCCACTTCGTAAAATGATTAGAATGATATATTCTATCAATGGGGGGGGGGGGGGGGTTCCAAAATTACAGAGTTGTTTCACGAAATGCAGTTTTTTCCTCTAGCCGCTCTACTATAAGAAAAAAATCGATGTAAGCTCTGAAATTTGCTAATGCGTTGATTTCCGGTAGGAATTTCAGTCACTTCCGGTTGAAATTTTTCATTTTAAATTTAGCATATTCATTCTTACAATTTGATATATAGAACATGAAAGAAGTATATTAGTTTTTAAAAGTGACCCTTTATTGAAGGGGGAGTATTAAAAATGGCCATTATTAAGCCAAACTCTGAAAAAAAGTTTAAAACCTCAACCGGAAGTAATATCCGAGTGGAATATTTCCATTTGGTACGTTATCGAAATCAACCCTTTTATATACAGAATGTGTTTTATGTGTGTATTTCAAGCTGTTGGTGTCGATTAGGGATAGACTTCCGGTCGAAATCTTAACGACTTCCGGTTGAAATTTTAAATTTTTTTTATTCTTTAATGCAAGCCTAACTATTTAACATATTATACGTGTTAATAGAGTTCATATTTTCGACCGTGAACTTACAATTTACTATTTATATTGAAAATAAAGCCATATTATAGGCTCAACTTTGAAGTAGTATAAAACCTCGACCGGAAGTGAAGTGGCCCCACTTCTGAAAAGGATTAGAATGACATTATCTATCAATGTACAAAATTATAGACTTGTTTAACGATGTGCAGTTTTTTTCCCTCTAGCCGCTCTACTAAGAGGTTTATTGGGGCCGATACTGCGTATCACCACTTTTTTAACTGATTACTAATAACTCATAAATCTTCTCATTAGCATGTATTGTGATATAAGTTTGTCAGAAAATAAATACGTAAATTAAGAGTATTTAGCTTTTTTTGTATGGTAATGTAAAATATTGTGGATTTGCATATTATACTTAAAAAAACCCAGCTACAGTTAGCTGGAACAGTTATTAGAATTCCAAATAAAAAGTGTGTTTTTCTATTCTACACCTAATGCTACTAAAATACAAGTATATTATTAAGTTGAATGTTTAAATGTTTTCATACAATAAATATGCGATTGGAAACAAGTCATGGAGGTTTTAAGTGTGATTTTGTGTTAATTTTAATGTTTTCTCTTTAAAAAGGGTGAGCAAAGGCATCCAATGAAAGACCATTGGTATATAAAAAACGGATTTTCAATTGTGTAGTCGGATTGAATACAATTGAGTAAGAGAAAAATTGGAAAATTGTGTATTTCGTTTGATTTTATATAAGTTTTTTTGGTAGGTGAACCAAAGCCATATTTTTAGATTTTAACAATGCATGATGTGTAGTTGTGATTAATCATTGTTAGGTCGACTTTACGCGAAGAAACACCAACAATGAAGTTCGTATATAAGAAAACTATAAAGTACTGTTTAAAGACTTTTTGGTTCGTAACAATGCTAGGAATTAACAATCAAGACCTGAGCTAATTTCTTTGTTACTTCAGTTGCTCTGTAAAATTTCCAGCCATAGGTTGGGCGTAGAAGTTTGTCCGATATAATGTCGAAATTATATTATACTTCATCTATTTTCTTGTAACAAATATTACAAATGGCTTTCTTTAAAAGATTTTTAGCATGTTTCTACTATAAAAAGTCTTTCATTTTCGAGAATAGAGAAAAAATTACATTTTATATTAAAATACAATTTCTTTTGCATAGGATTTTTTTTTAATAATATTGTTTCGATTAGGAGATATAGGATATGCTATTATAACTTGGAAAGACCATTATCTTCGGAAAAATTTACTTTTTTTTTGTCAATGTGTACGCGGAATTAATCTCCAAGTCTCGCAAGTAACCGAATAATACTGTCAAGTCAGCAAATATAACTCGCCAATGCAAACTTGGTTTGAGACTGGTAGAATAACTGTGGAACTGACGAAGAAGTTATATGAATGAAATAGATTATGTAAGTATTAATTTCTTCTTCGTTAAGATTATTTAAAATTTGAAACAGGTGTAGTATAGGAAATTTGGAAAGTTTTTTTTTTTCCGTGGCGACTAAAATTATCGCCAAAAGCCTTAAACACGGTAATTAAAACAAAATTAAGATAAAAACTTAAATTAAAATATAAATAATAATAAAATGAAGTAAAATATAAATAATTATAAAATTAAGAAAAATATAAATAATGGTAAAATAAATAAAATAAAAAATATTAATGAAAATAAAACCCATTGCCCGAAAAATGAATTTACCCTGTAAAAAAAACTTCGCCAAATAAAATCGCGCCAAGGAAATCTCCTATACAGAACTTAAAACATTTTTTCTTGCATCAAAATTCTGTGCAAACTTTAGTGTGGTTTTTTTTTATGTGTCGAGCTAAAACGATGCCTGTTTTATCTGTGATATTATTCCCGAATAGATCATATATATTTTTGAATCATTCGATGTTTTATTTTTCTTAAAATTCACCTCATTAGAAAGTCAAAGGCATGCACTAAATGGAATCACAAACGTTGAATTAATGTTTAAAAGTTGCTGCACTTTAGTATTTCTGTATCTAATACATAGCAAAGCACAAACTTGAGATGATATGGTTAATTAATCAAAATCTCTGGTAAATTATAATGATTTTCCATTTTGTTTTTCAAAATTGCCATTACACCGACACGAGAAGAATAGTTTCTATTATAATTCGGACTGAATTTCATGCCAATGTGCCTGGCGACAATTGATACTCCACTAAGATAAAATATTCCAACTAAAAAAGGTTAAAATTCCAAGTACGGTACGGATTCTACGCCGAGGTGATTTTCACCAACAAATTGGCAGCCGTCACCATTTTTTTTTTTTTTTTTTAAATCAAGTGAACTGTCTAGGTCGCCATAATTTGGCGAGGTTTTATGTAAACAATTCTTGGCCCAGAATCCGTACCGTATTTGGAAATTTTACCGAATACAGCATTTTTTGTCAACTCTTTCTGAGTTTTTATGAATAAATTAACTGATGGAAACAAAATAAACTTAATATTACATATTAGTCACAGAATTACATTAAAAGCCTTCAAACCGAGAGTAAAAGTATATTAATTTCTAAAATGTGAATGATGTTGCAAGTCTGCAGCACACGATCTTGAAAAGCTTTTTACTTTTGAAGAAAAAATTTCATCTTATAAAATAACCAAGCTAAAAAAGATAAGGAAATAGTTTTGAAAGTTTTTTTAGGCAAAAATTCCAAAAACTGGTACGGATTTTGGTCTAAGGTGATTTTCGCCGAAAAAATGGCAACCGCCACCATTTTTTTTTATAACAAGTGAACTGCCTATGGTTGCTATAATTTGGCGAGGTATTATGTAGACTGTTTTTGGCTCAGAATCCGTACCGTGCTTGGAAGTTTTACCCTATTAAGAATACAGTAAATATATATGTCCCATAGACTTAATTCCATTGCAAGTTTAGTTACCCCACTAAGCATCATTCCGAGTGGAATGGGTTCGAATCCTGGGTTAGGCATAGACGTTTGTTGTGGTTCGGAATCCATGTTAAGCTGTAGGTCACGGCCTGATTAGCCGTTATTGTGCACAAAAACAGGTCGTTGAGTGTACAAACCAAACCGAAGAGAACGACGAGAAATGCTTGTAAACTATGAATATGTACTGGTCTGCCGATTCAAAAATAGCAAAAAAAGTTCAAAAATTGAATTCGAATAAGTTGAGCTAAATTCGATTGCCAGATGTGTCATAACCTGCCAAATAATGAGCATTCTCACCCATCGAGCAATCACCCATCGCTCTTAAGTTTTTAATGAGGGTGTGTGCAGACGATTTCAGATCTCTGGTGCCAAATATTTGAACTTTTAAAAAGCGAACCAAGTATTCGAAAAGTATTACGTCCCTGTGAAATAGTATTTATAGCCAACCTGGCTCAACTAATAAATTGAGCTTTGATTAAAAGAAAATCTTTGGAATTTGTGAACCAAAAAATCTTTTTTTATATTACACATCTTATCCCTCAAAGTACTAAATCAATATATTAGAGTTAACAAGTTAATAAATAATTGTGATGAATTTTTATGAAAATTATTATCTTTACAATTGTTTTTACACTGATTTCATAAAATAAAATGCATTCTTTCCCCTCTAGCGTTTTTCATCGATGGAAAATTATGGATAATTGAGAAATGTTATAGACCCGTGATTTCTTTCTCTCTTCGACTCTTTCTACTGGATTCTGCAAGTTGAAGTATGACCAGTACTGAAGGTATGAATCTTTAATTGTTCTCTGTGAGTTGTCTGAATAATTAAAACATTATTTTAAATCCCTTTATTGTTGGGTTCACTGGAAATAAACACTTTAGCTAAATTTTCAGGCTTTTGTGGCAACCATTCTGTAAATGTCTGAGCAAAATAGTGAATAAATAGCGATGAAATTTAAGTTATTAGAGTTTCTAATTTTGTCCTTAAAGTGTTTTCTATGTTTGTTTAAAAATAATAGATAAACGTTTATAAATTTTCCGGGGTCAAAAAATCTCCTAAGTGATTGTAAAAAAAAAGTCAATTAAATTATCTCAATGCGCATAGCGTCCGTTTGTCAAAAGAATAAATTAATTATAAAAAAAATATTCATTTTGGTTGTAGATGAATTATTTACAATTTGTATTGAAATTTTGGGAAAATCGTATTGCTCGAATCTAAAACGAATACAACCATCTGTTGAAGAACAAGTTAATGCATATCTGTTTGAAAAGTTAATGACATTGGGGAATTAATAGCTTGAAAGTTGGTTCTGCAAGTATCAACACATTTCTTTAGGTTAGGATGTCTTACTTCTGATGCTAAAGGTAGAGTATACATATTAATAATTTTTTCCTTAATATTTAAACTACATTAATTTAGTCTCAAGTGTTATCACCATAGACTTATTATTATCAATAGACCTCGCGTTCCCACTTCAATTATACAACGAGAAAGAAACCAAAATGAATCACATGAGTAGGGACTTTTTGGCAGATTTGGCGGGTTTCTCCTCACTCAGGCGATAAAGGATAATAAGATTATTAGATAAAGGATTAATTTTACGACGTAGTTGTCTTGTATGTTAAATTGTTGGTTGCTAGACCGCATGTTTAGAGTAACCTTGTGTAACCAAATTAAAAACCACGTGACTGATAGACGAAGGAGAACGAAGAAGATAAAAAAAAAAAAACATTCATTCCAATGGAAAACTCCGAGATGCGTCTGACGGAAAGTACTTGAATACAAGAAAAATGGTGAAATATTGTTCTGCATTTGGTTGCAAAGAAAAATTCCAGAAAGGGGGCTCAATAACCTTTCACAAGTAAGTGCTATTTTTTAAATTTTCTATTTAGTTAAGGTTTTACAGTACACTCATAAATATGTTTTTGTTTATCGCCTGAGTGAGGAGAAACCCGCCAAATCTGCAACCCTGCTCCCAAAAAGTCCCTACTCATGTGATTCATTTTGGTTTCATTCTCGTTGTATAATTGAAGTGGGAACGCGTAGTCTATTGATATTAATAAGTCTATGGTTAACACGTGCTAAAAACTTAATATATCTGCATATAAACCATTTCTTAATCTGATTATATTTATTCCTTTATTAGAAATTTCATTACCAAATTCATTTTTAATGTCACCAGTCATAACTCAATTTTTAATTAATTTTGAATTTTAATTTTTTATTTAATTGTAAATCTCCAGTGCAAAATTATAAAATGTTGTTGCAATTTCTTGTCATTCAAAATAATAATAATAACAATAAACAAGAAAACTTACCAAAGCAGAATAATGCCATTTGCAGGTTTTAATAGCAATATATAGTAGAACAGCGCTCGCCTGTAACTTTTAGAGGTGGGCCGTATGACTTATGTTGGAGCTTTCCGCTGACCGGATACCCCGAAATATGTATCTTTAATTTTTATCAATTTTAATAATATATAGCATTTTTCTCAAAAATGGAGAACAAAAAACTATTTTAATAAAATTACAATTGATATTTGATTTTTCTTTCTTCAAATAATTAAAAAAAAATAGTAGTTTTCTCATTATTAGTATATCAAGGTCTAAAAAAGAAGTGAATCTTTTGTTTCAACGTGTTAGAGTGACTTGACCAAACTTTTGATAAAAGTATTTATACTGCACTTCCAAATTACTCCGGTAGAGTCGATATCAATTGTGTCTTTTGAGAAGATGGCATTTGAAAATGTTCAGTTTATTTTATAATAGACTAGTTGAATACCCGTGCTGCGCTACGAAATTTTACCATGTGTATTTTAACAATCAAAAGACAGTAATTTATTCTACACTTCAGACGTTAGCTTCCATTTCGATCCCGACAATCTGAATTATCAAAATAGGAACTTTCCTTTGTTGACATTTTATCCAACATTTATAATTGAGAATATATTGGAAAAGAGACATTTGAATATCCCTCGTTTAGAACGTTTAACTCCCTATGGTTCTTTGTAATAATTTTAACTAATAACTAATTTTTAATAACTAATTTTTTCTACATTTGTCCTTCTTAACATTTGCACCAAATACCAGAATTGTGACAACATTGGAAGTGGGTCAGTCGGCGATCCCTTGTATGGAGCGTTTTAAACCTTTTCCACCACTTAAAGTGGGTTATTCGAGGTTGGAATAGCTTAATTTTTCTGCGTTTGTTGAGATTTGTACCAGTTTTCAGAATTGTAACCATATGGGAAGTGGGACATTCGAATATTCCTCGTTTGGAACGTTTAACTCCTTTTCGACCCCTTAAAGTGGGTTAATCGAGATCGGAATAGCTTAAATTTTCTATGTTTGCCTTTGTCGACAGTATCAATATTCAGAGTTGTGACCAAATAGGAAGTGGGATATTCGATTAACACTCGTTCGGAACGTTTAACCCCTTTTCCACTCTTTAATGTGGGTTAATCGAGATCAGAATAGCTTACTTTTCTATATTTATCTTTGTTATCATTTGCATCAATTTTCATAGTTGTTACCAAATGGGAAGTGGGACATTTGAATTTTCCTTCGTTTGCGTTTAGCCCCTTTTCGACCCCTTAAAGTGGGTTAATCGAGATTGGAATAGCTTAATTTTTCTATGTTTACCATTGTTAATATATGCACTAATTTTCAAAGTTGTGACCAAATGGCAAGAGAGACATTCGAATATCCCTCGTTTGGAACGTTTAATTCTTTTCCACTCTTTAATGTGGGTTTATCGAGATCGGAATAGCTTACTTTTTCTGTATTTGTCTTTGTTGTCATTTGCCCCAATCTTAAAAGTTGCGATCGAATGAGAAGTAGGACATTCGAATATCTCTCGTTTGGAACGTTTAACCTCTTTTCGACCCCTTAAAGTGGGTTAATTGAAATCGGAATAGCTTACTTTTTCTATGTTTACCATTGTTGATATTTGTACCAATTTTCAGAGTTGTGGACATGTGGGAAGTGGGAGAATTAGTGATGAGTGATTGAGTGAGTGAGGGCTTTGCCTTACATATAGAGAGATTCGTTGTCTTTCGGACTAATTGTCGAAGTCCATTTTAATAAATTGTCCAAACGATATTCTGTTAAGTTATTCCTGTATTTATTCTTGATGTCTCGCTGAAAGCTTCTTCATACAGTTTCTTCGGGAACGTAGCGGAGAAATCAGTTCTGCATAGTTAACACATATTATTTCGGATAAGTTATAATTATGTATAAAAAAAAAGTCCATCCCGTGAAATTTGATTTTCTTATCTTCTTCTGTGGTGCCGACGGGCCACATAAATATCTGTCGCGGGCAGCGTAGTCGCTGACGCTGTAGTAGAGTCTTATATGAAGCTATAGAAGAATGGTAGCATTGCTACTTTCAATTATCCTTATGCATTACCTAGGGGAATGAAAGTATAGTATTCGGTCAAAAAGTATGTTACGATTTTTTTTTCTTTTGCATTTCTCTACGTATTGGAACGTCCTGATCTCAAAAAAGTTATCTAGAAAAAATTTGTGTGAGTGGTCAGCATAACTCCCGAACAAATTGACCTACGATGTTCAAATTTGGTGTGAGGGTTGGTGAGGGCAGAAGGACCTACCATTAAGGTTTTCGTCAAAATTGCGCTTGCGCATAGGGTAGTTGCCTTTAAAAAAAGTCATGTTTTTCAGTAATTGCTAGAAAACGGCTGTTACTATTTTGTTCAAAATCGCTGCGGTAATGCCTCGTAAGATAGCTGTTATAATGCTTCTTAAGGTGTTCTAAACATCCCCACCACCGAAATTCCCGAAAATGGCATAAAAAAATTGAAAAACGAATGTCTTTAACACGGAGTTCTCTTTCCTTGAGCATAGCTAATCAACGATCGTTTTATCTCCTCTCCTCAATTTCACTTATAAGAAAGGATAATAAAAGAATTAACGAAAAGTATATCACCAAAAATACCATTTTGGCGAAGTTTTTTTCTATTTCTTTTTAAGGCCCATATAAGAATAATCGCAAAAATTATCGCCAAACTGGCTATTTTTTCTGAGTAAATGATGAAAATATAAAAGCAGTAAATGACACAAATCACATCAGTAATGTAATGTAATCGAAAGTTGTGCGATGTTCCACACCCCTAGTTTTTGTGGTAGAAAGTTTTTAAAAGTAGTAGAAGTTAGTAGTAGAAAGTAGTGGAAGTAAAAGTAGTTTAAAAAGTAGTAGAAACTACAAGTTTTTGTGGTGGGTTTTATTGTGACGATTATCACTTCTTTTTCTTCGCGAGCACTACAGCCTGTTACAGGCCAAGGTTGTCTCTCCAATCCTTCTGCATCTGACTCTATCCGGTGCAATAGCCCTTCATTGGTTCACTCCCATCTGCCCTAGGTCTTTTCAACACTATCAATTCCAGGTTCAAATTTCACCGGTATTGAATGAATGAATTTGTAATTGTTCTCTGTGAGCTGTCCGAATAATTAAAACATTCTATTAAGTCCCTTCAACGTTGGGTTTACTGGAAGTACATATTTTAGGAAAATTTTCAGACTTCTGTGGCAACCATTCTCCAAGTGTCTTAGAAAAATGGTGTATTTATGGAGATAAAACTTAAGTTATTACGGTTTCCAATTTTGTTCTTAAAGTAGTTTTCTATATTTGTTTTAAAATATTAGATAAGCGTTTATGTAATTTCGGGATTGAAAAAATACCCTAAATGGTTGTAATAAAAAGTCCATAAAATAATCTCGAAACACATAGTTTGTGAAAAGAATCATTCAATAAAAAAAAAAAAATTGGGTTCTATTAGGAATATTTACAAACGTTACAATTTGTGTTCGAATTTTGGTAAAATCTTATTGCTTGAACTTAAGAACAAATCCTAGTAAGGACCATTTCCTATACTTTCTACCTAATTACGTTAGTTTTTATTTGTCTAAATTTTATGTTAGTTTTGAAGTGTGTATATTTGTTGGGTGGTTGGTTGGAGGAATTGTTAGTCTTTAAATATGTTAGTGTTTAAGATTGTTAATTTTTAGTGTGTCTGTCTGATTTTATGTAAGCTTGTTGTAAGTTTGTTAGTTTACAGGTGTGTTCATTTGTTGGGTGGTTGGTTGGTGAATAGTTGGTGCAATTGTTAGTGTTTAAGATAGTTACTATTGTGTTAAATTTTAAGTGTGGTATGTTTTTAAATTTGTTAGTTTGTTTGACTATTTGTTTTTAATGTGTTAGATTTTAAGTTAGCTAGTTTTCAATTTTGTTAGTTTTAAAGTGCGTTAATTACATGTTAAATTTAAACTTTGTTGGTTTTAGGTGTGTTATTTTATTGGGTGGTTAGTTGGAAGAATGGTTGGAGGAATTGTTAGCGTTTAAGATTATTAGTTTTTAGCGTGTTAAATTTTAAGTTTGTTAGTGTTTAAGATTGTTAGTTTATACTTTGTTAATTTGTTGGGTGGTTAGTTGGAAGGTTGTTTGGTAGAGCTGTTACTGTTTAAGTTTGTTACTTTTAAAGGTTGTAGTTGTTAAATTTGTTAGTTTTTAAGTGTGTGCATTTCTTGGGTGTTTGGTTGGATGGATGGTTGGAGGAATTGTTAATCTTTAAATATGTAAGTGTTTAAGATAGTTAATTTTTAGTGTTTTAGATTTTATGTAAGCTTGTTATAAGTTTGTTAGTTTTTAGGTTTGTTAATTTTTTTGGGTGGATGGTTGGAGGAATAGTTAGTGTTTAAGATTGTTTGTTTCTAAGTGTGTTATTTGGTAATTTCTTTAGTTTTCATTTGTGTAAAATTTAATGTTAGTTTTTAAATTTGTATATTTGTTGGGTGGTTGGTTGGATGGTAGGTGGATGGAATTGTTAGTGTTTAAGATTGTTAGTTTATAGTTTGTTAATTTATTGGGTGGTTGGTTGGAAGGTTGGTTGGTTGGTGGAACTGTTACTGTTTAAATTTGTTACTTTTAAAGGTTGTTGTTGTTAATTTTGTTAGTTTTTAAGTGTGTGTATTTGTTGGGTGGTTGGTTGGATGGATGGTTGGAGGAATTGTTTGTCTTTAAATAAATATTTAAGATTGTTAATTTTTAATGTGTGACATTTTATGTAAGCTTGTTGTAAGTTTGTTAGTTTTTAGGTTTGTTAATTTGTTGGGTGGTTGGTTGGAAGGTTGGTTGGTGGAACTGTTACTGTTTAAATTTGTTACTTTTAAAGGTTGTAGTTGTTAATTTTGTTAGTATTTAAGTGTGTTCATTTGTTGGATGGTTGGTTGGTGGATGTTTGGTGGAAATGTTAGTGTTTAAGATTGTAAACGTTTAAGTTTGTTACTTTTAAAGTATGGTAGTTGTTAATTTTGTTAGTTTTATGTGTGTGTATTTGTTGGGTGGTTGGTTGGATGGATGGTTGGAGGAATTGTTAGTCTTTAAATATGTTAGTGTTTAATATTGTTAATTTTTAGTGAGTTAGATTTTATAAGCTTGTTGTAAGTTTGTTAGTTTTTAGGTGTGTTCATTTGTTGGGTGGTTGGTTGGTGGATGTTTGGTGGAAATGTTAGTGTTTAAGATTGTAAACGTTTAAGTTTGTTACTTTTAAAGTATGGTAGTTGTTAATTTTGTTAGTTTTATGTGTGTGTATTTGTTGGGTGGTTGGTTGGATGGATGGTTGGAGGAATTGTTAGTCTTTAAATATGTTAGTGTTTAATATTGTTAATTTTTAGTGAGTTAGATTTTATAAGCTTGTTGTAAGTTTGTTAGTTTTTAGGTGTGTTCATTTGTTGGATGGTTGTTTTTTGGATGTTTGGTGGAAATGTTAGTGTTTAAGATTGTAAACGTTTAAGTTTGTTACTTTTAAAGTATGTTAGTTGTTAATTTTGTTAGTATTTAAATGTGTGTATTCGTTGGGTGGTTGGTTGGATGGATGGTTGGAGGAATTGTTAGTCTTTATATATGTTAGTGTTTAATATTGTTAATTTTTAGTGAGTTAGATTTTATAAGCTTGTTGTAAGTTTGTTAGTTTTTAGGTGTGTTCATTTGTTGGGTGGTTGGTTGGTAGATGTTTGGTGGAAATGTTAGTGTTTAAGATTGTAAACGTTTAAGTTTGTTACTTTTAAAGTATGTTAGTTGTTAATTTTGTTAGTTTTAAGTGTGTGTATTTGTTGGGTGGTTGGTTGGGTGGATGGTTGGAGGAAAAGTAGTCTTTAAATATGTTAGGATTTAAGATTGTTAATTTTTAGTGTGATAGATTTTATGTAAGCTTGTTGTAAGTTTGTAATTTTTTTAGATTTTAAATTTTTTGGGTGGACGGTTGGAAGGATGGTTGGAGGAATAATTAGTGTTTAAGATTGTTAGTTTCTATTATGTTAAATTTTAAGTGTGTTTGTTTTTAAATTTGTTGATCTGTTTGTTCTTAATATGTTAGATTTTAATTTATTTTTTTGGAAAGTTTGTTTGTTTTTAGGTGTTTTAATTTTTGGTTGGTTGGTTGATGGATGTGTTAGTGTTTAATTTTATTAATATCTAAGTTTGTTGCAATTAAAGTGTGTTAGTTGATAATTTTCTTAGTTTTAAGTGTGAGTATTTATTGGGTGGTTGGTTGGAGGAATTATTAGTCTTTAAATATGTTAGTGTTTAATATTGTTAATTTTTAGTGTGTTAGATTTTATGTAAGTTTGTTGTAAGTTTGTTAGTTTTTAGGTTTGTTAATTTGCTGGGTGGTTGGTTGGAAGGTTGGTTGGTGAAAATGTTACTGTTTAAATTTGTTACTTTTAAAGGTTGTAGTTGTTAATTTTGTTAGTATTTAAGTGTGTGTATTCGTTGGGTGGTTGGTTGGATGGATGGTTGGAGGAATTGCTAGTCTTTAAATATGTTAGTGTTTAATATTGTTAATTTTTAGTGTGTTAGATTTTATAAGCTTGTTGTAAGTTTGTTAGTTTTTAGGTGTGTTCATTTGTTGGGTGGTTGGTTGGTGGATGTTTGGTGGAAATGTTAGTGTTTAATATTGTTAATTTTTAGTGTGTTAGATTTCATAAGCTTGTTGTAAGTTTGTTAGTTTTTAGGTGTGTTTATTTGTTGGGTGGTTGGTTGGTGGATGTTTGGTGGAAATGTTAGTGTTTAAGATTGTAAACGTTTAAGTTTGTTACTTTTAAAGTATGTTAGTTGTTAATTTTGTTGGTTTTAAGTGTGTGTATTTGTTGGGTGGTTGGTTGGATGGATGGTTGGAGGAATTGTTAGTCTTTAAATATGTTAGTGTTTAATATTGTTAATTTTTAGTGAGTTAGATTTTATAAGCTTGTTGTAAGTTTGTTAGTTTTTAGGTGTGTTCATTTGTTGGGTGGTTGGTTGGTGGATGTTTGGTGGAAATGTTAGTGTTTAAGATTGTAAACGTTTAAGTTTGTTACTTTTAAAGGTTGTAGTTGTTAATTCTGTTAGTATTTAAGTGTGTGTATTCGTTGGGTGGTTGTTTGGATGGATGGTTGGAGGAATTGTTAGTCTTTAAATATGTTAGTGTTTAATATTGTTAATTTTTAGTGTGTTAGATTTCATAAGCTTGTTGTAAGTTTGTTAGTTTTTAGGTGTGTTTATTTGTTGGGTGGTTGGTTGGTGGATGTTTGGTGGAAATGTTAGTGTTTAAGATTGTAAACGTTTAAGTTTGTTATTTTTAAAGTATGTTAGTTGTTAATTTTGTTGGTTTTAAGTGTGTGTATTTGTTGGGTGGTTGGTTGGATGGATGGTTGGAGGAATTGTTAGTCTTTAAATATGTTAGTGTTTAATATTGTTAATTTTTAGTGAGTTAGATTTTATAAGCTTGTTGTAAGTTTGTTAGTTTTTAGGTGTGTTCATTTGTTGGATGGTTGGTTGGTGGATGTTTGGTGGAAATGTTAGTGTTTAAGATTGTAAACGTTTAAGTTTGTTACTTTTAAAGTATGTTAGTTGTTAATTTTGTTAGTTTTAAGTGTGTGTATTTGTTGGGTGGTTGGTTGGATGGATGGTTGGAGGAATTGTTAGTCTTTAAATATGTTAGGATTTAAGATTGTTAATTTTTAGTGTGTTAGATTTTATGTAAGCTTGTTGTAAGTTTGTTAGTTTTTAGGTTTTAAATTTTTTGGGTGAACGGTTGGAAGGATGGTTGGAGGAATAATTAGTGTTTAAGATTGTTAGTTTCTCTATTATGTTAAATTTTAAGTGTGTTTGTTTTTAAATTTGTTGATCTGTTTGTTCTTAATATGTTAGATTTTAATTTATTTTGTTGGAAAGTTTGTTTGTTTTTAGGTGTTTTAATTTTTGGTTGGTTGGTTGATGGATGTGTTAGTGTTTAATTTTATTAATATCTCAGTTTGTTGCAATTAAAGTGTGTTAGTTGATAATTTTCTTAGTTTTAAGTGTGAGTATTTATTGGGTGGTTGGTTGGAGGAATTATTAGTCTTTAAATATATTAGTGTTTAATATTGTTAATTTTTAGTGTGTTAGATTTTATGTAAGTTTGTTGTAAGTTTGTTAGTTTTTAGGTTTGTTAATTTGCTGGGTGGTTGGTTGGAAGGTTGGTTGGTGGAAATGTTACTGTTTAAGTTTGTTACTTTTAAAGGTTGTAGTTGTTAATTCTGTTAGTATTTAAGTGTGTGTATTCGTTGGGTGGTTGTTTGGATGGATGGTTGGAGGAATTGTTAGTCTTTAAATATGTTAGTGTTTAATATTGTTAATTTTTAGTGTGTTAGATTTCATAAGCTTGTTGTAAGTTTGTTAGTTTTTAGGTGTGTTTATTTGTTGGGTGGTTGGTTGGTGGATGTTTGGTGGAAATGTTAGTGTTTAAGATTGTAAACGTTTAAGTTTGTTACTTTTAAAGGTTGTAGTTGTTAATTCTGTTAGTATTTAAGTGTGTGTATTCGTTGGGTGGTTGTTTGGATGGATGGTTGGAGGAATTGTTAGTCTTTAAATATGTTAGTGTTTAATATTGTTAATTTTTAGTGTGTTAGATTTCATAAGCTTGTTGTAAGTTTGTTAGTTTTTAGGTGTGTTTATTTGTTGGGTGGTTGGTTGGTGGATGTTTGGTGGAAATGTTAGTGTTTAAGATTGTAAACGTTTAAGTTTGTTATTTTTAAAGTATGTTAGTTGTTAATTTTGTTGGTTTTAAGTGTGTGTATTTGTTGGGTGGTTGGTTGGATGGATGGTTGGAGGAATTGTTAGTCTTTAAATATGTTAGTGTTTAATATTGTTAATTTTTAGTGAGTTAGATTTTATAAGCTTGTTGTAAGTTTGTTAGTTTTTAGGTGTGTTCATTTGTTGGATGGTTGGTTGGTGGATGTTTGGTGGAAATGTTAGTGTTTAAGATTGTAAACGTTTAAGTTTGTTACTTTTAAAGTATGTTAGTTGTTAATTCTGTTAGTTTTAAGTGTGTGTATTTTTTGGGTGGTTGGATGGATGGATGGTTGGAGGAATTGTTAGTCTTCAAATATGTTAGTGTTTAATATTGTTAATTTTTAGTGAGTTAGATTTTATAAGCTTGTTGTAAGTTTGTTAGTTTTTAGGTGTGTTCATTTGTTGGGTGGTTGGTTGGTGGATGTTTGGTGGAAATGTTAGTGTTTAAGATTGTAAACGTTTAAGTTTGTTACTTTTAAAGTATGGTAGTTGTTAATTTTGTTAGTTTTATGTGTGTGTATTTGTTGGGTGGTTGGTTGGATGGATGGTTGGAGGAATTGTTAGTCTTTAAATATGTTAGTGTTTAATATTGTTAATTTTTAGTGAGTTAGATTTTATAAGCTTGTTGTAAGTTTGTTAGTTTTTAGGTGTGTTCATTTGTTGGATGGTTGTTTTTTGGATGTTTGGTGGAAATGTTAGTGTTTAAGATTGTAAACGTTTAAGTTTGTTACTTTTAAAGTATGTTAGTTGTTAATTTTGTTAGTATTTAAATGTGTGTATTCGTTGGGTGGTTGGTTGGATGGATGGTTGGAGGAATTGTTAGTCTTTAAATATGTTAGTGTTTAATATTGTTAATTTTTAGTGAGTTAGATTTTATAAGCTTGTTGTAAGTTTGTTAGTTTTTAGGTGTGTTCATTTGTTGGGTGGTTGGTTGGTAGATGTTTGGTGGAAATGTTAGTGTTTAAGATTGTAAACGTTTAAGTTTGTTACTTTTAAAGTATGTTAGTTGTTAATTTTGTTAGTTTTAAGTGTGTGTATTTGTTGGGTGGTTGGTTGGGTGGATGGTTGGAGGAAAAGTAGTCTTTAAATATGTTAGGATTTAAGATTGTTAATTTTTAGTGTGATAGATTTTATGTAAGCTTGTTGTAAGTTTGTAATTTTTTTTGATTTTAAATTTTTTGGGTGGACGGTTGGAAGGATGGTTGGAGGAATAATTAGTGTTTAAGATTGTTAGTTTCTATTATGTTAAATTTTAAGTGTGTTTGTTTTTAAATTTGTTGATCTGTTTGTTCTTAATATGTTAGATTTTAATTTATTTTTTTGGAAAGTTTGTTTGTTTTTAGGTGTTTTAATTTTTGGTTGGTTGGTTGATGGATGTGTTAGTGTTTAATTTTATTAATATCTAAGTTTGTTGCAATTAAAGTGTGTTAGTTGATAATTTTCTTAGTTTTAAGTGTGAGTATTTATTGGGTGGTTGGTTGGAGGAATTATTAGTCTTTAAATATGTTAGTGTTTAATATTGTTAATTTTTAGTGTGTTAGATTTTATGTAAGTTTGTTGTAAGTTTGTTAGTTTTTAGGTTTGTTAATTTGCT
This sequence comes from Linyphia triangularis, assembly GCA_963978545.1. Taxonomy (NCBI): domain Eukaryota; kingdom Metazoa; phylum Arthropoda; class Arachnida; order Araneae; family Linyphiidae; genus Linyphia; species Linyphia triangularis. The sequence goes on from OZ021725.1 coordinate 15,981,148, forward strand.
GGGTGGTTGGTTGGAAGGTTGGTTGGTGAAAATGTTACTGTTTAAATTTGTTACTTTTAAAGGTTGTAGTTGTTAATTTTGTTAGTATTTAAGTGTGTGTATTCGTTGGGTGGTTGGTTGGATGGATGGTTGGAGGAATTGCTAGTCTTTAAATATGTTAGTGTTTAATATTGTTAATTTTTAGTGTGTTAGATTTTATAAGCTTGTTGTAAGTTTGTTAGTTTTTAGGTGTGTTCATTTGTTGGGTGGTTGGTTGGTGGATGTTTGGTGGAAATGTTAGTGTTTAATATTGTTAATTTTTAGTGTGTTAGATTTCATAAGCTTGTTGTAAGTTTGTTAGTTTTTAGGTGTGTTTATTTGTTGGGTGGTTGGTTGGTGGATGTTTGGTGGAAATGTTAGTGTTTAAGATTGTAAACGTTTAAGTTTGTTACTTTTAAAGTATGTTAGTTGTTAATTTTGTTGGTTTTAAGTGTGTGTATTTGTTGGGTGGTTGGTTGGATGGATGGTTGGAGGAATTGTTAGTCTTTAAATATGTTAGTGTTTAATATTGTTAATTTTTAGTGAGTTAGATTTTATAAGCTTGTTGTAAGTTTGTTAGTTTTTAGGTGTGTTCATTTGTTGGGTGGTTGGTTGGTGGATGTTTGGTGGAAATGTTAGTGTTTAAGATTGTAAACGTTTAAGTTTGTTACTTTTAAAGGTTGTAGTTGTTAATTCTGTTAGTATTTAAGTGTGTGTATTCGTTGGGTGGTTGTTTGGATGGATGGTTGGAGGAATTGTTAGTCTTTAAATATGTTAGTGTTTAATATTGTTAATTTTTAGTGTGTTAGATTTCATAAGCTTGTTGTAAGTTTGTTAGTTTTTAGGTGTGTTTATTTGTTGGGTGGTTGGTTGGTGGATGTTTGGTGGAAATGTTAGTGTTTAAGATTGTAAACGTTTAAGTTTGTTATTTTTAAAGTATGTTAGTTGTTAATTTTGTTGGTTTTAAGTGTGTGTATTTGTTGGGTGGTTGGTTGGATGGATGGTTGGAGGAATTGTTAGTCTTTAAATATGTTAGTGTTTAATATTGTTAATTTTTAGTGAGTTAGATTTTATAAGCTTGTTGTAAGTTTGTTAGTTTTTAGGTGTGTTCATTTGTTGGATGGTTGGTTGGTGGATGTTTGGTGGAAATGTTAGTGTTTAAGATTGTAAACGTTTAAGTTTGTTACTTTTAAAGTATGTTAGTTGTTAATTTTGTTAGTTTTAAGTGTGTGTATTTGTTGGGTGGTTGGTTGGATGGATGGTTGGAGGAATTGTTAGTCTTTAAATATGTTAGGATTTAAGATTGTTAATTTTTAGTGTGTTAGATTTTATGTAAGCTTGTTGTAAGTTTGTTAGTTTTTAGGTTTTAAATTTTTTGGGTGAACGGTTGGAAGGATGGTTGGAGGAATAATTAGTGTTTAAGATTGTTAGTTTCTCTATTATGTTAAATTTTAAGTGTGTTTGTTTTTAAATTTGTTGATCTGTTTGTTCTTAATATGTTAGATTTTAATTTATTTTGTTGGAAAGTTTGTTTGTTTTTAGGTGTTTTAATTTTTGGTTGGTTGGTTGATGGATGTGTTAGTGTTTAATTTTATTAATATCTCAGTTTGTTGCAATTAAAGTGTGTTAGTTGATAATTTTCTTAGTTTTAAGTGTGAGTATTTATTGGGTGGTTGGTTGGAGGAATTATTAGTCTTTAAATATATTAGTGTTTAATATTGTTAATTTTTAGTGTGTTAGATTTTATGTAAGTTTGTTGTAAGTTTGTTAGTTTTTAGGTTTGTTAATTTGCTGGGTGGTTGGTTGGAAGGTTGGTTGGTGGAAATGTTACTGTTTAAGTTTGTTACTTTTAAAGGTTGTAGTTGTTAATTCTGTTAGTATTTAAGTGTGTGTATTCGTTGGGTGGTTGTTTGGATGGATGGTTGGAGGAATTGTTAGTCTTTAAATATGTTAGTGTTTAATATTGTTAATTTTTAGTGTGTTAGATTTCATAAGCTTGTTGTAAGTTTGTTAGTTTTTAGGTGTGTTTATTTGTTGGGTGGTTGGTTGGTGGATGTTTGGTGGAAATGTTAGTGTTTAAGATTGTAAACGTTTAAGTTTGTTACTTTTAAAGGTTGTAGTTGTTAATTCTGTTAGTATTTAAGTGTGTGTATTCGTTGGGTGGTTGTTTGGATGGATGGTTGGAGGAATTGTTAGTCTTTAAATATGTTAGTGTTTAATATTGTTAATTTTTAGTGTGTTAGATTTCATAAGCTTGTTGTAAGTTTGTTAGTTTTTAGGTGTGTTTATTTGTTGGGTGGTTGGTTGGTGGATGTTTGGTGGAAATGTTAGTGTTTAAGATTGTAAACGTTTAAGTTTGTTATTTTTAAAGTATGTTAGTTGTTAATTTTGTTGGTTTTAAGTGTGTGTATTTGTTGGGTGGTTGGTTGGATGGATGGTTGGAGGAATTGTTAGTCTTTAAATATGTTAGTGTTTAATATTGTTAATTTTTAGTGAGTTAGATTTTATAAGCTTGTTGTAAGTTTGTTAGTTTTTAGGTGTGTTCATTTGTTGGATGGTTGGTTGGTGGATGTTTGGTGGAAATGTTAGTGTTTAAGATTGTAAACGTTTAAGTTTGTTACTTTTAAAGTATGTTAGTTGTTAATTTTGTTAGTTTTAAGTGTGTGTATTTGTTGGGTGGTTGGTTGGATGGATGGTTGGAGGAATTGTTAGTCTTTAAATATGTTAGGATTTAAGATTGTTAATTTTTAGTGTGTTAGATTTTATGTAAGCTTGTTGTAAGTTTGTTAGTTTTTAGGTTTTAAATTTTTTGGGTGAACGGTTGGAAGGATGGTTGGAGGAATAATTAGTGTTTAAGATTGTTAGTTTCTCTATTATGTTAAATTTTAAGTGTGTTTGTTTTTAAATTTGTTGATCTGTTTGTTCTTAATATGTTAGATTTTAATTTATTTTGTTGGAAAGTTTGTTTGTTTTTAGGTGTTTTAATTTTTGGTTGGTTGGTTGATGGATGTGTTAGTGTTTAATTTTATTAATATCTAAGTTTGTTGCATTTAAAGTGTGTTAGTTGATAATTTTCTTAGTTTTAAGTGTGAGTATTTATTGGGTGGTTGGTTGGAGGAATTGTTAGTCTTTAAATATGTTAGTGTTTAATATTGTTAATTTTTAGTGTGTCAGATTTTAAGTAAGTTTGTTGTAAGTTTGTTAGTTTTTAGGTTTGTTAATTTGTTGGGTGGTTGGTTGGAAGGTTGGTTGGTGGAAATGTTACTGTTTAAGTTTGTTACTTTTAAAGGTTGTAGTTGTTAATTTTGTTAGTATTTAAGTGTGTGTATTCATTGGGTGGTTGGTTGGATGGATGGTTGGAGGAATTGTTAGTCTTTAAATATGTTAGTGTTTAATATTGTTAATTTTTAGTGTGTTAGATTTCATAAGCTTGTTGTAAGTTTGTTAGTTTTTAGGTGTGTTTATTTGTTGGGTGGTTGGTTGGTGGATGTTTGGTGGAAATGTTAGTGTTTAAGATTGTAAACGTTTAAGTTTGTTACTTTTAAAGTATGTTAGTTGTTAATTTTGTTGGTTTTAAGTGTGTGTATTTGTTGGGTGGTTTGTTGGATGGATGGTTGGAGGAATTGTTAGTCTTTAAATATGTTAGTGTTTAATATTGTTAATTTTTAGTGAGTTAGATTTTATAAGCTTGTTGTAAGTTTGTTAGTTTTTAGGTGTGTTCATTTGTTGGATGGTTGGTTGGTGGATGTTTGGTGGAAATGTTAGTGTTTAAGATTGTAAACGTTTAAGTTTGTTACTTTTAAAGTATGTTAGTTGTTAATTTTGTTAGTTTTAAGTGTGTGTATTTGTTGGATGGTTGTATGGATGGATGGTTGGATTAATTGTTAGTCTTTAAATATGTTAGTGTTTAATATTGTTAATTTTTAGTGAGTTAGATTTTATAAGCTTGTTGTAAGTTTGTTAGTTTTTAGGTGTGTTCATTTGTTGGGTGGTTGGTTGGTGGATGTTTGGTGGATGTTTGGTGGAAATGTTAGTGTTTAAGATTGTAAACGTTTAAGTTTGTTACTTTTAAAGTATGTTAGTTGTTAATTCTGTTAGTTTTAAGTGTGTGTATTTGTTGGGTGGTTGGTTGGATGGATGGTTGGAGGAATTGTTAGTCTTTAAATATGTTAGTGTTTAATATTGTTAATTTTTAGTGAGTTAGATTTTATAAGCTTGTTGTAAGTTTGTTAGTTTTTAGGTGTGTTCATTTGTTGGATGGTTGGTTGGTGGATGTTTGGTGGAAATGTTAGTGTTTAAGATTGTAAACGTTTAAGTTTGTTACTTTTAAAGTATGTTAGTTGTTAATTCTGTTAGTTTTAAGTGTGTGTATTTTTTGGGTGGTTGGTTGGATGGATGGTTGGAGGAATTGTTAGTCTTTAAATATGTTAGTGTTTAATATTGTTAATTTTTAGTGAGTTAGATTTTATAAGCTTGTTGTAAGTTTGTTAGTTTTTAGGTGTGTTCATTTGTTGGGTGGTTGGTTGGTGGATGTTTGGTGGAAATGTTAGTGTTTAAGATTGTAAACGTTTAAGTTTGTTACTTTTAAAGTATGTTAGTTGTTAATTTTGTTAGTATTTAAATGTGTGTATTCGTTGGGTGGTTGGTTGGATGGATGGTTGGAGGAATTGTTAGTCTTTAAATATGTTAGTGTTTAATATTGTTAATTTTTAGTGTGTTAGATTTTATGTAAGCTTGTTGTAAGTTTGTTAGTTTTTAGGTTTTAAATTTTTTGGGTGGACGGTTGGAGGAATAATTAGTGTTTAAGATTGTTAGTTTCTCCCTACTAACCATCTTTGTCACAGTTACGTCACTGCAACGAAGTTTTTCGTCGCAAAGATCACGGTCACAATGTGACTTGCATGGGATATCGCAGCGATGTCGCAAAAGTTCACGTCACTTTCGACTTCCATGTGATATCGCTGCGACATCACACTCTGACGAAGTTGCGATGTTACTTTGTGATATCGCAGCGACATCCAGTGATATCCCAAAATAATTTTAGAATGAAATGCGATTTTCGCAACGAAAGTCTTGTCGCGGCGATATCACATTGTGATCAGTATGTGATCTTAATTATTTTGGCGACATCTGTGTGATTTAGGCAATTTTCGCAAAGCTTCTAAGTTAGTGTATATATTATATACCCTTTTTTCATTCATATAGCCTATTTTAAAGGCAGGTAATGAGCACCACTTTTATTTTTCATAAAATATTTCTTCTCAACATATTATTCTTGCAGTAAATCCCGATCATCAGGAAATGCTGGGAAATTAGAATAACTGAATTTTTTGGTTAATTTAAAGTCGAAGGGTTTTTTTTTTTTTGCCAATTTTCATTATAGCGACATTTTAAACTATAAAGAAACGTAAAATTAAAATCTTCGCAAACCGAACCTTTAAAAAAATTCATCATGGAATTTTTAGTTGCAATACGTATGTTATATTTTATCCTTCCAGTCGGTAATGTGAAATTTATAAAAAAATTTAAATCATTTTCATAACTTAAAATCGCCGACCAAACGGTATAATGGTTAGCGTGCTAGCTTCTAGACCGCGAGGTTGCGGGTTCGAGTCCTGTGTTGGCATGGGTGTTTGTAAATGTATGTTGGCTTGTCTAATGACGAATGTTTCGGCTCATTATAGCCCTCGTGTTGCTGACGGCGCCAGATAATCTGAATACAACCAACCAACCATAACTTAAAATCCTTTCAGAAAAAAAAAAGCATTGAGCATTTTAAAATATAAAAAACAAAAAAGTCCGATAAACCGATTTCTAAATCGACCCGTTTTCGGCATGATTTAAAATGCCTATGTGTTCTATAAAACAGCGGTTCCCAACCTATTGTGGGCCGCGAGTAGTGTGGTACTGGCCCTTGGAAGCTAATCAAGAGTCTAATAATCCAAGATAAATATTACGGAAGCTTCAAGGGTAAAGAAAGGAATAATCGAGTCACTCGATGATTAGTAACAATCCAATTATTCGATTCTATTCTTCGACGGTTTAACGAGTGAATTCTGTTTCAAGAAGATTAACTAAAATATAGAAAATATCTTCAAGTGAAGACTCGTTAATTGAATTATCGACACCATTGATCTCGTTTTGGATAAATGTTTGGCAAAAATATCCAGTTATTACCAAAACTGCATTAATTGCATTACAATTTATAAAAAGAACTATTTTTTAATCCTTTAATTCTAAAATTTTACTAATTACTGATGTACGCACGTATTGTATTATTTAATGAGTCGCAAAGTTTTTTTTACAAAATAGGTGGTCCGCACAACTTAAGAGATTGCGAACCGTTGCTATAGAATGTTGGATTTTATAAATTACTGGTAACAACGTATAGAACATGGAAATGAAATGCATATCGCTACGGAATTCTAGACATTTAGCAAAACATTCACTTTTGAAATTGATTGCACTATCATTGACCAATCTAAACAATAAAATTGTTAAACTGAAACAAAAAATTATAGATACGACAAATTTATTTTGAGATTCCGTCTACACCAGCAGGCGACGCAACACGAGATCAATTCAAATTACCCCCTACCAAGCAGTATTCGTTTACAGGCCGCGGTTTTTTGTTAGAATTGTTAGTCTTTAAATATGTTAGGATTTAAGATTGTTAATTTTTAGTGTGTTAGATTTTATGTAAGCTTGTTGTAAGTTTGTTAGTTTTTAGGTTTTAAATTTTTTGGGTGGACGGTTGGAAGGATGGTTGGAGGAATAATTAGTGTTTAAGATTGTTAGTTTCTATTATGTTAAATTTTAAGTGTGTTTGTTTTTAAATTTGTTGATCTGTTTGTTCTTAATATGTTAGATTTTAATTTATTTTGTTGGAAAGTTTGTTTGTTTTTAGGTGTTTTAATTTTTGGTTGGTTGGTTGATGGATGTGTTAGTGTTTAATTTTATTAATATCTAAGTTTGTTACAATTAAAGTGTGTTAGTTGATAATTTTCTTAGTTTTAAATGTGAGTATTTATTGGGTGGTTGGTTGGAGGAATTGTTAGTCTTTAAATATGTTAGTGTTTAATATTGTTAATTTTTAGTGTGTTAGATTTTATGTAAGTTTGTTAGTTTTTAGGATTGTTAATTTGTTGGGTGGTTGGTTGGAAGGTTGGTTTGTGGAAATGTTACTGTTTAAATTTGTTACTTTTAAAGGTTGTAGTTGTTAATTTTGTTAGTATTTAAGTGTGTGTATTCGTTGGGTGGTTGGTTGGATGGATGGTTGGAGGAATTGTTAGTCTTTAAATATGTTAGTGTTTAATATTGTTAATTTTTAGTGTGTTAGATTTTATAAGCTTGTTGTAAGTTTGTTAATTTTTAGGTGTGTTCATTTGTTGGGTGGTTGATGTTTGGTGGAAATGTTAGTGTTTAATATTGTTAATTTTTAGTGTGTTAGATTTCATAAGCTTGTTAGTTTTTAGGTGAGTTCATTTGTTGGGTGGTTGGTTGGTGGATGTTTGGTGGAAATGTTAGTGTTTAAGATTGTAAACGTTTAAGTTTGTTACTTTTAAAGTATGTTAGTTGTTAATTCTGTTAGTTTTAAGTGTGTGTATTTGTTGGGTGGTTGGTTGAATGGATGGTTGGAGGAATTGTTAGTCTTTAAATATGTTAGTGTTTAATATTGTTAATTTTTAGTGAGTTAGATTTTATAAGCTTGTTGTAAGTTTGTTAGTTTTTAGGTGTGTTCATTTGTTGGATGGTTGGTTGGTGGATGTTTGGTGGAAATGTTAGTGTTTAAGATTGTAAACGTTTAAGTTTGTTACTTTTAAAGTATGTTAGATGTTAATTTTGTTAGTATTTAAATGTGTGTATTCGTTGGGTGGTTGGTTGGATGGATGGTTGGAGGAATTGTTAGTCTTTAAATATGTTAGTGTTTAATATTGTTAATTTTTAGTGAGTTAGATTTTATAAGCTTGTTGTAAGTTTGTTAGTTTTTAGGTGTGTTCATTTGTTGGGTGGTTGGTTGGTGGATGTTTGGTGGAAATGTTAGTGTTTAAGATTGTAAACGTTTAAGTTTGTTACTTTTAAAGTATTTTAGTTGTTAATTTTGTTAGTTTTAAGTGTGTGTATTTGTTGGGTGGTTGGTTGGATGGATGGTTGGAGGAAAAGTAGTCTTTAAATATGTTAGGATTTAAGATTGTTAATTTTTAGTGTGATAGATTTTATGTAAGCTTGTTGTAAGTTTCTAATTTTTTTTGATTTTAAATTTTTTGGGTGGACGGTTGGAAGGATGGTTGGAGGAATAATTAGTGTTTAAGATTGTTAGTTTCTATTATGTTAAATTTTAAGTGTGTTTGTTTTTAAATTTGTTGATCTGTTTGTTCTTAATATGTTAGATTTTAATTTATTTTGTTGGAAAGTTTGTTTGTTTTTAGGTGTTTTAATTTTTGGTTGGTTGGTTGATGGATGTGTTAGTGTTTAATTTTATTAATATCTAAGTTTGTTGCAATTAAAGTGTGTTAGTTGATAATTTTCTTAGTTTTAAGTGTGAGTATTTATTGGGTGGTTGGTTGGAGGAATTATTAGTCTTTAAATATGTTAGTGTTTAATATTGTTAATTTTTAGTGTGTTAGATTTTATGTAAGTTTGTTGTAAGTTTGTTAGTTTTTAGGTTTGTTAATTTGCTGGGTGGTTGGTTGGAAGGTTGGTTGGTGAAAATGTTACTGTTTAAATTTGTTACTTTTAAAGGTTGTAGTTGTTAATTTTGTTAGTATTTAAGTGTGTGTATTCGTTGGGTGGTTGGTTGGATGGATGGTTGGAGGAATTGCTAGTCTTTAAATATGTTAGTGTTTAATATTGTTAATTTTTAGTGTGTTAGATTTTATAAGCTTGTTGTAAGTTTGTTAGTTTTTAGGTGTGTTCATTTGTTGGGTGGTTGGTTGGTGGATGTTTGGTGGAAATGTTAGTGTTTAATATTGTTAATTTTTAGTGTGTTAGATTTCATAAGCTTGTTGTAAGTTTGTTAGTTTTTAGGTGTGTTTATTTGTTGGGTGGTTGGTTGGTGGATGTTTGGTGGAAATGTTAGTGTTTAAGATTGTAAACGTTTAAGTTTGTTACTTTTAAAGTATGTTAGTTGTTAATTTTGTTGGTTTTAAGTGTGTGTATTTGTTGGGTGGTTGGTTGGATGGATGGTTGGAGGAATTGTTAGTCTTTAAATATGTTAGTGTTTAATATTGTTAATTTTTAGTGAGTTAGATTTTATAAGCTTGTTGTAAGTTTGTTAGTTTTTAGGTGTGTTCATTTGTTGGATGGTTGGTTGGTGGATGTTTGGTGGAAATGTTAGTGTTTAAGATTGTAAACGTTTAAGTTTGTTACTTTTAAAGTATGTTAGTTGTTAATTTTGTTAGTTTTAAGTGTGTGTATTTGTTGGATGGTTGGATGGATGGATGGTTGGAGGAATTGTTAGTCTTTAAATATGTTAGTGTTTAATATTGTTAATTTTTAGTGAGTTAGATTTTATAAGCTTGTTGTAAGTTTGTTAGTTTTTAGGTGTGTTCATTTGTTGGGTGGTTGGTTGGTGGATGTTTGGTGGAAATGTTAGTGTTTAAGATTGTAAACGTTTAAGTTTGTTACTTTTAAAGTATGTTAGTTGTTAATTCTGTTAGTTTTAAGTGTGTGTATTTGTTGGGTGGTTGGTTGGATGGATGGTTGGAGGAATTGTTAGTCTTTAAATATGTTAGTGTTTAATATTGTTAATTTTTAGTGAGTTAGATTTTATAAGCTTGTTGTAAGTTTTTTAGTTTTTAGGTGTGTTCATTTGTTGGATGGTTGGTTGGTGGATGTTTGGTGGAAATGTTAGTGTTTAAGATTGTAAACGTTTAAGTTTGTTACTTTTAAAGTATGTTAGTTGTTAATTCTGTTAGTTTTAAGTGTGTGTATTTTTTGGGTGGTTGGTTGAATGGATGGTTGGAGGAATTGTTAGTCTTTAAATATGTTAGTGTTTAATATTGTTAATTTTTAGTGAGTTAGATTTTATAAGCTTGTTGTAAGTTTGTTAGTTTTTAGGTGTGTTCATTTGTTGGGTGGTTGGTTGGTGGATGTTTGGTGGAAATGTTAGTGTTTAAGATTGTAAACGTTTAAGTTTGTTACTTTTAAAGTATGTTAGTTGTTAATTTTGTTAGTTTTATGTGTGTGTATTTGTTGGGTGGTTGGTTGGATGGATGGTTGGAGGAATTGTTAGTCTTTAAATATGTTAGTGTTTAATATTGTTAATTTTTAGTGAGTTAGATTTTATAAGCTTGTTGTAAGTTTGTTAGTTTTTAGGTGTGTTCATTTGTTGGATGGTTGTTTTTTGGATGTTTGGTGGAAATGTTAGTGTTTAAGATTGTAAACGTTTAAGTTTGTTACTTTTAAAGTATGTTAGTTGTTAATTTTGTTAGTATTTAAATGTGTGTATTCGTTGGGTGGTTGGTTGGATGGATGGTTGGAGGAATTGTTAGTCTTTAAATATGTTAGTGTTTAATATTGTTAATTTTTAGTGAGTTAGATTTTATAAGCTTGTTGTAAGTTTGTTAGTTTTTAGGTGTGTTCATTTGTTGGGTGGTTGGTTGGTGGATGTTTGGTGGAAATGTTAGTGTTTAAGATTGTAAACGTTTAAGTTTGTTACTTTTAAAGTATGTTAGTTGTTAATTTTGTTAGTTTTAAGTGTGTGTATTTGTTGGGTGGTTGGTTGGGTGGATGGTTGGAGGAAAAGTAGTCTTTAAATATGTTAGGATTTAAGATTGTTAATTTTTAGTGTGATAGATTTTATGTAAGCTTGTTGTAAGTTTGTAATTTTTTTTGATTTTAAATTTTTTGGGTGGACGGTTGGAAGGATGGTTGGAGGAATAATTAGTGTTTAAGATTGTTAGTTTCTATTATGTTAAATTTTAAGTGTGTTTGTTTTTAAATTTGTTGATCTGTTTGTTCTTAATATGTTAGATTTTAATTTATTTTGTTGGAAAGTTTGTTTGTGTTTAGGTTTTTTAATTTTTGGTTGGTTGGTTGATGGATGTGTTAGTGTTTAATTTTATTAATATCTAAGTTTGTTGCAATTAAAGTGTGTTAGTTGATAATTTTCTTAGTTTTAAGTGTGAGTATTTATTGGGTGGTTGGTTGGAGGAATTATTAGTCTTTAAATATGTTAGTGTTTAATATTGTTAATTTTTAGTGTGTTAGATTTTATGTAAGTTTGTTGTAAGTTTGTTAGTTTTTAGGTTTGTTAATTTGCTGGGTGGTTGGTTGGAAGGTTGGTTGGTGAAAATGTTACTGTTTAAATTTGTTACTTTTAAAGGTTGTAGTTGTTAATTTTGTTAGTATTTAAGTGTGTGTATTCGTTGGGTGGTTGGTTGGATGGATGGTTGGAGGAATTGCTAGTCTTTAAATATGTTAGTGTTTAATATTGTTAATTTTTAGTGTGTTAGATTTTATAAGCTTGTTGTAAGTTTGTTAGTTTTTAGGTGTGTTCATTTGTTGGGTGGTTGGTTGGTGGATGTTTGGTGGAAATGTTAGTGTTTAATATTGTTAATTTTTAGTGTGTTAGATTTCATAAGCTTGTTGTAAGTTTGTTAGTTTTTAGGTGTGTTTATTTGTTGGGTGGTTGGTTGGTGGATGTTTGGTGGAAATGTTAGTGTTTAAGATTGTAAACGTTTAAGTTTGTTACTTTTAAAGTATGTTAGTTGTTAATTTTGTTGGTTTTAAGTGTGTGTATTTGTTGGGTGGTTGGTTGGATGGATGGTTGGAGGAATTGTTAGTCTTTAAATATGTTAGTGTTTAATATTGTTAATTTTTAGTGAGTTAGATTTTATAAGCTTGTTGTAAGTTTGTTAGTTTTTAGGTGTGTTCATTTGTTGGATGGTTGGTTGGTGGATGTTTGGTGGAAATGTTAGTGTTTAAGATTGTAAACGTTTAAGTTTGTTACTTTTAAAGTATGTTAGTTGTTAATTCTGTTAGTTTTAAGTGTGTGTATTTTTTGGGTGGTTGGTTGGATGGATGGTTGGAGGAATTGTTAGTCTTTAAATATGTTAGTGTTTAATATTGTTAATTTTTAGTGAGTTAGATTTTATAAGCTTGTTGTAAGTTTGTTAGTTTTTAGGTGTGTTCATTTGTTGGGTGGTTGGTTGGTGGATGTTTGGTGGAAATGTTAGTGTTTAAGATTGTAAACGTTTAAGTTTGTTACTTTTAAAGTATGTTAGTTGTTAATTTTGTTAGTTTTATGTGTGTGTATTTGTTGGGTGGTTGGTTGGATGGATGGTTGGAGGAAAAGTTGTCTTTAAATATGTTAGGATTTAGGATTGTTAATTTTTAGTGTGATAGATTTTATGTAAGCTTGTTGTAAGTTTGTTAGTTTTTAGATTTTAAATTTTTTGGGTGTTGACGGTTGGAAGGATGGTTGGAGGAATAATTAGTGTTTAAGATTGTTAGTTTCTATTATGTTAAATTTTAAGTGTGTTTGTTTTTAAATTTGTTGATCTGTTTGTTCTTAATATGTTAGATTTTAATTTATTTTGTTGGAAAGTTTGTTTGTTTTTAGGTGTTTTAATTTTTGGTTGGTTGGTTGATGGATGTGTTAGTGTTTAATTTTATTAATATCTCAGTTTGTTGCAATTAAAGTGTGTTAGTTGATAATTTTCTTAGTTTTAAGTGTGAGTATTTATTGGGTGGTTGGTTGGAGGAATTATTAGTCTTTAAATATGTTAGTGTTTAATATTGTTAATTTTTAGTGTGTTAGATTTTATGTAAGTTTGTTGTAAGTTTGTTAGTTTTTAGGTTTGTTAATTTGCTGGGTGGTTGGTTGGAAGGTTGGTTGGTGGAAATGTTACTGTTTAAGTTTGTTACTTTTAAAGGTTGTAGTTGTTAATTCTGTTAGTATTTAAGTGTGTGTATTCGTTGGGTGGTTGTTTGGATGGATGGTTGGAGGAATTGTTAGTCTTTAAATATGTTAGTGTTTAATATTGTTAATTTTTAGTGTGTTAGATTTCATAAGCTTGTTGTAAGTTTGTTAGTTTTTAGGTGTGTTTATTTGTTGGGTGGTTGGTTGGTGGATGTTTGGTGGAAATGTTAGTGTTTAAGATTGTAAACGTTTAAGTTTGTTACTTTTAAAGTATGTTAGTTGTTAATTTTGTTGGTTTTAAGTGTGTGTATTTGTTGGGTGGTTGGTTGGATGGATGGTTGGAGGAATTGTTAGTCTTTAAATATGTTAGTGTTTAATATTGTTAATTTTTAGTGAGTTAGATTTTATAAGCTTGTTGTAAGTTTGTTAGTTTTTAGGTGTGTTCATTTGTTGGATGGTTGGTTGGTGGATGTTTGGTGGAAATTTTGTGTTTAAGATTGTAAACGTTTAAGTTTGTTACTTTTAAAGTATGTTAGTTGTTAATTTTGTTAGTTTTAAGTGTGTGTATTTGTTGGATGGATGGATGGTTGGAGGAATTGTTAGTCTTTAAATATGTTAGTGTTTAATATTGTTAAGTTTTAGTGAGTTAGATTTTATAAGCTTGTTGTAAGTTTGTTAGTTTTTAGGTGTGTTCATTTGTTGGATGGTTGGTTGGTGGATGTTTGGTGGAAATGTTAGTGTTTAAGATTGTAAACGTTTAAGTTTGTTACTTTTAAAGTATGTTAGTTGTTAATTTTGTTAGTTTTAAGTGTGTGTATTTGTTGGGTGGTTGGTTGGATGGATGGTTGGAGGAATTGTTAGTCTTTAAATATGTTAGGATTTAAGATTGTTAATTTTTAGTGTGTTAGATTTTATGTAAGCTTGTTGTAAGTTTGTTAGTTTTTAGGTTTTAAATTTTTTGGGTGAACGGTTGGAAGGATGGTTGGAGGAATAATTAGTGTTTAAGATTGTTAGTTTCTCTATTATGTTAAATTTTAAGTGTGTTTGTTTTTAAATTTGTTGATCTGTTTGTTCTTAATATGTTAGATTTTAATTTATTTTGTTGGAAAGTTTGTTTGTTTTTAGGTGTTTTAATTTTTGGTTGGTTGGTTGATGGATGTGTTAGTGTTTAATTTTATTAATATCTAAGTTTGTTGCATTTAAAGTGTGTTAGTTGATAATTTTCTTAGTTTTAAGTGTGAGTATTTATTGGGTGGTTGGTTGGAGGAATTGTTAGTCTTTAAATATGTTAGTGTTTAATATTGTTAATTTTTAGTGTGTCAGATTTTAAGTAAGTTTGTTGTAAGTTTGTTAGTTTTTAGGTTTGTTAATTTGTTGGGTGGTTGGTTGGAAGGTTGGTTGGTGGAAATGTTACTGTTTAAATTTGTTACTTTTAAAGGTTGTAGTTGTTAATTTTGTTAGTATTTAAGTGTGTGTATTCATTGGGTGGTTGGTTGGATGGATGGTTGGAGGAATTGTTAGTCTTTAAATATGTTAGTGTTTAATATTGTTAATTTTTAGTGTGTTAGATTTTATAAGCTTGTTGTAAGTTTGTTAGTGTTTTAGGTGTGTTCCTTTGTTGGGTGGTTGGTTGGTGGATGTTGGGTGGTTGGTTGGTGGATGTTTGGTGGAAATGTTAGTGTTTAAGATTGTAAACGTTTAAGTTTGTTACTTTTAAAGTATGTTAGTTGTTAATTTTGTCAGTTTTAAGTGTGTGTATTTGTTGGGTGGTTGGTTGGATGGATGGTTGGAGGAATTGTTAGTCTTTAAATATGTTAGGATTTAAGATTGTTAATTTTTAGTGTGTTAGATTTTATAAGCTTGTTGTAAGTTTGTTAGTTTTTAGGTGTGTTCATTTGTTGGGTGGTTGGTTGGTGGATGTTTGGTGGAAATGTTAGTGTTTAATATTGTTAATTTTTAGTGTGTTAGATTTCATAAGCTTGTTGTAAGTTTGTTAGTTTTTAGGTGTGTTTATTTGTTGGGTGGTTGGTTGGTGGATGTTTGGTGGAAATGTTAGTGTTTAAGATTGTAAACGTTTAAGTTTGTTACTTTTAAAGTATGTTAGTTGTTAATTTTGTTGGTTTTAAGTGTGTGTATTTGTTGGGTGGTTGGTTGGATGGATGGTTGGAGGAATTGTTAGTCTTTAAATATGTTAGTGTTTAATATTGTTAATTTTTAGTGAGTTAGATTTTATAAGCTTGTTGTAAGTTTGTTAGTTTTTAGGTGTGTTCATTTGTTGGATGGTTGGTTGGTGGATGTTTGGTGGAAATGTTAGTGTTTAAGATTGTAAACGTTTAAGTTTGTTACTTTTAAAGTATGTTAGTTGTTAATTTTGTTAGTTTTAAGTGTGTGTATTTGTTGGATGGTTGGATGGATGGATGGTTGGAGGAATTGTTAGTCTTTAAATATGTTAGTGTTTAATATTGTTAATTTTTAGTGAGTTAGATTTTATAAGCTTGTTGTAAGTTTGTTAGTTTTTAGGTGTGTTCATTTGTTGGGTGGTTGGTTGGTGGATGTTTGGTGGAAATGTTAGTGTTTAAGATTGTAAACGTTTAAGTTTGTTACTTTTAAAGTATGTTAGTTGTTAATTCTGTTAGTTTTAAGTGTGTGTATTTGTTGGGTGGTTGGTTGGATGGATGGTTGGAGGAATTGTTAGTCTTTAAATATGTTAGTGTTTAATATTGTTAATTTTTAGTGAGTTAGATTTTATAAGCTTGTTGTAAGTTTTTTAGTTTTTAGGTGTGTTCATTTGTTGGATGGTTGGTTGGTGGATGTTTGGTGGAAATGTTAGTGTTTAAGATTGTAAACGTTTAAGTTTGTTACTTTTAAAGTATGTTAGTTGTTAATTCTGTTAGTTTTAAGTGTGTGTATTTTTTGGGTGGTTGGTTGAATGGATGGTTGGAGGAATTGTTAGTCTTTAAATATGTTAGTGTTTAATATTGTTAATTTTTAGTGAGTTAGATTTTATAAGCTTGTTGTAAGTTTGTTAGTTTTTAGGTGTGTTCATTTGTTGGGTGGTTGGTTGGTGGATGTTTGGTGGAAATGTTAGTGTTTAAGATTGTAAACGTTTAAGTTTGTTACTTTTAAAGTATGTTAGTTGTTAATTTTGTTAGTTTTATGTGTGTGTATTTGTTGGGTGGTTGGTTGGATGGATGGTTGGAGGAATTGTTAGTCTTTAAATATGTTAGTGTTTAATATTGTTAATTTTTAGTGAGTTAGATTTTATAAGCTTGTTGTAAGTTTGTTAGTTTTTAGGTGTGTTCATTTGTTGGATGGTTGTTTTTTGGATGTTTGGTGGAAATGTTAGTGTTTAAGATTGTAAACGTTTAAGTTTGTTACTTTTAAAGTATGTTAGTTGTTAATTTTGTTAGTATTTAAATGTGTGTATTCGTTGGGTGGTTGGTTGGATGGATGGTCGGAGGAATTGTTAGTCTTTAAATATGTTAGTGTTTAATATTGTTAATTTTTAGTGAGTTAGATTTTATAAGCTTGTTGTAAGTTTGTTAGTTTTTAGGTGTGTTCATTTGTTGGGTGGTTGGTTGGTGGATGTTTGGTGGAAATGTTAGTGTTTAAGATTGTAAACGTTTAAGTTTGTTACTTTTAAAGTATGTTAGTTGTTAATTTTGTTAGTTTTAAGTGTGTGTATTTGTTGGGTGGTTGGTTGGGTGGATGGTTGGAGGAAAAGTAGTCTTTAAATATGTTAGGATTTAAGATTGTTAATTTTTAGTGTGATAGATTTTATGTAAGCTTGTTGTAAGTTTGTAATTTTTTTTGATTTTAAATTTTTTGGGTGGACGGTTGGAAGGATGGTTGGAGGAATAATTAGTGTTTAAGATTGTTAGTTTCTATTATGTTAAATTTTAAGTGTGTTTGTTTTTAAATTTGTTGATCTGTTTGTTCTTAATATGTTAGATTTTAATTTATTTTGTTGGAAAGTTTGTTTGTTTTTAGGTTTTTTAATTTTTGGTTGGTTGGTTGATGGATGTGTTAGTGTTTAATTTTATTAATATCTAAGTTTGTTGCAATTAAAGTGTGTTAGTTGATAATTTTCTTAGTTTTAAGTGTGAGTATTTATTGGGTGGTTGGTTGGAGGAATTATTAGTCTTTAAATATGTTAGTGTTTAATATTGTTAATTTTTAGTGTGTTAGATTTTATGTAAGTTTGTTGTAAGTTTGTTAGTTTTTAGGTTTGTTAATTTGCTGG
This sequence comes from Linyphia triangularis, assembly GCA_963978545.1. Taxonomy (NCBI): domain Eukaryota; kingdom Metazoa; phylum Arthropoda; class Arachnida; order Araneae; family Linyphiidae; genus Linyphia; species Linyphia triangularis. The sequence continues at coordinate 15,998,274 of OZ021725.1, forward strand.
GTGGTTGGTTGGAAGGTTGGTTGGTGAAAATGTTACTGTTTAAATTTGTTACTTTTAAAGGTTGTAGTTGTTAATTTTGTTAGTATTTAAGTGTGTGTATTCGTTGGGTGGTTGGTTGGATGGATGGTTGGAGGAATTGCTAGTCTTTAAATATGTTAGTGTTTAATATTGTTAATTTTTAGTGTGTTAGATTTTATAAGCTTGTTGTAAGTTTGTTAGTTTTTAGGTGTGTTCATTTGTTGGGTGGTTGGTTGGTGGATGTTTGGTGGAAATGTTAGTGTTTAATATTGTTAATTTTTAGTGTGTTAGATTTCATAAGCTTGTTGTAAGTTTGTTAGTTTTTAGGTGTGTTTATTTGTTGGGTGGTTGGTTGGTGGATGTTTGGTGGAAATGTTAGTGTTTAAGATTGTAAACGTTTAAGTTTGTTACTTTTAAAGTATGTTAGTTGTTAATTTTGTTGGTTTTAAGTGTGTGTATTTGTTGGGTGGTTGGTTGGATGGATGGTTGGAGGAATTGTTAGTCTTTAAATATGTTAGTGTTTAATATTGTTAATTTTTAGTGAGTTAGATTTTATAAGCTTGTTGTAAGTTTGTTAGTTTTTAGGTGTGTTCATTTGTTGGATGGTTGGTTGGTGGATGTTTGGTGGAAATGTTAGTGTTTAAGATTGTAAACGTTTAAGTTTGTTACTTTTAAAGTATGTTAGTTGTTAATTCTGTTAGTTTTAAGTGTGTGTATTTTTTGGGTGGTTGGTTGGATGGATGGTTGGAGGAATTGTTAGTCTTTAAATATGTTAGTGTTTAATATTGTTAATTTTTAGTGAGTTAGATTTTATAAGCTTGTTGTAAGTTTGTTAGTTTTTAGGTGTGTTCATTTGTTGGGTGGTTGGTTGGTGGATGTTTGGTGGAAATGTTAGTGTTTAAGATTGTAAACGTTTAAGTTTGTTACTTTTAAAGTATGTTAGTTGTTAATTTTGTTAGTTTTATGTGTGTGTATTTGTTGGGTGGTTGGTTGGATGGATGGTTGGAGGAAAAGTTGTCTTTAAATATGTTAGGATTTAGGATTGTTAATTTTTAGTGTGATAGATTTTATGTAAGCTTGTTGTAAGTTTGTTAGTTTTTAGATTTTAAATTTTTTGGGTGTTGACGGTTGGAAGGATGGTTGGAGGAATAATTAGTGTTTAAGATTGTTAGTTTCTATTATGTTAAATTTTAAGTGTGTTTGTTTTTAAATTTGTTGATCTGTTTGTTCTTAATATGTTAGATTTTAATTTATTTTGTTGGAAAGTTTGTTTGTTTTTAGGTGTTTTAATTTTTGGTTGGTTGGTTGATGGATGTGTTAGTGTTTAATTTTATTAATATCTCAGTTTGTTGCAATTAAAGTGTGTTAGTTGATAATTTTCTTAGTTTTAAGTGTGAGTATTTATTGGGTGGTTGGTTGGAGGAATTATTAGTCTTTAAATATGTTAGTGTTTAATATTGTTAATTTTTAGTGTGTTAGATTTTATGTAAGTTTGTTGTAAGTTTGTTAGTTTTTAGGTTTGTTAATTTGCTGGGTGGTTGGTTGGAAGGTTGGTTGGTGGAAATGTTACTGTTTAAGTTTGTTACTTTTAAAGGTTGTAGTTGTTAATTCTGTTAGTATTTAAGTGTGTGTATTCGTTGGGTGGTTGTTTGGATGGATGGTTGGAGGAATTGTTAGTCTTTAAATATGTTAGTGTTTAATATTGTTAATTTTTAGTGTGTTAGATTTCATAAGCTTGTTGTAAGTTTGTTAGTTTTTAGGTGTGTTTATTTGTTGGGTGGTTGGTTGGTGGATGTTTGGTGGAAATGTTAGTGTTTAAGATTGTAAACGTTTAAGTTTGTTACTTTTAAAGTATGTTAGTTGTTAATTTTGTTGGTTTTAAGTGTGTGTATTTGTTGGGTGGTTGGTTGGATGGATGGTTGGAGGAATTGTTAGTCTTTAAATATGTTAGTGTTTAATATTGTTAATTTTTAGTGAGTTAGATTTTATAAGCTTGTTGTAAGTTTGTTAGTTTTTAGGTGTGTTCATTTGTTGGATGGTTGGTTGGTGGATGTTTGGTGGAAATTTTGTGTTTAAGATTGTAAACGTTTAAGTTTGTTACTTTTAAAGTATGTTAGTTGTTAATTTTGTTAGTTTTAAGTGTGTGTATTTGTTGGATGGATGGATGGTTGGAGGAATTGTTAGTCTTTAAATATGTTAGTGTTTAATATTGTTAAGTTTTAGTGAGTTAGATTTTATAAGCTTGTTGTAAGTTTGTTAGTTTTTAGGTGTGTTCATTTGTTGGATGGTTGGTTGGTGGATGTTTGGTGGAAATGTTAGTGTTTAAGATTGTAAACGTTTAAGTTTGTTACTTTTAAAGTATGTTAGTTGTTAATTTTGTTAGTTTTAAGTGTGTGTATTTGTTGGGTGGTTGGTTGGATGGATGGTTGGAGGAATTGTTAGTCTTTAAATATGTTAGGATTTAAGATTGTTAATTTTTAGTGTGTTAGATTTTATGTAAGCTTGTTGTAAGTTTGTTAGTTTTTAGGTTTTAAATTTTTTGGGTGAACGGTTGGAAGGATGGTTGGAGGAATAATTAGTGTTTAAGATTGTTAGTTTCTCTATTATGTTAAATTTTAAGTGTGTTTGTTTTTAAATTTGTTGATCTGTTTGTTCTTAATATGTTAGATTTTAATTTATTTTGTTGGAAAGTTTGTTTGTTTTTAGGTGTTTTAATTTTTGGTTGGTTGGTTGATGGATGTGTTAGTGTTTAATTTTATTAATATCTAAGTTTGTTGCATTTAAAGTGTGTTAGTTGATAATTTTCTTAGTTTTAAGTGTGAGTATTTATTGGGTGGTTGGTTGGAGGAATTGTTAGTCTTTAAATATGTTAGTGTTTAATATTGTTAATTTTTAGTGTGTCAGATTTTAAGTAAGTTTGTTGTAAGTTTGTTAGTTTTTAGGTTTGTTAATTTGTTGGGTGGTTGGTTGGAAGGTTGGTTGGTGGAAATGTTACTGTTTAAATTTGTTACTTTTAAAGGTTGTAGTTGTTAATTTTGTTAGTATTTAAGTGTGTGTATTCATTGGGTGGTTGGTTGGATGGATGGTTGGAGGAATTGTTAGTCTTTAAATATGTTAGTGTTTAATATTGTTAATTTTTAGTGTGTTAGATTTTATAAGCTTGTTGTAAGTTTGTTAGTGTTTTAGGTGTGTTCCTTTGTTGGGTGGTTGGTTGGTGGATGTTGGGTGGTTGGTTGGTGGATGTTTGGTGGAAATGTTAGTGTTTAAGATTGTAAACGTTTAAGTTTGTTACTTTTAAAGTATGTTAGTTGTTAATTTTGTCAGTTTTAAGTGTGTGTATTTGTTGGGTGGTTGGTTGGATGGATGGTTGGAGGAATTGTTAGTCTTTAAATATGTTAGGATTTAAGATTGTTAATTTTTAGTGTGTTAGATTTTATGTAAGCTTGTTGTAAGTTTGTTAGTTTTTAGGTTTTAAATTTTTTGGGTGGACGGTTGGAAGGATGGTTGGAGGAATAATTAGTGTTTAAGATTGTTAGTTACTATTATGTTAAATTTTAAGTGTGTTTGTTTTTAAATTTGTTGATCTGTTTGTCCTTAATATGTTAGATTTTAATTTATTTTGTTGGAAAGTTTGTTTGTTTTTAGGTGTTTTAATTTTTGGTTGGTTGGTTGATGGATGTGTTAGTGTTTAATTTTATTAATATCTAAGTTTGTTACAATTAAAGTGTGTTAGTTGATAATTTTCTTAGTTTTAAGTGTGAGTATTTATTTGGTGGTTGGTTGAAGAAATTGTTAGTGTTTAAATATGTTAGTGTTTAATATTGTTAATTTTTAGTGTGTTAGATTTCATAAGCTTGTTGTAAGTTTGTTAGTTTTTAGGTGTGTTCATTTGTTGGGTGGTTGGTTGGTGGATGTTTGGTGGAAATGTTAGTGTTTAAGATTGTAAACGTTTAAGTTTGTTACTTTTAAAGTATGTTAGTTGTTAATTCTGTTAGTTTTAAGTGTGTGTATTTGTTGGGTGGTTGGTTGGATGGATGGTTGGAGGAAAAGTAGTCTTTAAATATGTTAGGATTTAAGATTGTTAATTTTTAGTGTGTTAGATTTTATGTAAGCTTGTTGTAAGTTTGTTAGTTTTTAGGTTTTAAATTTTTTGGGTGGACGGTTGGAAGGATGGTTGGAGGAATAATTAGTGTTTAAGACTGTTAGTTTCTATTATGTTAAATTTTAAGTGTGTTTGTTTTTAAATTTGTTGATCTGTTTGTCCTTAATATGTTAGATTTTAATTTATTTTGTTGGAAAGTTTGTTTGTTTTTAGGTGTTTTAATTTTTGTTTGGTTGGTTGATGGATGTGTTAGTGTTTAATTTTATTAATATCTAAGTTTGTTGCAATTAAAGTGTGTTACTTGATAATTTTCTTAGTTTTAAGTGTGAGTATTTATTAGGTGGTTAGTTGGAGGAATAGTCTTTAAATATGTTAGTGTTTAATATTGTTAATTTTTAGTATGTTAGATTTTATGTGAGTTTGTTGTAAGTTTGTTGGTTTTTAGGTTTGTTAATTTGCTGGGTGGTTGGTTGGAAGGTTGGTTGGTGGAAATGTTACTGTTTAAATTTGTTACTTTTAAAGGTTGTAGTTGTTAATTTTGTTAGTATTTAAGTGTGTGTATTCGTTGGGTGGTTTGTTGGATGGATGGTTGGAGGAATTGTTAGTCTTTAAATATGTTAGTGTTTAATATTGTTAATTTTTAGTGTGTTAGATTTTATAAGCTTGTTGTAAGTTTGTTAGTTTTTAGGTGTGTTCATTTGTTGGTTGGTTGGTGGATGTTTGGTGGAAATGTTAGTGTTTAATATTGTTAATTTTTAGTGTGTTAGATTTCATAAGCTTGTTGTAAGTTTGTTAGTTTTTAGGTGTGTTCATTTGTTGGGTGGTTGGTTGGTGGAAATGTTAGTGTTTAAGATTGTAAACGTTTAAGTTTGTTACTTTTAAAGTATGTTAGTTGTTAATTCTGTTAGTTTTAAGTGTGTGTATTTGTTGGGTGGTTGGTTGGATGGATGGTTGGAGGAATTGTTAGTCTTTAAATATGTTAGTGTTTAATATTGTTAATTTTTAGTGAGTTAGATTTTATAAGCTTGTTGTAAGTTTGTTAGTTTTTAGGTGTGTTCATTTGTTGGATGGTTGGTTGGTGGATGTTTGGTGGAAATGTTAGTGTTTAAGATTGTAAACGTTTAAGTTTGTTACTTTTAAAGTATGTTAGTTGTTAATTCTGTTAGTTTTAAGTGTGTGTATTTTTTGGGTGGTTGGTTGGATGGATGGTTGGAGGAATTGTTAGTCTTTAAATATGTTAGTGTTTAATATTGTTAATTTTTAGTGAGTTAGATTTTATAAGCTTGTTGTAAGTTTGTTAGTTTTTAGGTGTGTTCATTTGTTGGGTGGTTGGTTGGTGGATGTTTGGTGGAAATGTTAGTGTTTAAGATTGTAAACGTTTAAGTTTGTTACTTTTAAAGTATGTTAGTTGTTAATTTTGTTAGTTTTATGTGTGTGTATTTGTTGGGTGGTTGGTTGGATGGATGGTTGGAGGAAAAGTTGTCTTTAAATATGTTAGGATTTAGGATTGTTAATTTTTAGTGTGATAGATTTTATGTAAGCTTGTTGTAAGTTTGTTAGTTTTTAGATTTTAAATTTTTGGGGTGTTGACGGTTGGAAGGATGGTTGGAGGAATAATTAGTGTTTAAGATTGTTAGTTTCTATTATGTTAAATTTTAAGTGTGTTTGTTTTTAAATTTGTTGATCTGTTTGTTCTTAATATGTTAGATTTTAATTTATTTTGTTGGAAAGTTTGTTTGTTTTTAGGTGTTTTAATTTTTGGTTGGTTGGTTGATGGATGTGTTAGTGTTTAATTTTATTAATATCTCAGTTTGTTGCAATTAAAGTGTGTTAGTTGATAATTTTCTTAGTTTTAAGTGTGAGTATTTATTGGGTGGTTGGTTGGAGGAATTATTAGTCTTTAAATATGTTAGTGTTTAATATTGTTAATTTTTAGTGTGTTAGATTTTATGTAAGTTTGTTGTAAGTTTGTTAGTTTTTAGGTTTGTTAATTTGCTGGGTGGTTGGTTGGAAGGTTGGTTGGTGGAAATGTTACTGTTTAAGTTTGTTACTTTTAAAGGTTGTAGTTGTTAATTCTGTTAGTATTTAAGTGTGTGTATTCTTTGGGTGGTTGTTTGGATGGATGGTTGGAGGAATTGTTAGTCTTTAAATATGTTAGTGTTTAATATTGTTAATTTTTAGTGTGTTAGATTTCATAAGCTTGTTGTAAGTTTGTTAGTTTTTAGGTGTGTTTATTTGTTGGGTGGTTGGTTGGTGGATGTTTGGTGGAAATGTTAGTGTTTAAGATTGTAAACGTTTAAGTTTGTTACTTTTAAAGTATGTTAGTTGTTAATTTTGTAGGTTTTAAGTGTGTGTATTTGTTGGGTGGTTGGTTGGATGGATGGTTGGAGGAATTGTTAGTCTTTAAATATGTTAGTGTTTAATATTGTTAATTTTTAGTGAGTTAGATTTTATAATCTTGTTGTAAGTTTGTTAGTTTTTAGGTGTGTTCATTTGTTGGATGGTTGGTTGGTGGATGTTTGGTGGAAATGTTAGTGTGTAAGATTGTAAACGTTTAAGTTTGTTACTTTTAAAGTATGTTAGTTGTTAATTTTGTTAGTTTTAAGTGTGTGTATTTGTTGGATGGATGGATGGTTGGAGGAATTGTTAGTCTTTAAATATGTTAGTGTTTAATATTGTTAATTTTTAGTGAGTTAGATTTTATACGCTTGTTGTAAGTTTGTTAGTTTTTAGGTGTGTTCATTTGTTGGGTGGTTGGTTGGTGGATGTTTGGTGGAAATGTTAGTGTTTAAGATTGTAAACGTTTAAGTTTGTTACTTTTAAAGTATGTTAGTTGTTAATTTTGTTAGTTTTAAGTGTGTGTATTTGTTGGGTGGTTGGAGGAATTGTTAGTCTTTAAATATGTTAGGATTTAAGATTGTTAATTTTTAGTGTGTTAGATTTTATGTAAGCTTGTTGTAAGTTTGTTAGTTTTTAGGTTTTAAATTTTTTGGGTGGACGGTTGGAAGGATGGTTGGAGGAATAATTAGTGTTTAAGATTGTTAGTTTCTATTATGTTAAATTTTAAGTGTGTTTGTTTTTAAATTTGTTGATCTGTTTGTTATTAATATGTTAGATTTTAATTTATTTTGTTGGAAAGTTTGTTTGTTTTTAGGTGTTTTAATTTTTGGTTGGTTGGTTGATGGATGTGTTAGTGTTTAATTTTATTAATATCTAAGTTTGTTACAATTAAAGTGTGTTAGTTGATAATTTTCTTAGTTTTAAATGTGAGTATTTATTGGGTGGTTGGTTGGAGGAATTGTTAGTCTTTAAATATGTTAGTGTTTAATATTGTTAATTTTTAGTGTGTTAGATTTTATGTAAGTTTGTTAGTTTTTAGGATTGTTAATTTGTTGGGTGGTTGGTTGGAAGGTTGGTTTGTGGAAATGTTACTGTTTAAATTTGTTACTTTTAAAGGTTGTAGTTGTTAATTTTGTTAGTATTTAAGTGTGTGTATTCGTTGGGTGGTTGGTTGGATGGATGGTTGGAGGAATTGTTAGTCTTTAAATATGTTAGTGTTTAATATTGTTAATTTTTAGTGTGTTAGATTTTATAAGCTTGTTGTAAGTTTGTTAATTTTTAGGTGTGTTCATTTGTTGGGTGGTTGTCTTTAAATATGTTAGGATTTAAGATTGTTAATTTTTAGTGTGTTAGATTTTATGTAAGCTTGTTGTAAGTTTGTTAGTTTTTAGGTTTTAAATTTTTTGGGTGGACGGTTGGAAGGATGGTTGGAGGAATAATTAGTGTTTAAGATTGTTAGTTACTATTATGTTAAATTTTAAGTGTGTTTGTTTTTAAATTTGTTGATCTGTTTGTCCTTAATATGTTAGATTTTAATTTATTTTGTTGGAAAGTTTGTTTGTTTTTAGGTGTTTTAATTTTTGGTTGGTTGGTTGATGGATGTGATAGTGTTTAATTTTATTAATATCTAAGTTTGTTACAATTAAAGTGTGTTAGTTGATAATTTTCTTAGTTTTAAGTGTGAGTATTTATTGGGTGGTTGGTTGAAGAAATTGTTAGTCTTTAAATATGTTAGTGTTTAATATTGTTAATTTTTAGTGTGTTAGATTTTATAAGCTTGTTGTAAGTTTGTTAATTTTTAGGTGTGTTCATTTGTTGGGTGGTTGGTTGGTGGATGTTTGGTGGAAATGTTAGTGTTTAATATTGTTAATTTTTAGTGTGTTAGATTTCATAAGCTTGTTGTAAGTTTGTTAGTTTTTAGGTGTGTTCATTTGTTGGGTGGTTGGTTGGTGGATGTTTGGTGGAAATGTTAGTGTTTAAGATTGTAAACGTTTAAGTTTGTTACTTTTAAAGTATGTTAGTTGTTAATTCTGTTAGTTTTAAGTGTGTGTATTTGTTGGGTGGTTGGTTGGATGGATGGTTGGAGGAAAAGTAGTCTTTAAATATGTTAGGATTTAAGATTGTTAATTTTTAGTGTGTTAGATTTTATGTAAGCTTGTTGTAAGTTTGTTAGTTTTTAGGTTTTAAATTTTTTGGGTGGACGGTTGGAAGGATGGTTGGAGGAATAATTAGTGTTTAAGACTGTTAGTTTCTATTATGTTAAATTTTAAGTGTGTTTGTTTTTAAATTTGTTCATCTGTTTGTTCTTAATATGTTAGATTTTAATTTATTTTGTTGGAAAGTTTGTTTGTTTTTAGGTGTTTTAATTTTTGTTTGGTTGGTTGATGGATGTGTTAGTGTTTAATTTTATTAATATCTAAGTTTGTTGCAATTAAAGTGTGTTACTTGATAATTTTCTTAGTTTTAAGTGTGAGTATTTATTAGGTGGTTGGTTGGAGGAATTGTTAGTCTTTAAATATGTTAGTGTTTAATATTGTTAATTTTTAGTGTGTTAGATTTTATGTGAGTTTGTTGTAAGTTTGTTAGTTTTTAGGTTTGTTAATTTGCTGGGTGGTTGGTTGGAAGGTTGGTTGGTGGAAATGTTACTGTTTAAATTTGTTACTTTTAAAGGTTGTAGTTGTTAATTTTGTTAGTATTTAATTGTGTGTATTCGTTGGGTGGTTGGTTGGATGGATGGTTGGAGGAATTGTTAGTCTTTAAATATGTTAGTGTTTAATATTGTTAATTTTTAGTGTGTTAGATTTTATAAGCTTGTTGTAAGTTTGTTAGTTTTTAGGTGTGTTCATTTGTTGGTTGGTTGGTTGGTGGATGTTTGGTGGAAATGTTAGTGTTTAATATTGTTAATTTTTAGTGTGTTAGATTTCATAAGCTTGTTGTAAGTTTTTTAGTTTTTAGGTGTGTTCATTTGTTGGGTGGTTGGTTGGTGGATGTTTGGTGGAAATGTTACTGTTTAAATTTGTTACTTTTAAAGGTTGTAGTTGTTAATTTTGTTAGTATTTATGTGTATGTATTCGTTGGGTGGTTGGTTGGATGGATTGTTGGAGGAATTGTTAGTCTTTAAATATGTTAGTGTTTAATATTGTTAATTTTTAGTGTGTTAGATTTTATAAGCTTGTTGTAAGTTTGTTAGTTTTTAGGTGTGTTCATTTGTTGGGTGGTTGGTTGGTGGATGTTTGGTGGAAATGTTAGTGTTTAATATTGTTAATTTTTAGTGTATTAGATTTCATAAGCTTGTTGTAAGTTTGTTAGTTTTTAGGTGTGTTCATTTGTTGGGTGGTTGGTTGGTGGAAATGTTAGTGTTTAAGATGGTAAACGTTCAAGTTTGTTACTTTTAAAGTATGTTAGTTGTTAATTTTGTTGGTTTTAAGTGTGTGTATTTGTTGGGTGGTTGGTTGGATGGATGGTTGGAGGAATTGTTAGTCTTTAAATATGTTAGTGTTTAATATTGTTAATTTTTAGTGAGTTAGATTTTATAAGCTTGTTGTAAGTTTGTTAGTTTTTAGGTGTGTTCATTTGTTGGGTGGTTGGTTGGTGGATGTTTGGTGGAAATGTTAGTGTTTAATATTGTTAATTTTTAGTGTGTTAGATTTCATAAAGCTTGTTGTAAGTTTGTTAGTTTTTAGGTTTGTTAATTTGCTGGGTGGTTGGTGGAAGGTTGGTTGGTGGAAATGTTACTGTTTAAATTTTTTACTTTTAAAGGTTGTAGTTGTTAATTTTGTTAGTATTTAAGTGTGTGTATTCGTTGGGTGGTTGGTTGGATGGATGGTTGGAGGAATTGTTAGTCTTTAAATATGTTAGTGTTTAATATTGTTAATTTTTAGTGTGTTAGATTTTATAAGCTTGTTGTAAGTTTGTTAGTTTTTAGGTGTGTTCATTTGTTGGTTGGTTGGTTGGTTGGTTGGTTGGTGGATGTTTGGTGGAAATGTTAGTGTTTAATATTGTTAATTTTTAGTGTGTTAGATTTCATAAGCTTGTTGTAAGTTTGTTAGTTTTTAGGTGTGTTCATTTGTTTGGTGGTTGGTTGGTGGATGTTTGGTGGAAATGTTAGTGTTTAAGATTGTAAACGTTTAAGTTTGTTACTTTTAAAGTATGTTAGTTGTTAATTTTGTTAGTTTTAAGTGTGTGTATTTGTTGGGTGGGTGGTTGGTTGGATGGATGGTTGGAGGAATTGTTAGTCTTTAAATATGTTAGGAATTAAGATTAATAATTTTTAGTGTGTTAGATTTTATGTAAGCTTGTTGTAAGTTTGTCAGTTTTTAGGTTTTAAATTTTTTGGGTGGACGGTTGGAAGGATGGTTGGAGGAATAATTAGTGTTTAAGATTGTTAGTTACTATTATGTTAAATTTTAAGTGTGTTTGTTTTTAAATTTGTTGATCTGTTTGTCCTTAATATGTTAGATTTTAATTTATTTTGTTGGAAAGTTTGTTTGTTTTTAGGTGTTTTAATTTTTGGTTTTTTGGTTGATGGATGTGTTAGTGTTTAATTTTATTAATATCTAAGTTTGTTGCATTTAAAGTGTATTAGTTGATAATTTTCTTAGTTTTAAGTGTGAGTATTTATTGGGTGGTTGGTTGGAGGAATTGTTAGTCTTTAAATATGTTAGTGTTTAATATTGTTAATTTTTAGTGTGTCAGATTTTAAGTAAGTTTGTTGTAAGTTTGTTAGTTTTTAGGTGTGTTCATTTGTTGGGTGGTTGGTTGGTGGATGTTTGGTGGAAATGTTAGTGTTTAATATTGTTAATTTTTAGTGTGTTAGATTTCATAAGCTTGTTGTAAGTTTGTTAGTTTTTAGGTGTGTTCATTTGTTGGGTGGTTGTTTGGTGGATGTTTGGTGGAAATGTTAGTGTTTAAGATTGTAAACGTTTAAGTTTGTTACTTTTAAAGTATGTTAGTTGTTAATTCTGTTAGTTTTAAGTGTGTGTATTTGTTGGGTGGTTGGTTGGATTAATGGTTGGAGGAAAAGTAGTCTTTAAATATGTTAGTGTTTAATATTGTTAATTTTTAGTGTGTTAGATTTCATAAGCTTGTTGTAAGTTTGTTAGTTTTTAGGTGTGTTCATTTGTTGGGTGGTTGGTTGGTGGATGTTTGGTGGAAATGTTAGTGTTTAAGATGGTAAACGTTAGAGTTTGTTACTTTTAAAGTATGTTAGTTGTTAATTTTGTTGGTTTTAAGTGTGTGTATATGTTGGGTGGTTATTTGGATGGATGGTTGGAGGAATTGTTAGTCTTTAAATATGTTATTGTTTAATATTGTTAATTTTTAGTGAGTTAGATTTTATAAGCTTGTTGTAAGTTTGTTAGTTTTTAGGTGTGTTAATTTTTGGATGGTTGGTTGGTGGATGTTTGGTGGAAATGTTAGTGTTTAAGATTGTAAACGTTTAAGTTTGTTACTTTTAAAGTATGTTAGTTGTTAATTTTGTTAGTTTTAAGTGTGTGTATTTGTTGGATGGATGGATGGTTGGAGGAATTGTTAGTCTTTAAATATGTTAGTGTTTAATATTGTTAATTTTTAGTGAGTTAGATTTTATACGCTTGTTGTAAGTTTGTTAGTTTTTAGGTGTGTTCATTTGTTGGGTGGTTGGTTGGTGGTTGGTTGGTGGTTGGTTGGTGGATGTTTGGTGGAAATGTTAGTGTTTAAGATTGTAAACGTTTAAGTTTGTTACTTTTAAAGTATGTTAGTTGTTAATTTTGTTAGTTTTAAGTGTGTGTATTTGTTGGGTGGTTGGTTGGATGGATGGTTGGAGGAATTGTTAGTCTTTAAATATGTTAGGATTTAAGATTGTTAATTTTTAGTGTGTTAGATTTTATGTAAGCTTGTTGTAAGTTTGTTAGTTTTTAGGTTTTAAATTTTTTGGGTGGATGGTTGGAAGGATGGTTGGAGGAATAATTAGTGTTTAAGATTGTTAGTTTCTCTATTATGTTAAATTTTAAGTGTGTTTGTTTTTAAATTTGTTGATCTGTTTGTTCTTAATATGTTAGATTTTAATTTATTTTGTTGGAAAAATTGTTTGTTTTTAGGTGTTTTAATTTTTGGTTTTTTGGTTGATGGATGTGTTAGTGTTTAATTTTATTAATATCTAAGTTTGTTGCATTTAAAGTGTATTAGTTGATAATTTTCTTAGTTTTAAGTGTGAGTATTTATTGGGTGGTTGGTTGGAGGAATTGTTAGTCTTTAAATATGTTAGTGTTTAATATTGTTAATTTTTAGTGTGTCAGATTTTAAGTAAGTTTGTTGTAAGTTTGTTAGTTTTTAGGTTTGTTAATTTGTTGGGTGGTTGGTTGGAAGGTTGGTTGGTGGAAATGTTACTGTTTAAATTTGTTACTTTTAAAGGTTGTAGTTGTTAATTTTGTTAGTATTTAAGTGTGTGTATTCATTGGGTGGTTGGTTGGATGGATGGTTGGAGGAATTGTTAGTCTTTAAATATGTTAGGATTTAAGATTGTTAATTTTTAGTGTGTTAGATTTTATGTAAGCTTGTTGTAAGTTTGTTAGTTTTTAGGTTTTAAATTTTTTGGGTGGACGGTTGGAAGGATGGTTGGAGGAATAATTAGTGTTTAAGATTGTTAGTTACTATTATGTTAAATTTTAAGTGTGTTTGTTTTTAAATTTGTTGATCTGTTTGTCCTTAATATGTTAGATTTTAATTTATTTTGTTGGAAAGTTTGTTTGTTTTTAGGTGTTTTAATTTTTGGTTGGTTGGTTGATGGATGTGTTAGTGTTTAATTTTATTAATATCTAAGTTTGTTACAATTAAAGTGTGTTAGTTGATAATTTTCTTAGTTTTAAGTGTGAGTATTTATTGGGTGGTTGGTTGAAGAAATTGTTAGTGTTTAAATATGTTAGTGTTTAATATTGTTAATTTTTAGTGTGTTAGATTTCATAAGCTTGTTGTAAGTTTGTTAGTTTTTAGGTGTGTTCATTTGTTGGATGGTTGGTTGGTGGATGTTTGGTGGAAATGTTAGTGTTTAAGATGGTAAACGATCAAGTTTGTTACTTTTAAAGTATGTTAGTTGTTAATTTTGTTAGTTTTAAGTGTGTGTATTTGTTGGGTGGTTGGATGGATGGATGGTTGGAGGAAATGTTAGTCTCTAAATATGTTAGTGTTTAATATTGTTAATTTTTAATTAGTTAGATTTTATAAGCTTGTTGTAAGTTTGTTAGTTTTTAGGTGTGTTCATTTGTTGGATGGTTGGTTGGTGGATGTTTGGTGGAAATGTTAGTGTTTAAGATAGTAAACGTTTAACTTTGTTACTTTTAAAGTATGTTAGTTGTTAATTTTGTTAGAATTTAAATGTGTGTATTCGTTGGGTGGTTGGTTGGATGGATGGTTGGAGGAATTGTTAGTCTTTAAATATGTTAGTGTTTAATATTGTTAATTTTTAGTGTGTTAGATTTTATAAGCTTGTAGTAAGTTTGTTAGTTTTTAGGTGTGTTCATTTGTTGGGTGGTTGGTTGGTGGATGTTTGGTGGAAATGTTAGTGTTTAAGATTGTAAACGTTTAAGTTTGTTACTTTTAAAGTATGTTAGTTGTTAATTCTGTTAGTTTTAAGTGTGTGTATTTGTTGGGTGGTTGGTTGGATTAATGGTTGGAGGAAAAGTAGTCTTTAAATATGTTAGGATTTAAGATTGTTAATTTTTAGTGTGTTAGATTTTATGTAAGCTTGTTGTAAGTTTGTTAGTTTTTAGGTTTTAAATTTTTTGGGTGGACGGTTTGAAGGATGGTTGGAGGAATAATTAGTGTTTAAGATTGTTAGTTACTATTATGTTAAATTTTAAGTGTGTTTGTTTTTAAATTTGTTGATCTGTTTGTCCTTAATATGTTAGATTTTAATTTATTTTGTTGGAAAGTTTGTTTGTTTTTAGGTGTTTTAATTTTAGGTTTGTTGGTTGATGGATGTGTTAGTGTTTAATTTTATTAATATCTAAGTTTGTTACAATTAAAGTGTGTTAGTTGATAATTTTCTTAGTTTTAAGTGTGAGTATTTATTGGGTGGTTGGTTGAAGAAATTGTTAGTCTTTAAATATGTTAGTGTTTAATATTGTTAATTTTTAGTGTGTTAGATTTCATAAGCTTGTTGTAAGTTTGTTAGTTTTTAGGTGTGTTCATTTGTTGGGTGGTTGGTTGGTGGATGTTTGGTGGAAATGTTAGTGTTTAAGATGGTAAACGTTCAAGTTTGTTACTTTTAAAGTATGTTAGTTATTAATTTTGTTGGTTTTAAGTGTGTGTGTTTGTTGGGTGGTTGGTTGGATGGATGGTTGGAGGAATTGTTAGTCTTTAAATATGTTAGTGTTTAATATTGTTAATTTTTAGTGAGTTAGATTTTATAAGCTTGTTGTAAGTTTGTTAGTTTTTAGGTGTGTTCATTTGTTGGATGGTTGGTTGGTGGATGTTTGGTGGAAATGTTAGTGTTTAAGATAGTAAACGTTTAAGTTTGTTACTTTTAAAGTATGTTAGTTGTTAATTTTGTTAGAATTTAAATGTGTGTATTCGTTGGGTGGTTGGTTGGATGGATGGTTGGAGGAATTGTTAGTCTTTAAATATGTTAGTGTTTAATATTGTTAATTTTTAGTGTGTTAGATTTTATAAGCTTGTTGTAAGTTTGTTAATTTTTAGGTGTGTTCATTTGTTGGGTGGTTGGTTGGTGGATGTTTGGTGGAAATGTTAGTGTTTAATATTGTTAATTTTTAGTGTGTTAGATTTCATAAGCTTGTTGTAAGTTTGTTAGTTTTTAGGTGTGTTCATTTGTTGGGTGGTTGGTTGGTGGATGTTTGGTGGAAATGTTAGTGTTTAAGATTGTAAACGTTTAAGTTTGTTACTTTTAAAGTATGTTAGTTGTTAATTCTGTTAGTTTTAAGTGTGTGTATTTGTTGGGTGGTTGGTTGGATTAATGGTTGGAGGAAAAGTAGTCTTTAAATATGTTAGTGTTTAATATTGTTAATTTTTAGTGTGTTAGATTTCATAAGCTTGTTGTAAGTTTGTTAGTTTTTAGGTGTGTTCATTTGTTGGGTGGTTGGTTGGTGGATGTTTGGTGGAAATGTTAGTGTTTAAGATGGTAAACGTTCAAGTTTGTTACTTTTAAAGTATGTTAGTTGTTAATTTTGTTGGTTTTAAGTGTGTGTATTTGTTGGGTGGTTGGTTGGATGGATGGTTGGAGGAATTGTTAGTCTTTAAATATGTTAGTGTTTAATATTGTTAATTTTTAGTGAGTTAGATTTTATAAGCTTGTTGTAAGTTTGTTAGTTTTTAGGTGTGTTAATTTTTGGATGGTTGGTTGGTGGATGTTTGGTGGAAATGTTAGTGTTTAAGATTGTAAACGTTTAAGTTTGTTACTTTTAAAGTATGTTAGTTGTTAATTTTGTTAGTTTTAAGTGTGTGTATTTGTTGGATTGATGGATGGTTGGAGGAATTGTTAGTCTTTAAATATGTTAGTGTTTAATATTGTTAATTTTTAGTGAGTTATATTTTATACGCTTGTTGTAAGTTTGTTAGTTTTTAGGTGTGTTCATTTGTTGGGTGGTTGGTTGGTGGTTGGTTGGTGGTTGGTTGGTGGATGTTTGGTGGAAATGTTAGTGTTTAAGATTGTAAACGTTTAAGTTTGTTACTTTTAAAGTATGTTAGTTGTTAATTTTGTTAGTTTTAAGTGTGTGTATTTGTTGGGTGGTTGGAGGAATCGTTAGTCTTTAAATATGTTAGGATTTAAGATTGTTAATTTTTAGTGTGTTAGATTTTATGTAAGCTTGTTGTAAGTTTGTTAGTTTTTAGGTTTTAAATTTTTTGGGTGGACGGTTGGAAGGATGGTTGGAGGAATAATTAGTGTTTAAGATTGTTAGTTTCTCTATTATGTTAAATTTTAAGTGTGTTTGTTTTTAAATTTGTTGATCTGTTTGTTCTTAATATGTTAGATTTTAATTTATTTTGTTGGAAAGTTTGTTTGTTTTTAGGTGTTTTAATTTTTGGTTGGTTGGTTGATGGATGTGTTAGTGTTTAATTTTATTAATATCTAAGTTTGTTGCATTTAAAGTGTGTTAGTTGATAATTTTCTTAGTTTTAAGTGTGAGTATTTATTGGGTGGTTGGTTGGAGGAATTGTTAGTCTTTAAATATGTTAGTGTTTAATATTGTTAATTTTTAGTGTGTCAGATTTTAAGTAAGTTTGTTGTAAGTTTGTTAGTTTTTAGGTTTGCTAATTTGTTGGGTGGTTGGTTGGAAGGTTGGTTGGTGGAAATGTTACTGTTTAAATTTGTTACTTTTAAAGGTTGTAGTTGTTAATTTTGTTAGTATTGAAGTGTGTGTATTCATTGGGTGGTTGGTTGGATGGATGGTTGGAGGAATTGTTAGTCTTTAAATATGTTAGTGTTTAATATTGTTAATTTTTAGTGTGTTAGATTTTATAAGCTTGTTGTAAGTTTGTTAGTTTTTAGGTGTGTTCATTTGTTGGGTGGTTGGTTGGTGGATGTTTGGTGGAAATGTTAGTGTTTAAGATTGTAAACGTTTAAGTTTGTTACTTTTAAAGTATGTTAGTTGTTAATTCTGTTAGTTTTAAGTGTGTGTATTTGTTGGGTGGTTGGTTGGATGGATGGTTGGAGGAAAAGTAGTCTTTAAATATGTTAGGATTTAAGATTGTTAATTTTTAGTGTGTTAGATTTTATGTAAGCTTGTTGTAAGTTTGTTAGTTTTTAGGTTTTAAATTTTTTGGGTGGACGGTTGGAAGGATGGTTGGAGGAATAATTAGTGTTTAAGACTGTTAGTTTCTATTATGTTAAATTTTAAGTGTGTTTGTTTTTAAATTTGTTCATCTGTTTGTTCTTAATATGTTAGATTTTAATTTATTTTGTTGGAAAGTTTGTTTGTTTTTAGGTGTTTTAATTTTTGTTTGGTTGGTTGATGGATGTGTTAGTGTTTAATTTTATTAATATCTAAGTTTGTTGCAATTAAAGTGTGTTACTTGATAATTTTCTTAGTTTTAAGTGTGAGTATTTATTAGGTGGTTGGTTGGAGGAATTGTTAGTCTTTAAATATGTTAGTGTTTAATATTGTTAATTTTTAGTGTGTTAGATTTTATGTGAGTTTGTTGTAAGTTTGTTAGTTTTTAGGTTTGTTAATTTGCTGGGTGGTTGGTTGGAAGGTTGGTTGGTGGAAATGTTACTGTTTAAATTTGTTACTTTTAAAGGTTGTAGTTGTTAATTTTGTTAGTATTTAATTGTGTGTATTCGTTGGGTGGTTGGTTGGATGGATGGTTGGAGGAATTGTTAGTCTTTAAATATGTTAGTGTTTAATATTGTTAATTTTTAGTGTGTTAGATTTTATAAGCTTGTTGTAAGTTTGTTAGTTTTTAGGTGTGTTCATTTGTTGGTTGGTTGGTTGGTGGATGTTTGGTGGAAATGTTAGTGTTTAATATTGTTAATTTTTAGTGTGTTAGATTTCATAAGCTTGTTGTAAGTTTTTTAGTTTTTAGGTGTGTTCATTTGTTGGGTGGTTGGTTGGTGGATGTTTGGTGGAAATGTTACTGTTTAAATTTGTTACTTTTAAAGGTTGTAGTTGTTAATTTTGTTAGTATTTATGTGTATGTATTCGTTGGGTGGTTGGTTGGATGGATTGTTGGAGGAATTGTTAGTCTTTAAATATGTTAGTGTTTAATATTGTTAATTTTTAGTGTGTTAGATTTTATAAGCTTGTTGTAAGTTTGTTAGTTTTTAGGTGTGTTCATTTGTTGGGTGGTTGGTTGGTGGATGTTTGGTGGAAATGTTAGTGTTTAATATTGTTAATTTTTAGTGTATTAGATTTCATAAGCTTGTTGTAAGTTTGTTAGTTTTTAGGTGTGTTCATTTGTTGGGTGGTTGGTTGGTGGAAATGTTAGTGTTTAAGATGGTAAACGTTCAAGTTTGTTACTTTTAAAGTATGTTAGTTGTTAATTTTGTTGGTTTTAAGTGTGTGTATTTGTTGGGTGGTTGGTTGGATGGATGGTTGGAGGAATTGTTAGTCTTTAAATATGTTAGTGTTTAATATTGTTAATTTTTAGTGAGTTAGATTTTATAAGCTTGTTGTAAGTTTGTTAGTTTTTAGGTGTGTTCATTTGTTGGGTGGTTGGTTGGTGGATGTTTGGTGGAAATGTTAGTGTTTAATATTGTTAATTTTTAGTGTGTTAGATTTCATAAAGCTTGTTGTAAGTTTGTTAGTTTTTAGGTTTGTTAATTTGCTGGGTGGTTGGTGGAAGGTTGGTTGGTGGAAATGTTACTGTTTAAATTTTTTACTTTTAAAGGTTGTAGTTGTTAATTTTGTTAGTATTTAAGTGTGTGTATTCGTTGGGTGGTTGGTTGGATGGATGGTTGGAGGAATTGTTAGTCTTTAAATATGTTAGTGTTTAATATTGTTAATTTTTAGTGTGTTAGATTTTATAAGCTTGTTGTAAGTTTGTTAGTTTTTAGGTGTGTTCATTTGTTGGTTGGTTGGTTGGTTGGTTGGTGGATGTTTGGTGGAAATGTTAGTGTTTAATATTGTTAATTTTTAGTGTGTTAGATTTCATAAGCTTGTTGTAAGTTTGTTAGTTTTTAGGTGTGTTCATTTGTTTGGTGGTTGGTTGGTGGATGTTTGGTGGAAATGTTAGTGTTTAAGATTGTAAACGTTTAAGTTTGTTACTTTTAAAGTATGTTAGTTGTTAATTCTGTTAGTTTTAAGTTTGTGTATTTGTTGGGTGGTTGGTTGGATGGATGGTTGGAGGAAAAGTAGTCTTTAAATATGTTAGGATTTAAGATTGTTAATTTTTAGTGTGTTAGATTTTATGTAAGCTTGTGTAAGTTTGTTAGTTTTTAGGTTTTAAATTTTTTGGGTGGACGGTTGAAAGGATGGTTGGAGGAATAATTAGTGTTTAAGACTGTTAGTTTCTATTATGTTAAATTTTAAGTGTGTTTGTTTTTAAATTTGTTGATCTGTTTGTTCTTAATATGTTAGATTTTAATTTATTTTGTTGGAAAGTTTGTTTGTTTTTAGGTGTTTTAATTTTTGTTTGGTTGGTTGATGGATGTGTTAGTGTTTAATTTTATTAATATCTAAGTTTGTTGCAATTAAAGTGTGTTACTTGATAATTTCTTAGTTTTAAGTGTGAGTATTTATTAGGTGGTTGGTTGGAGGAATAGTCTTTAAATATGTTAGTGTTTAATATTGTTAATTTTTAGTGTGTTAGATTTTATAAGCTTGTTGTAAGTTTGTTAGTTTTTAGGTGTGTTCATTTGTTGGGTGGTTGGTTGGTGGATGTTTGGTTTAAATGTTAGTGTTTAATATTGTTAATTTTTAGTGTGTTAGATTTCATAAGCTTGTTGTAAGTTTGTTAGTTTTTTAGGTGTGTTCATTTGTTGGGTGGTTGGTTGGTGGATGTTGGGTGGTTGGTTGGTGGATGTTTGGTTCAAATGTTAGTGTTTAAGATTGTAAACGTTTAAGTTTGTTACTTTTAAAGTATGTTAGTTGTTAATTTTGTTAGTTTTAAGTGTGTGTATTTGTTGGGTGGTTGGTTGGATGGATGGTTGGAGGAATTGTTAGTCTTTAAATATGTTAGGATTTAAGATTGTTAATTTTTAGTGTGTTAGATTTTATGTAAGCTTGTTGTAAGTTTGTTAGTTTTTAGGTTTTAAATTTTTTGGGTGGACGGTTTGAAGGATGGTTGGAGGAATAATTAGTGTTTAAGATTGTTAGTTACTATTATGTTAAATTTTAAGTGTGTTTGTTTTTAAATTTGTTGATCTGTTTGTCCTTAATATGTTGGATTTTAATTTATTTTGTTGGAAAGTTTGTTTGTTTTTAGGTGTTTTAATTTTAGTTTGGTTGGTTGATGGATGTGTTAGTGTTTAATTTTATTAATATCTAAGTTTGTTACAATTAAAGTGTGTTAGTTGATAATTTTCTTAGTTTTAAGTGTGAGTATTTATTGGGTGGTTGGTTGAAGAAATTGTTAGTCTTTAAATATGTTAGTGTTTATTATTGTTAATTTTTAGTGTGTTAGATTTTATAAGCTTGTTGTAAGTTTGTTAGTTTTTAGGTGTGTTCATTTGTTGGGTGGTTGGTTGGTGGATGTTTGGTGGAAATGTTAGTGTTTAAGATTGTAAACGTTTAAGTTTGTTACTTTTAAAGTATGTTAGTTGTTAATTTTGTTGGTTTTAAGTGTGTGTATTTGTTGGGTGGTTGGTTGGATGGATGGTTGGAGGAATTGTTAGTCTTTAAATATGTTAGTGTTTAATATTGTTAATTTTTAGTGAGTTAGATTTTATAAGCTTGTTGTAAGTTTGTTAGTTTTTAGGTGTGTTCATTTGTTGGGTGGTTGGTTGGTGGATGTTTGGTGGAAATGTTAGTGTTTAATATTGTTAATTTTTAGTGTGTTAGATTTCATAAGCTTGTTGTAAGTTTGTTAGTTTTTTAGGTGTGTTCATTTGTTGGGTGGTTGGTTGGTGGATGTTGGGTGGAAATGTTAGTGTTTAAGATTGTAAACGTTTAAGATTGTAAACGTTTATGTTTGTTACTTTTAAAGTATGTTAGTTGTTAATTTTGTTAGTTTTAAGTGTGTGTATTTGTTGGGTGGTTGGTTGGATGGATGGTTGGAGGAATTGTTAGTCTTTAAATATGTTAGGATTTAAGATTGTTAATTTTTAGTGTGTTAGATTTTATGTAAGCTTGTTGTAAGTTTGTTAGTTTTTAGGTTTTAAATTTTTTGGGTGGACGGTTGGAAGGATGGTTGGAGGAATAATTAGTGTTTAAGATTGTTAGTTACTATTATGTTAAATTTTAAGTGTGTTTGTTTTTAAATTTGTTGATCTGTTTGTCCTTAATATGTTAGATTTTAATTTATTTTGTTGGAAAGTTTGTTTGTTTTTAGGTGTTTTAATTTTTGGTTGGTTGGTTGATGGATGTGATAGTGTTTAATTTTATTAATATCTAAGTTTGTTACAATTAAAGTGTGTTAGTTGATAATTTTCTTAGTTTTAAGTGTGAGTATTTATTGGGTGGTTGGTTGAAGAAATTGTTAGTCTTTAAATATGTTAGTGTTTAATATTGTTAATTTTTAGTGTGTTAGATTTTATAAGCTTGTTGTAAGTTTGTTAATTTTTAGGTGTGTTCATTTGTTGGGTGGTTGGTTGGTGGATGTTTGGTGGAAATGTTAGTGTTTAATATTGTTAATTTTTAGTGTGTTAGATTTCATAAGCTTGCTGTAAGTTTGTTAGTTTTTAGGTGTGTTCATTTGTTGGGTGGTTGGTTGGTGGATGTTTGGTGGAAATGTTAGTGTTTAAGATTGTAAACGTTTAAGTTTGTTACTTTTAAAGTATGTTAGTTGTTAATTCTGTTAGTTTTAAGTGTGTGTATTTGTTGGGTGGTTGGTTGGATGGATGGTTGGAGGAAAAGTAGTCTTTAAATATGTTAGGATTTAAGATTGTTAATTTTTAGTGTGTTAGATTTTATGTAAGCTTGTTGTAAATTTGTTAGTTTTTAGGTGTGTTCATTTGTTGGATGGTTGGTTGGTGGATGTTTGGTGGAAATGTTAGTGTTTAAGATGGTAAACGTTCAAGTTTGTTACTTTTAAAGTATGTTAGTTGTTAATTTTGTTAGTTTTAAGTGTGTGTATTTGTTGGGTGGTTGGATGGATGGATGGTTGGAGGAAATGTTAGTCTCTAAATATGTTAGTGTTTAATATTGTTAATTTTTAATTAGTTAGATTTTATAAGCTTGTTGTAAGTTTGTTAGTTTTTAGGTGTGTTCATTTGTTGGATGGTTGGTTGGTGGATGTTTGGTGGAAATGTTAGTGTTTAAGATTGTAAACGTTTAAGTTTGTTACTTTTAAAGCAAGTTAGTTGTTAATTTTGTTAGTATTTAAATGTGTGTATTCGTTGGGTGGTTGGTTGGATGGATGGTTGGAGGAATTGTTAGTCTTTAAATATGTTAGTGTTTAATATTGTTAATTTTTAGTGAGTTAGATTTTATAAGCTTGTTGTAAGTTTGTTAGTTTTTAGGTGTGTTCATTTGTTGGGTGGTTGGTTGGTGGATGTTTGGTGGAAATGTTAGTGTTTAAGATTGTAAAAGTTTAAGTTTGTTACTTTTAAAGTATGTTAGTTGTTAATTTTGTTAGTTTTAAGTGTGTGTATTTGTTGGGTGGTTGGTTGGATGGATGGTTGAAGGAATTGTTAGTCTTTAAATATGTTAGGATTTAAGATTGTTAATTTTTAGTGTGTTAGATTTTATGTAAGCTTGTTAGTTTTTAGGTTTTAAATTTTTTGGGTGGACGGTTGGAAGGATGGTTGGAGGAATAATTAGTGTTTAAGATTGTTAGTTACTATTATGTTAAATTTTAAGTGTGTTTGTTTTTAAATTTGTTGATCTGTTTGTCCTTAATATGTTAGATTTTAATTTATTTTGTTGGAAAGTTTGTTTGTTTTTAGGTGTTTTAATTTTTGGTTGGTTGGTTGATGGATGTGTTAGTGTTTAATTTTATTAATATCTAAGTTTGTTACAATTAAAGTGTGTTAGTTGATAATTTTCTTAGTTTTAAGTGTGAGTATTTATTGGGTGGTTGGTTGAAGAAATTGTTAGTCTTTAAATATGTTAGTGTTTAATATTGTTAATTTTTAGTGTGTTAGATTTTATAAGCTTGTTGTAAGTTTGTTAATTTATAGGTGTGTTGATTTGTTGGGTGGTTGGTTGGTGGATGTTTGGTGGAAATGTTAGTGTTTAAGATTGTAAACGTTTAAGTTTGTTACTTTTAAAGTATGTTAGTTGTTAATTCTGTTAGTTTTAAGTTTGTGTATTTGTTGGGTGGTTGGTTGGATGGATGGTTGGAGGAATTGTTAGTCTTTAAATATGTTAGTGTTTAATATTGTTAATTTTTAGTGAGTTAGATTTTATAAGCTTGTTGTAAGTTTGTTAGTTTTTAGGTGTGTTCATTTGTTGGGGGGTTGGTTGGTCGACGTTTGGTGGAAATGTTAGTGTTTAATATTGTTAATTTTTAGTGTGTTAGATTTCATAAAGCTTGTTGTAAGTTTGTTAGTTTTTAGGTTTGTTAATTTGCTGGGTGGTTGGTGGAAGGTTGGTTGGTGGAAATGTTACTGTTTAAATTTTTTACTTTTAAAGGTTGTAGTTGTTAATTTTGTTAGTATTTAAGTGTGTGTATTCGTTGGGTGGTTGGTTGGATGGATGGTTGGAGGAATTGTTAGTCTTTAAATATGTTAGTGTTTAATATTGTTAATTTTTAGTGTGTTAGATTTTATAAGCTTGTTGTAAGTTTGTTAGTTTTTAGGTGTGTTCATTTGTTGGGTGGTTGGTTGGTGGATGTTTGGTGGAAATGTTAGTGTTTAATATTGTAAATTTTTAGTGTGTTAGATTTCATAAAGCTTGTTGTAAGTTTGTTAGTTTTTAGGTGTGTTCATTTGTTGGGTGGTTGGTTGGTGGATGTTTGGTGGAAATATTAGTGTTTAAGATTGGAAACGTTTAAGTTTGTTACTTTTAAAGTATGTTAGTTGTTAATTTTGTTGGTTGTAAGTGTGTGTATTTGTTGGGTGGTTGGTTGGATGGATGGTTGGAGGAATTGTTAGTCTTTAAATATGTTAGTGTTTAATATTGTTAATTTTTAGTGTGTTAGATTTTATAAGCTTGTTGTAAGTTTGTTAGTTTTTAGGTGTGTTCATTTGTTGGTTGGTTGGTGGATGTTTGGTGGAAATGTTAGTGTTTAATATTGTTAATTTTTAGTGTGTTAGATTTCATAAGCTTGTTGTAAGTTTGTTAGTTTTTAGGTGTGTTCATTTGTTGGGTGGTTGGTTGGTGGATGTTTGGTGGAAATGTTACTGTTTAAATTTGTTACTTTTAAAGGTTGTAGTTGTTAATTTTGTTAGTATTTAAGTGTATGTATTCGTTGGGTGGTTGGTTGGATGGATTGTTGGAGGAATTGTTAGTCTTTAAATATGTTAGTGTTTAATATTGTTAATTTTTAGTGTGTTATATTTTATAAGCTTGTTGTAAGTTTGTTAGTTTTTAGGTGTGTTCATTTGTTGGGTGGTTGGTTGGTGGATGTTTGGTGGAAATGTTAGTGTTTAATATTGTTAATTTTTAGTGTGTTAGATTTCATAAGCTTGTTGTAAGTTTGTTAGTTTTTAGGTGTGTTCATTTGTTGGGTGGTTGGTTGGTGGATGTTTGGTGGAAATGTTAGTGTTTAAGATGGTAAACGTTCAAGTTTGTTACTTTTAAAGTATGTTAGTTGTTAATTTTGTTGGTTTTAAGTGTGTGTATTTGTTGGGTGGTTGGATGGATGGATGGTAGGAGGAAATGTTAGTCTCTAAATATGTTAGTGTTTAATATTGTTAATTTTTAATTAGTTAGATTTTATAAGCTTGTTGTAAGTTTGTTAGTTTTTAGGTGTGTTCATTTGTTGGATGGTTGGTTGGTGGATGTTTGGTGGAAATGTTAGTGTTTAAGATTGTAAACGTTTAAGTTTGTTACTTTTAAAGCATGTTAGTTGTTAATTTTGTTAGTATTTAAATGTGTGTATTCGTTGGGTGGTTGGTTGGATGGATGGTTGGAGGAATTGTTAGTCTTTAAATATGTTAGTGTTTAATATTGTTAATTTTGAGTGAGTTAGATTTTATAAGCTTGTTGTAAGTTTGTTAGTTTTTAGGTGTGTTCATTTGTTGGGTGGTTGGTTGGTGGATGTTTGGTGGAAATGTTAGTGTTTAAGATTGTAAACGTTTAAGTTTGTTACTTTTTAAGTATGTTAGTTGTTAATTTTGTTAGTTTTAAGTGTGTATTTGTTGGGTGGTTGGTTGGATGGATGGTTGGAGGAATTGTTAGTTTTTCAATATGTTAGTGTTTAATATTGTTAATTTTTAGTGTGTTAGATTTTATGTAAGTTTGTTGTAAGTTTGTTAGTTTTTAGGTTTGTTAATTTGTTGGGTGGTTGGTTGGAAGGTTGGTTGGTGGAAATGTTACTGTTTAAATTTGTTACTTTTAAAGGTTGTAGTTGTTAATTTTGTTAGTATTTAAGTGTGTGTATTCGTTGGGCGGTTGGTTGGATGGATGGTTGGAGGAATTGTTAGTCTTTAAATATGTTAGTGTTTAATATTGTTAATTTTTAGTGTGTTAGATTTTATGTAAGTTTGTTGTAAGTTTGTTAGTTTTTAGGTTTGTTAATTTGTTAAGTGGTTGGTTGGAAGGTTGGTTGGTGGAAATGTTACTGTTTAAATTTGTTACTTTTAAAGGTTGTAGTTGTTAATTTTGTTAGTATTTAAGTGTGTGTATTCGTTGGTTGTTTGGTTGGATGGATGGTTTGTAGGAAATGTTAGTCTTTAAATATGATAGTGTTTAATATTGTTAATTTTTAGTGTGTTAGATTTTATAAGCCTGTTGTAAGTTTGTTAGTTTTTAGGTGTGTTCATTTGTTGGGTGGTTGGTTGGTGGATGTTTGGTGGAAATGTTAGTGTTTAAGATTGTAAACGTTTAAGTTTGTTACTTTTAAAGTATGTTAGTTGTTAATTTTGTTAGTTTAAAGTGTGTGTATTTGTTGGGTGGTTGGTTATATGGATGGTTGGAAGAATTGTTAGTCTTTAAATATGTTAGGATTTAAGATTGTTAATTTTTGTGTGTTAGATTTTATGTAAGCTTGTTGTAAGTTTGTTAGTTTTTAGGTTTTAAATTTTTTGGGTGGATGGTTGGAAGGATGGTTGGAGGAATAGTTAGTGTTTAAAATTGTTAGTTACTATTATGTTAAATTTTAAGTGTGTTTGTTTTTAAATTTGTTGATCTGTTTGTTCTTAATATGTTAGATTTTAATTTAGTTTGTTGGAAAGTTTGTTAGTTTTTAGGTGTTTTAATTTTTGGTTCGTTGGTAGATGGATGTGTTAGAGTTTAAATTTATTAATGTGTAAGTTTGTAACAATTAAAGTGTGTTAGTTGATAATTTTCTTAGTTTTAAGTGTGAGTATTTATTGGGTGGTTGGTTGGAGGAATTGTCAGCCTTTAAATATGTTAGTGTTTATTATTGTAAATTTTTAGTGTGTTATATTTTATGTAAGCTTGTTTTAAGTTTGTTAGTTTTTAGGTGTGTTCATTTATTAGGTGGTTGGTTGGTGGATGTTTGGTGGAATTGTTAGTGTTTAAGATTGTTAACGTTTAAGTTTGTTACTTTTAAAGTATGTTAGTTGGTAATTTTCGTAGTTTTAAGTGTGTGTAATTGTTGGGTGGTTGGTTGGAATTATGGTGGGTGGAACTCTTACTGTTTAAATTTGTTACTTTTAAAGGCTGTAGTTGTTAATTTTGTTAGTTTTTAAATGTGTGTATTTGTTGGGTGGTTGGTTGGATGGATGGTTGGAGGAATTGTTAGTCTTTAAATATGTTATTGTTTAAGATAGTTAATTTTTAGTGTTTTATATTTTATGTAAGCTTCTTGTAAATTTGTTAGTTTATAGGTGTGTTCATTTGTTGGGTGGTTGGTTGGTGGAATTGTTAGCGTTTGAATTTGTTAATGTTTAAATTTGTAACAATAAAAGTGTGTTAGATGTTAATTTTCAAAGTTTTAAGTGTGTGTATTTAGTGGGTGGTTGGTTTTATGGATAGTAGGAGGAATTGTTAGCCTTTAAATATGTTAGGATTTAAGATTGTTAATTTTTAGTGTGTTAGATTTTATGTAAGCTTGTTATAAGTATGTTAGTTTTTAGATTTGTTAATTTTTTTGTGGATGGTTTGAAGGATGGTTAGAGGAATAGTTAGTGTTTAAGATTGTTTGTTACTAAGTGTGTTATTTTGTAATTTCTTTAGTTTATATTTGGGTAAATTTTAATGTTATTTTTTTAATTTGTATATTTGATATGTGGTTAGTTAGATGGATGGTGGATGGAATTGTTAGTTTTTAAGATTCTTAGTTTATAGTTTGAAATTTGTTGGGTGGTTGGTTGGAAGGTTAGTTGGTGGAACTCTTACTGTTTAAATTTGTTACTTTTAAAGGTTGTAGTTGTTAATTTTGTTAGTTTTTAAGTGTGTGTATTTGTTGGGTGGTTGGTTGGATGGATGGTTGGAGGAATTGTTAGTCTTTAAATATGTTATTGTTTAAGATAGTTAATTTAAAGTGTTTTAGATTTTATGTAAGCTTCTTGTAAGTTTGTTAGTTTATAGGTGTGTTCATTTGTTGGGTGTTTCGTTGGTGGAATTGTTAGTGTTTAAGATTGTTAGTTACTATTATGTTAAATCTTAAGTGTGTTTGTTTTTAAATTTGTTTATCTCTTTGTTCTTAATATGTTAGATTTTAAATATGTTAATATGTTAGATTTGTTCTTAATATGTTAGATTTGTTCGAAAGTTTGTTTGTTTTTAGATGTTTTAATATGTTGGGTAATTGGTTGGTGGAATTGTTAGCGTTTGAATTTGTTAATGTTTAAGTTTATAACAATTAAACTGTGTTAGTTGTTAATTTTCTTAGTTTTAAGTTGTTGTATTTATTTAGTGGTTGGTTGGATGGATGGTTGGAGGAATTGTTAGCCTTTAAATTTGTTAGTGTTTAATATTGTTAAGTTTTAGTGTGTTAGATTTTATGTAAGCTTTTTGTAAGTTTGTTTATTTTAGGTGTGTTCATTTTTTGGGTGGTTGGTTGGTGGATGTTTGGTGGAATTGATACTGTTTAAGATTGTTAACGTTTAAGTTTGTTACTTTTAAAATGTGTTAGTTGGTAATTTTGTTAGTTTTAAGTGTGTGTATTTGTTGGGTGTTTGGTTGGATGGATGGTTGGATTAAGTGTTACTGTTTAAGTTTGTTACTTTGAAAGTTTGTAGTTGTTAATTTTGTTAGTTTTTATAAGTGTGTATTTGTTGGGTGGTTGCTTGGATGGATGGTTGGAGGAATTGTTAATCTTTAGTTTTTAGGTTTGTTAATTTTTTAGGTGGATGGCTGGAGGAATAGTTAGTGTTTAAGATTGTTTGTTTTTAAGTGTGTTATTTGGTAATTTCTTTAGTTTTTATTTGTGTAAATTTTAATGTTAGTTTTAAAACTTGTATATTTGTTGGGTGGTAGGTTGGATGGATGGTTGACGGCATTGTTAGTGTTTAAGATTGTTAGTTTAAAGCGTGTTAAATTTTAAGTTTGTTAGTGTTTAAGATTTTTTGTTTATAATTTTTTAGTTTGTTGGGTAGTTGGTCGGTTGGTGGAACTGTTACTATTTAAGTTTGTTAATGTTTAAGTTTTTTACTATTATAGGTTGTTAGTTGTTAATTTTGTTAGTTCTTAGGAGTGTTCATTTGTTTCGTGGATGGTTGGTGAAATTGTTAGTGTTTAAGATTGTTAGTTACTATTATGTTAAATTTTAAGTATGTTTGTTTTTCAATTTGTTTATGTGTTTGACTGTTTGTTCTTAATATTTTAGATTTTAAGTTAGTTTGTTGGTAAGTTTGTTTGTTTTTAGGTGTTTTAATGTTTTGGGTGGTTGGTTGGTGGAATTGTTAGAGTTTAAATTTGTTAATGTTTAAGTTTTTAACAATTACAGTGTGTTATTTGTTAATTTTCTTAATTTTAATTTTGTTATTCATTGGTTGGTTGGTTGGATGGATGGTTGGAGGAATTGTTAGTTGTTTAGTGTTTAAGATGTTTAATTTTTAGTGTTTTATATTTTATGTAAGCTTCTTGTAAGTTTTTTTTTTTTTTATCTGTTTTAATTTGTTGGGTGATTGGTTGGTGGAATTGTTAGTACTTAAGATTGTTAGTTACTATTATGTTAAATTTTAAGTGTGTTTGTTTTTAAATTTTTTTACCTGTTTGACTGTTTGTTCTTAATATTTTAAATTTTAAGTTAGTTTGTTGGAAAGTTTGTTTGTTTTAAGCGTTTTAATTTGTTGGGTGGTTGGTTGGTGGAGTTGGCAGTGTTTAAATTTGTTAATGTTTAAGTTTGTAACAATTAAAGTGTGTTTGTTGCTAATTTTCTTAGTTTTAAGTTTGTGTATTTATTGGGTGTTTGGTTGGATGGATGATTGGAGTAGTTGTTAATCTTTAAATATTTTAGTGTTATAGATAGTTAATTTTTAGTGTCTTAGATTTTATGTTAGCTTGTTGTAAGTTAGGTGTTCATTTGTTGAGTGGTTGGTTGGAGGATGTTTGGGGGAATTGTTAGTGTTTAAGATTGGTAATGTTTAAGTTTGTTACTTTTAAAGTGCGTTAGTTGTTATTTTTGTTAGTTTTAAGTGTGTTTATATGTTGGGTGGTTGGTGTGAGGGATGGTTGGAGGAATTGTTAGTCTTTAAATATGTTATTGTTTAAGATTGCTAATTTTTAGTTTGTTAGATTTTATATAAGCTTGTTGTAAGTTTGTTAGTTTTTAGGTTTGTTAAATTTTTGGGTGGATGGTTGGAGTTAGTGTTTAAGATTGTTTGTTTTTAAGTGTGTTATTTGGTAATTTATTTAGTTTTTATTTGTGTCAATTCTAATGTTAGTTTTAAAATTTGTATATTTTTTGAGTGGTTGGTTGGATGGATGGTTGACGGAATCGTCAGTGTTTAAGATTGTTAGTTTTAAGTGTGTTAAATTTTAAGTTTGTTAGTGTTTAAGATTGTTTGTTTCTAGTTTGTTAATTTGTTGGGTGGTTGGTTGTTGGTTGGTAGAACTGTTACTATTTAAGTTTGTTAATGTTTAAGTTTGTTACTCTTAAAGGTTGTTAGTTTTTAATTTTGTTAGTTTTTAAGTGTGTGTATTTGTTGGGGGGTTGGTTGGATGGGTGGTTGGAGGATTTGTTAATCTTTAAATATGTTAGTGTTTAAGATAGTTAAATTTTAGTGAGTTAGATTTTATGGATACTTGTTGTAATTTTGTTAGTTTTGAGGTGTGTTCATTTGTTGGGTGGTTGGTTGGTGGATGGTTGGTGGAATTGTTAGTGTTTAAGATTGTTAGTTACTATTATGTTAAATTTTAAGTATGTTAGTTTTTAAATTTGTTTACCTGTTTGACTGGTTTTTTTTTTAATGTGTTAGATTTTTAGTTAGTTAGTTTTCAATTTTGTTAGTTTTAAAATGCGTTAATTTTATGTTAATTTTTAAGTGTGTTGGTTTTTAAGTATGTTAATTTTTCGGGGGTTTGGTTGGAAGGATGGTTAGAAGGAAGCTTTCAACGATTGAAGTAAGCCTGTACTTACGTGTCGATGAACTTTTCAGCGAACAAAGCGAGCTCTATTTTGATTAGCGATGAGCCTTCTTGCGACCGACGAGCCTAAAACTGGGACCTATACACCAATAAAGGATTTCCGCTACTCAAGGCCTTTCAGCTAGCTAAAATATTGCTTATCTTAAAATTTCGTTGCGAAGCAACGGTATTTAGTTAGTAATTCATAAAATAATGAGGATATAAACAAACTTATGTCATATATACTTAGAATAACTCAGATATTTTCATTTATAGTGAACGTTGCCATAGAAAATTTCCTTTGCCAATTTAAATATCATTTTCTTATGTAAATATCGTCTGCTCGTGTTATTAATTTTATGTTTTGCTTGTTTCTTTTGTAAATATCGTCTGCGCGTGTTACTTACTAATGGACAATTCCCGCATTTTTTAAATACGAATGAAGTTGATTTATATTTATAAAGAATTTCTTTCCGATTCTAAATATTCCCAATAAAAATTCTTTAAAAAAAAATGTGCAAAACACCCTCAAATTGCGTTCCGCTCAAAACGGGCCGATTTTGAGTATGACGTAAAGTGTCTCGAAAGGTTCCTTTAGTTCCCTCGACGTACTCCCTTCGCTCCGTTTTTAATGGTGAGGATTCTACCACAAAATGTCATCTATATACTCTGTAGTTTCTACTTAGTAGTTGCCGTTTCTCAAATATAATTTGATCGCCTATTTTGTAGGTATTTGTTTTTTACTTAATTTCAAAAATGGAACCTGGTTTTGTAAGAGGCCAACTTCACAATTTGCCAAAAATTGACTCGACAATGATGGCTGTCTGTTTCAGCAAGAATATGGATTTTGTAACAGCGGAAATATATGGCGTAAAAGCCAATAGGCAAGATTCTCTGCTTTAATTAACTTTAATGATTTTGTTGTGCTTGGAATAAAATGTTTGGTGGGAAAATATCGGTATTTTTTCTTTAAAGGGGGCCGTTGTCAACATCCAAGTCCGGTACAGATTCTGCGCCAAGGTAATTTTTGCCAAAAAATGGCTGCCCCAGCCATTTTTTTTAATGACAAGTGAACATAATTTGGCGTGGTTTTATGTAAACAATTCTTGGCGCAGAATCAGTACCGGACTCTCAATTTTGACCCATTACTTTGCACTTGATGTTTACAAAAATTTAGAATAGCTTCCCTAACAAATAGCTTGTTTTTAACTTAAAATTCAAACACTCTTTAATTTTCCTAATATAAAAATTATCATAAATGTAACTTATTTCAAAATGATCATCACAAACATAACGTACAGTCTTTGTCGACAGTGGCATATACTTTTCAATGTCCCTCTTCATCGCTTGGCACCACTTTTTTCGAGTATTTTTATTCCGTGGTACGTAAATGAAAATTTGTCAGGAGTTGTTATGGTTGTGCTTTTGCACATTGGCACGATACAATATTTGTAGAAAATGTTAGACATTTTAAGAAAAAATCAATCAAAAATTATGAAAACAAACGGACGAGAAGACAAGTATTTGAAATTTCCATGATAACAACGTTTTAACAACCGCAACCGCCACGTGACTTATGGAGATATTTAGGAAACGATGACGTCAAAATAGTCGCCAAAACAATGGTCCGTTTTCCCGCAAAAATCTGACAGGCAAACTTAAAATGCAAATTTTTTTTTAAAAAAAAGCATGGAAAATGGAAATTTTTGTGTTAATGGTCATTTCGAGACATTTAGAATCGAATAAAAAAAATTTAAAAATGCGAGAATTGTTCATTGTATGTTTTCCCCTCTTGGACACCCAAATCACCTGATATAACGCCACTAGACTCTTTCATTTGGGGATTCGTTAAGGACATCATTTACAGAAAGAAAGTGTCGAATGACTTAAAGGCCAGGAATACGGCCGCAATAGCTTCTGTGGATACAAACATGCTTTCTCGTACCTGGCCCGAAATTGACTACCATCTTGATATTTTCCGTACGACAAACGCCGCACATGTGAAAGTCCATTAATAAGGGCCATAAAACTTTTTGAGTCTATCTAACCATTAGTGGTATCAATTTAAATTTGTCTTCAAATTATTTTATAAATTACTAGCTGCTTGTATGAGCGTCTGAAAATGTGGCGAGCTCGCGCCACTGCAGTGGCTCTGTATAATAGGGGCCTTAGGCTACTCTGAGATCTTTTTTTTTTTTTTTTTTTTGACGACCACCGGACACTCTTTCCTTGGATGATCCCCAGACGCGTTTGAGAGAGAGAATAAAAATTATAACCGAGTGCATGAAGATCCTTTACCAAGACCATAAACTGATCATTCACTCTGAATTCTGAAACTTACCGAGAATTTTGGACGAAAATTTTCAACTAAATTATTCATCAATTTAAGCAATCTAATTTTTTAAAAACTTATAATATGTTTTAAAATCTCAACTGAGAGACAAATAAAGTATAGTTTCTACATTACTATATGTTACTATAGAGTGTATCTTTATCACTATAGAGGTTATTAAATTCACTAGTGAACGTTCAAATAGTTTAGGGAATAAAAGGGGTTTTACGCTGAAAATAACTTGCTCTGAACTGCATATGTATCAAGCTACGTTTCAAAATATTCATGTGCTTAGATATGCAAACTGTTTGGTTATGTAACACTAGGCATTTGACCGGTTTTTGTACTTGACTGTTTTTTTTTTCTTCTTTAAACGTAATTGATAACTGTCACTGTGATAGAATAAAAACTGTTGTATTTCAACCAAGAATAGCCATGCAAAAGAGCTTTACACTTTTATTTACAGGATATCATACAAACGAAATGAGTAAAATTGAAGTTGATGCATACAAAATATTATAAACGAAAACGAAAGTAAAATACACCGCTATACCAGTTTTCCTATGTATGTATAATAGTTGTAACTCATATATTTTTTTAATTTTGTAGAAATTCGAGATTTCATTCGGAAATTAAAAAACTCTAAGTGTTATATCATTAGGAGATGATCTCTTAATTAACTAAAAGTTAAATTTTACAAATTCCTAACACAATTTGAACCACTTTCTGGAAAATTTAGTTGTAAGGGGATATGGAACACAAAAAATTATTTTCAGAAATTGCACCACTAAAATTTAAATTATAGTAATTTTACATTGTGCTGATGGAAATAAACATAATTTAACCTAGACAAATATTTTGAATAAATTATTTTTTGATTAATTCGATTTATTTAAACTTTTTCAAACTTTTTTCGAAATGCTACTCCTTTCTCAATTTTAAGTATTTTTGCCATGAAATTTTTACATTATAATCGTATTATAATTGTTAACAATAGTTAGTATGAATTTGAAAATGCAAGATGTGAAAAAGGTTTTAGATGTTTTTACACTAAAAACAGCAGAAAAACAAAGGTTTTTTTCAAGTTTTCAACTCTTAATTAAAAAAACAAAAAACTTAACATAGCACACCTTATTATATACTAACTTTTGTTTATCAGATGTATATAATTACACTATAAAAATTTCCCAATCTTAACGAGAACGAAAGTAAAATACACCGCTATACCAGTTTTCATATGTATATATAATAGTTGAAACTCGTATATTTTTTAGATTACAAAAAATATTATAAAAATATATAAAAAATATTTATATTTTAGGTAAAATATTGTGGTCAGCAATTTAGAAAAAAGCCTTAGCGATTTAAACAACACTCAAACTGAAAAATAACGAACTGAGAAAAACAGTGTTAGATATTTCTTTTTCAGCTTTGATAGTGTGAGAAGGTTTAGAAAATACAATACAACTTTTTATCCATCAAAGGTACAAGTATAAATTTTTGTACACCTATTAAGAAAGATAGTCTCCACATTATGAGATAAAAATTGAAAATTTTGTGGGTATCATGTCCCCTTAAAGTACTTCAAAGCAGAGGTTTATTGGGGCCGATACGGTGTATCACCACTTTTATAACTGATTACTAATAACTCATAAATCTTAATAGCATGTATTGTGATATAAGTTTGCCAGAAAATAAATAAGTAAATTAAGAGTATTTAGCTTTTTTTGTATGGTAATGTAAGATATTGTGGACTAGCTAAATACTCGTGCTTCGCCACGAAATTTTACCAGGTGCATTATTTTAGGTAGCTGTGAGGCCCCGCGTTGCGAAAATCCGTCATTGGTGTATAGACCCCAATATTTGGTGCTTCGCTCGTAGGAAGGTTCATTGCAACGCCAAATAGAGCTCGCTGAAAAAGTCATTGACACATAAGCACAGGCTTAATTCACTCGTTAAAAAGTTCATTGCTATGCAAGCATAGGCTCTCTTCGCTCGCTGAAAGGTTCATTGCTGCGTAAGCATAAGCTCGCTTCACTCCCTAAAATCTAATTGCTACGTAAAGCCTTAGTAATGGAAGCCTCTCCCTTGTCAAGAAAAAAAATTATCCGTTGGTACAATAAAGCAACAACCCTTTAAGAATATTTTAACCCGT
The DNA here is from genome assembly GCA_963978545.1 of Linyphia triangularis. Taxonomy (NCBI): domain Eukaryota; kingdom Metazoa; phylum Arthropoda; class Arachnida; order Araneae; family Linyphiidae; genus Linyphia; species Linyphia triangularis. The sequence continues at coordinate 16,033,391 of OZ021725.1, forward strand.
GATGTTTGTAAAAAGCAAATTTAGAAGGTCAAAACTACTTATGCTGAAACTTTCAGTGCTTTAGGCCTATTAGAAGTCGCTTTTTGTGGAAATATTATTTAAAAATTAAAATTTTAACGTTCTTTTGTCAAAAGTCCAATTAGAAGGCCAAAACTGTTTGTGTTGAAAATTTCAGAAATGTAGCCTTACTAGAAATTGTTTTGTAAAATATTTTTTAATTATAATTAATTAAAAAACAAATAAAATTTCAAAATTCTGTTTTTCAAAAGTCCAATTTGAAGGCCAAAACTACTTATGTTGAAAATTTAACTTTAGCCTTATTAGAAATCATTTTGTAAAATATTAATTAAATAAAAAATTAATTAAAAAAGGACTAAAAAAAAATTAAAATTCTGTTTTTCAAAAGTCCAAATAGAAGGCTAAAACTACTTATGTTGAAAATTTCAGAGCTGTATCTCTGTTTGAAGTCCCTTTGTAAAAAATAAATTAATTAAAAAAGAAATAATTAAAATTTTAACATTCTGTTTGTCATACATACAATTAGAGAGCGAAAACTTCCTATGTTGAAAATTTAAGAGCTCTACTCCAATTTTATGTAGGTTTCCATAGATCCACAGAGCCACAGACAGACACACAGCTTGTTTTATTATTATAGATTTGCATTTTATACTTAAAAAAAAACCAGCTACAGTAGGGTTACCGCCACGATTGGGAAGCTTGCGTAGCGGTAAAATTATTTTTTAGCACTACAACCCTGCTTCAAAGTAATATAAAATTTGGAATTTTATATACTTAAACTAAAAAAAAAAAAAAAAAAAAAAAAAAAAAAAAAAAAAAAACATAGTTCAAGGAGTAAGTTCTATTGAGAGAAAAATAGTCAAATTTACAACGAAATTTCAAACATTCAAGTACAATGCCGAGGCAGAGGAATATAATTCCAATTAAAAAGTGTGTTTTTCGACTTTTTCTATTCTACACCCAATGCTACTAAAATACACGTATATTATTAAATTAAATGTTTAAATGTTGTCATACAATAAATATGCGATTGGAAACAAGTCATGGTGGTTTTAAGTGTGATTTTGTGTTAATTTTAATGTTTTCACTATAAAAAGGGTGAAACGAAACATCCAATGAAAGACTATTATTTTTAAAAAAAAAAACTGATTTCCAACTCCAACCGATTTTCTGAACTCCAACTGATTTTCAATTGTGTAGTCAGTTTGAATACAATTGATTTAGAGAAAAGTTGGAAAATTGTGTATTTTGTTTGATTTTATATAAGTTTTTTTGGTAGGTGAACCAAAGCCATACTTTTAGATTTTAACAATGCATAATGTGTAGTTGTGATTAATCATTGTTAGGTCGATTTTACGCGAAGAAACACCAACAATGAAATTCGTATACAAAAAAATTATAAAGTGCTGTTTAAAGACTTTTTGGTTCGTAACAATGCCGATAACTAACAATCACGACCTGAGCTAATTTCTTTGTTACTTCAGTTGCTCTGTAAAATTTCTAGCTATTGGTTGGGCGTATAAGTTTGTCCGATATAATGTCTAAATTATATTATACTCCATCTATTTTCTTGTAACAAATATTACAAATGGCTTTCTTTAAAAGATTTTGAGCATGCTTCTACTATTAAAAGTCTTTCATTTTCGAGAATCGAGAAAAAATTACATTTGATATTAAAATACAATTTCCTTTGTATAGGATTATTATTATTTCTTTAGTAATATTGATACGATTAAGAGATATAGGATATGCTATTATAACCTGGAAAGACCATTATCTTCGGAAAATTTTACTTTTTTTTTGTCAATGTGTACGCGTAATTAATCTCCAATTCTCGCAAGTAACCGAATAATACTGTCAAGTCAGCAAATATAACTCGCCAATGCAAACTTGGTTTGAGACTGGTAGAATAATTGTGGAACTGACGAAGAAGTCATATGAATGAAATGGATCATGTAAGTTCTTCGTTAAGATTATTTAAAATTTGGAACAGGTGTAGTATAGGAAATTTGGAAAGTTTTTTTTATTTCCAAAAGCCTTAAACACGGTAATTAAAACAAAATTATGATGAAAACTTAAATTAAAATATAAATAATAATAAAATGAAGTAAAATATAAATAATTATAAAATTAAGTAAAATATCAATAATGGTAAAATAAATGAAATAAAAATATTAATGAAAATAAAACCCATTGCTTGAAAAATGAATTTACCCTGTAAAAAAACCTTCGCCAAATAAAATCGCGCCAAGGAAATCTCCTATACAGTACCTAAAATAATTTTTCTTACATCAAAATTCTGTGCAAACTTTTGTGTGTGTTTTTTTTTATGTGTCGAGCTAAAACGATGCCCGTTTTATCTGTGATACTAGCTGTTACCCGCGACTTCGTCTGCGTAGAACTACTACTTCGTGTAAATTTGTTTGGACTGAATAGGCTCTGAAACTATAATGAAACGATTCTAATGAAGCCGGCACATTGAATTATTGAGATTAACATAGGTAGACTTTTCCTGACCCTGATCCCTGACTTAACTTAGTTTAATACGTTTTTGTATACGACATTTTTTGTTTTTCCTTCTTTGGTCAAAACATGTAGGTTTTGTGGACTCGATACTCGTGAGCACGCCACATACAGTTGCCCATGGGAGAAACAGTTTTTTTCTAAATGAACACCAGCTACTTTGAGTGTCTGTCCTTGAGCTTTGTTTATCGTCATAGCGAATGCTGCTTTCAGGGGAAATTGTACTCTTTTGAATTGAAATGGCAAATCGGTAGGGATTATTGGAATACGGGGAATTAACACTTCTTCTCCCTTTGCTGTTCCTGTCATAATTATTGCTCTCACAATATTGCGTCCCAGGTGTGTAATTTGTAGACGTGTGCCATTACACATTCTTGGTGCGTCAAGATTTCGCATCAACAGGACCGGGACACCTACTTTTAGCCTCAACTTATGGGAAGGCACCCCCGATAATTCTAAGGAGTTAAGAAATTCTACAGGGAACGATGTCACTTGCTCAGTGTCCATGACATTGTCTACGGACAGATACTCAACAAAATCACCTTCCACATCTGACATGATTTGTTCGTTGATCTGCCCCACTACTTCGTTTGTCGGTGCTAAAATTGCCCTTTCGCACAGCCATTGTCTGTTCTTCATATTGGTTGCAAGATCGGGATAGACGTTGTTCTTTAAGTCATCCATGTTACAGACAACATTACAAAATTCACGATTTAATGTAATCATTCCGTCACTATTTGTTTCCATACGGTCTTCTCCGATTTTCAGAAGAGCATCCGCATATTGCACCAATTGTGTATCACTGTGCAGTTGTACTCGCATATTTGTAGTCAGACAAAAAATTTTTACATGCACCCATAATGGAGACGCTTTTAAACATGCATTTATTTCATCTGCCGGCGTGCCTCTAGTAATTACCGGCAGAGTCTGTCTAAAATCGCCAGCTAAAAGTACCACCATACCACCCATGATACTTTGGTTACTCTTAATATCTTTTATGGTCCGATCTAGTGCTTCTATCGCTCTTTTGTGGGACATGGTACATTCATCCCAAACCAACAGCTTACATTGCTGTAACATTCGTCCACGGTCACTATTTTTAGTAATGTTACAAACTGGCATTTCCTCATGAGCTAAGTTCAATGGCAGTTTAAGTACTGAATGTGCCGTTCGGCCACCATTAAGTAACGTAGCTGCTATTCCAGAAGAAGCTACAGCAACAGCAACTCCTTTATCTTTACGAATTTGGGCTAAAAGTAAATTTAAAAGAAATGTTTTACCCGTGCCTCCTGGCGCATCCAAAAAGAATAAACCACCTTCACCACTTTCGATTTTTTGCACAACATTCTCAAAAACTAATCTTTGTTCTGGGTTTAGACGCGGAACAGACTCAGTTATTTGTTGTTGTAAAGAAGCAGCATCGTAACTCAATTCTCTTATTATATCACTGCAAACTTCCCCAGTTCTTTGCGGCCTGCTCAACCCAAAATCTGACAAATCTTTCCCAGTTATAGTTATGACTTGGTCTTCTATCTTTGTTAGGGCTTCATTAAAAATGAAATCATTGTATGTAACGTTTGGATTATGATGTTGTACTCTGTGTAAAATATCGTCGGCCATTTGAATTTTGTACCTTTCCCACAGTTGTTGAGGGTTTGAAAGCCCACATGTCGCTATTAGTATAGCAAAAAGCATTCTCACCTTGGCCGCTGATCTACATTGTGCAGCCTCTTCCAGTGTTATATTCCAATGATTGTCATCCTCCAATAATCCTCTTGCCTCACATGCCTCTCGAAATGTTGAAAATTCTTGATTGTTGTATTTTTTGAGATCATTGAAAGAGGTTGGCCCACGCACATGGTGTAGAAGCATCCTTAAACAAAAACATTCCATGTTAGTAACATGGACTGTGTAAACCCGTCCTAAGGCATCTCCAGATTTGACACCAGGCCAGTTCTGAACCGAAGTTCCTTGAATTCGGCGTTTCCAAGTTTTTCTGGTTGCGTCCCATGTGTAATATCTCGGTACCTCAGCATACATAAGAGTTCTTGCAAACTCATCTCTTATGCAAAGTTCAAAAAAAGCTGTAAGGGTGGTTTTTGGTCGAGTAGATAGTCGCTCGTGGAAATTATCTTCTGTAAAATAAACTCGTTCACCGTTCTCTAAGTGTACACTTAGATGTGTAACGGTGGGGTGCCTTTCGTGCAACGGGAACCCTAATAACCGCCACACGGCTTCGTTGCTGCTAACATAACGACCAGATTGATATGTATGTACTTCATTTACGCGATTTGCAAGCTCTGTGCTCCTAAAATTGAAAATAGCTTGGTCACTGCCTTTGTTAATATATTTGCAGATATATTTGATAGCGCGCACTGAACTGCAAGCCTCAACATTTATATGGGCGTTAAATATTTTTAATAGAATAGCGGAATAAGGGACCACCCAACTATTATCAATAGTGACGTAACTCCCATTTCGTAGTTTCACAGATGCCGTTCGACCTCCGTCTGCTGGTGCTCTTCTACGATAGAGTGGGTATCCGTTTTCACTGTGGACAGTGTCTTTGTGTAATTTGCGAGGAAATTTCTTTGTGCATTTTCCATCTTTCATGCAAGGGCACTGAGGATTTTCAGGTCCACATGGACCATGAATCATGTTTTTAACTATAATATCATGAAGTGTCTTGTCAGTGCTTGGATCGGGTATTTCTGCGCTGATAATATTATCAATTTGATCGGGTCTCAACTTGTCTTTTAACCACAATAATATGTGGACATGTGGTAGGCCACGCTTCTGCCACTCTATGGAATACATAAAGCAGATCACTTCTCCAAATATTCTGCCTTTGGAAATAACAGACATAAGTTTTTAACTTTCAACCTAAAAACTCTTGCGACTACATCATGCCTATCAATCGCGCTTTGACCCGGCATTAATTCATTTACTATTTCCGGCCATGCTGGGTTGCAAGTAAACGTAACGAATAAGTCAGGGCGACCATATGTACGTACATAAGCAAACGCATCCTGAGTATATTCGTGTAAGTACCTCGGACTATTTACAAATGAAGACGGTAAAATTATCATTCTACCAATATCATTTGGATTTAGATTAGCGTCATTCGCTACTGCGTCTTGAAGGTGGATATAATTTTCTGCTCTTAATTTAGTTTGATTTAATGTTATGTATCGTAATCGTTCACTTTCTACCTTAACGTACATATCAACATAAAACTGATTGGCCAGTTGCCTGCATCGTGATATAATATTAAAATCATTTTCTCTAATCATGATATGAAAGGCATAAAAGTCCATACATGATACCTTTTTGTTAGGCAAGGGCAGGCCAGTTACAGGATCGACTTGTGGAATTTGAAAGTGATACCCTTCTTGCCCTTTGCTAAATATTAGCGGATATTGTAACGCATCGTAAAATTTATGTGTATCCGGCACCCTAGTTAGTGTGTTATCACGGGCATGTAAAACTATATCACGGGAAGCAAACTGTTCACCACAAACCATGGCTGCGACTTCATTTATTAAAGGTGCATTATATCGTCTTTCGTGTTCCCCACTTGGTGTACGATCTGGGTGAATCACCAACTTATAATCATCTCCCGGCATTCTTTCTAAGGCTGTTGTGAAAGTGTTTATTAGGCGGTTATGTTCATGCAACATTCTCTGAATCTTTAAGACAATATCCTTTTCTACTAATTGAATGTTTTGACACCTGCGGTCAACCTCGTCGTTTTCATTTCCCATAAAATAAATCTGTAAAAATTTTGGTTGCTCATTATTTGTAGGAAGCAAAGAACCAATCCTATGATAGATTTGACCTTGGATTGTAAAAGTAGATGAAAACCCAGGCATAACCACCTCATTTTCTACACCAAATGACGTCATTTGAAAGCATGAATTATATTTCCTTATTTTGATTAAAAAACGCCGCGATTCGTTGTTATCACCTAAAAGTAAAGACTTCAATGGTTCCTCTGGTTCTCCAAGTATTGGAATTGAAACCTTGCCACCAGAACAACACATACCCGGAGTTTCTTCTTTCCACTTGAGTGCTTCACAATGTATACATTTTTTATCCATTCCACCTATGAGAAGTAATCGATGGTTATTATACTCAATCGATGGGTCATAATCAAAAGCAGCATTGTGGAATGCTCCCCATGTATACATTGTAAACGCATTTCTCCTTTCTGACTGCCGTTCAGCATTTAACACACGTCGTCTTTGGGATTCTTCTGGCATCTCTGCAGCTATCAATGATGCGTGTCGCTCAGCATCTAAAATCTGCCGGGCCTGAGTCTGTTCATAGGTCTCGGCAGCTCTTTGCGTTGCGTGTCGCTCAGCATCTATAATCTGCCGGGCCTGAGTCTGTTCATAGGTTTCGGCAGCTCTTTGCGTTGCGTGTCGCTCAGCATCTAAAATCTGCCGGGCCTGAGTCTGTTCATAGGTCTCGGCAGCTCTTTGCGTTGCGTGTCGCTCAGCATCTAAAATCTGCCGGGCCTGAGTTTGTTCATAGGTCTCGGCAGCTCTTTGCGTTGCGTGTCGCTCAGCATCTAAAATCTGCCGGGCCTGAGTTTGTTCATAGGTCTCGGCAGCTCTTTGCGTTGCGTGTCGCTCAGCATCTAAAATCTGCCGGGCCTGAGTCTGCTCCTCAGATTCTTGGGATCTAGCTACTTGCGCAGTTCGAGCTCTTTTAGAGCTACGCGCTAAATTAGATTTACGCTTGCGAGGCATATTACTTAACCAGTTACCTACCTAAAGTAATAAAAACAGGTAAGTACTTATGCAAAAAAAAATTCTTTAGCTGACAAAAAAATTTAGTTAAAGGTACTGAGTACGAAACTATACTTAAGGTAGGTACTTATACACATGAAATAAAACAAAAACAAAACGAATTGCTAAACTAAAACTAAATGTTAAAAAAAATATACTATCCACATGGAATAAAAACAAAATGAATCGATAAAATTATATGCGAAACTACTGGAACTATTTTATTCACAAAACAACATTACTTACCTATTAATACTCAATAAAAACTATGCTGACCTTCTTAGGTACCGTAACTACTTACTAAATGTGAAAAAACTTAAAAAAACCTGCCTACTAATCTAAATTGAATTAAAGTTGAATTAAAGTACTAAAATGAATTAAAGTATTTATTTTACCTATTAACTATAATTCTACCTACTACTAACTTATGCTAAACTAATAATAACAACCAAAACAACTAAGTAAATAACACAAAATGCTTATCCAAGAAACCCTAAACACCAATGAAAACGTAAAGAAAGCGAATACGTTGCAGCTCAAAATTGTAGATATCGCATGCGTCCGCCAACGACGTCTGCCCTCACGTGTCTGCCCGTTCGGGTAAGCATACTTTGTGATCTACACTCCTCCCACCGAGCCATCCGCGTCCCCCGCACGTCTTTGCCGCCGCGCCGCGCAGCGCGCCCGCGCCCGCCAGCCCCGCCAGCCCCGCCACACCACACCATGCATCGTCACACTCACACATTCATAGTGTATAGGCCGATGGGCCTGATGGACATGTCAGGCAGAAAGTATTCTAAAAGCTGGCTAGGAGTATTTGAATTATGCGATACATAACTGCACCCCGCGTTTTCACCCGCATAATTCCGGGATCGGGAATCGGGATCGGGATCGGGATCTGGATAAAAAGTACCCTATGTCCTTTCCCAAGGTTCCATCTATCTCTATACCAAAATTCATCAAAATCGGTTCAGCGGTTTAGGCGTGAAAAGGTAACAGACAGACAGACAGACAGACAGAGTTACTTTCGCATTTATAATATTAGTAGGGATTATTTCCGAATAGATCATATATATTTTTGAATCATTCGATATTTTATTTTTCTTAAAATTCACCTCATTAGAAAGTCAAAGGCATGCACTAAATGGAATCACAAACGTTGAATTAATGTTTAAAAGTTGCTGCACTTTAGTATTTCTGTATCTAATACATAGCAAAGCACAAACTTGATATGGTTAATTAATCAAAATCTCTGGTAAATATAATGATTTTCCTTTTTGATTTTCAAAATTGCCATTACACGACACGAGAAGAATAGTTTCTATTATAATTCGGACTGAATGTCATGCCAATGTGCTTGGCGACAACTGATATTCAACTAATATAAAATATTCCAAATATAAAAGGTTAAAATTCCAAGTACGGTGCGGATTCTATGCCGAGGTGATTTTCACCAACAATGGCAGGCGTCACCATTTTTTTTTTTTTTTTTTTTTTTTTTTTTTTTAAACGAGTGAACTGTCTCTAGTCACCATATTCTGGTGCGGTTTAATGTAACCAATTCTTGGCGCAGGATCCGTACCGTATTTGGAAATTTTAACGAATCTAGCACTTTTTGTCAACTCTTTCTGAGTTTTTATGAATAAATTAATTGATGGAAACAAAATAAACTTAATATTACATATTAGTCACAGAATTACATTAAAAGCCTTCAAACCGAGGGTAAAAGTATATTAATTTCTAAAATGTGAATGATGTTGCAAGTCTGCAGCACACGATCTTGAAAAGCTTTTAACTTTTGAAGAAAAAATTTAATCTTATAAAATAATCAAGCTAAAAAAGATAAGGAAATAGTTTTGAAAGTTTTTTTAGGCAAAAATTCCAAAAACTGGTACGGATTTTGGGCCAAGGTGATTTTCGTCAACAAATGGCAGTAGTCACAATTTTTTTTATAACAAGTGAACTGCCTATGGTTGCTATAATTTGGCGAGGTATTATGTAGACTGTTTTTGGCTCAGAATCCGTACCGTGCTTGGAAGTTTTACCCTAATAAGAATACAGTAAATATATATGTCCCATAGACTTAATTCCATTGCAAGTTTAGTTACCCCACTAAGCATCATTCCGAGTGGATTGGGTTCGAATCCTGGGTTAGGCATAGACGTTTGTTGTGGTTCGGAATCCATGTTAAGCTGTAGGTCCCGGTCTGATTAGCCGTAATTGTGCACAAAAATAGGTCGTTGAGTGTACAAACCAAGCCGAAGAGAATGACGAGAAATGCTTGTAAACTATGAATATGTACTGGTCTGCCGATTCAAAAATAGCAAAAAAAGTTCAAAAATTGAATTCGAATAAGTTGAGCTAAATTCGATTGCCAGATGTGTCATAACCTGCCAAATAATGAGCATTCTTTATTATTCGATAACCCATCGCTCTTAAATTTTTAATGAGGGTGTGTGCAGACGATTTCAGATCTCTGGTGCCAAATATTTGAACTTTTAAAAAGCGAACCAAGTATTCGAAAAGTATTACGTCCCTGTGAAATAGTATTTATGGCCAACCTGGCTCAACTAATAAATTGAGCGTTGATAAAAAGAAAATCTTTGGAATTTGTGAACCAAAAAATCTTTTTTTATATTACACATCTTCTCCCTCAAAGTACTAAATCAATATATTAGAGTTAACAAGTTAATAAATAATTGTGATGAATTTTTATGAAAATTATTATCTTTACAATTGTTTTTGCACTGATTTCATAAAATAAAATGCATTCTTTCCCCCCTAGCGTTTTTCATCGATGGAAAATTATGGATAATTGAGAAATGTTATAGACCCGTGATTTCTTTCTCTCTTCGACTCTTTCTACTGGATTCTGAAAGTTGAAGTATGACCAGTATTGAAGGTATGAATCTTTAATTGTTATCTGCGAGTTGTGTGAATAATTAAAACATTATTTTAAATCAATTTATTGTTGGGTTCACTGGAAATAAACACTTTAGGTAAATTTTCAGGCTTTTGTGGCAACCATTCTGTAAATGTCTGAGCAAAATAGTGAATTAATAGCGATGAAATTTAAGTTATTAGAGTTTCTAATTTTGTCCTTAAAGTGTTTTCTATGTTTGTTTAAAAATAATAGATAAACGTTTATAAATTTTCCGGGGTTGAAAAATCTCGTAAGTGATTGTAAAAAAAAGTCAATTAAATTATCTCTATGCACATAGTGTCCGTTTGTCAAAAGAATAAATTAATTATAAAAAAAAAATATTCATTTTGGTTGTAGAAGAATTATTTACAAAAGTTACAATTTGTATTGAAATTTTGGGAAAATCGTATTGCTCGAATCTAAAACGAATACAACCATCTGTTGAAGAACAAGTTAATGCATATCTGTTTGAAAAGTTAATGACATTGGAGAATTAATAGCTTGAAAGTTGGTTCTGGAAGTATCAAGACATTTCTTTAGGTTAGGATGTCTTACTTCTGATGCTAAAGGTAGAGTATACATATTAATAATTTTTTCCTTAATATTTAAACTACATTAATTTAGTCTCAAGTGTTATCACCATAGACTTATTATTATCAATAGACCGCGCGTTCCCACTTCAATTATACAACGAGAAAGAAACCAAAATGAATCACATGAGTAGGGACTTTTTGGCAGATTTGGCGGGTTTCTCCTCACTCAGGCGATAAAGGATAATAAGATTATTAGATAAAGGATTAATTTTACGACGTAGTTGTCTTGTATGTTAAATTGTTGGTTGCTAGACCGCATGTTTAGAGTAACCTTGTGTAACCAAATTAAAAACCACGTGACTGATAGACGAAGGAGAACGAAGAAGATAAAAAAAAAAACCATTCATTCCAATGGAAAACTCCGAGATGCGTCTGACGGAAAGTACTTGAATACAAGAAAAATGGTGAAATATTGTTCTGCATTTGATTGCAAAGAAAAATTCCAGAAAGGGGGCTCAATAACCTTTCACAAGTAAGTGCTATTTTTTAAATTTTCTATTTAGTTAAGGTTTTACAGTACACTCATAAATATGTTTTTGTTTATCGCCTGAGTGACGAGAAACCCGCCAAATCTGCAACCCTGCTCCCAAAAAGTCAATACTCATGTGATTCATTTTGGTTTCATTCTCGTTGTATAATTGAAGTGGGAACGCGTAGTCTATTGATAATAATAAGTCTATGGTTAACACGTGTTAAAAACTTAATATATCTGCATATAAACCATTTCTTAATCTGATTATATTTATTCCTTTATTAGAAATTTCATTACCAAATTCATTTTTAATGTCACCAGTCATAACTCAATTTTTAATTTATTTAGAATTTTAATTTTTATTTAATTGTAAATCTCCAGTGCAAAATTATAAAATGTTGTTGCAATTTCTTGTCCATTCAAAATAATAATAATAACAATAAACAAGAAAACTTACCAGAGCAGAATAAGGCCATTTGCAGGTTTTAATAGCAGTATATAGTAGAACAGCGCTCGCCTGTAACTTTTAGAGGTGGGCCGTATGACTTATGTTAGAGCTTTCAGCTGACCGGATACCCCGAAATATGTATCTTTAATTATTATCAATTTAATAATATATAGCATTTTTCTCAAAACTGGAGAGCAAAAAACTATCTTAATAAAATTACAATTGATATTTGATTTTTCTTTCTTCAAATAATTAAAAAAATAGTAGTTTTCTCATTATTAGTATATCAAGGTCTAAAAAAGAAGTGAATCTTTTGTTTCAACGTGTTAGTGTGACTTGACCAAACTTTTGATAAAAGTATTTATACTGCACTTTCAAATTACTCCGGTAGAGTCGATATCAATTGTGTCTTTTGAGAAGATGGCATTTGAATTTTTCAGTTTATTTTATAATAGACTAGTTGAATACCCGTGCTGCGCTACGAAATTTTACCATGTGTATTTTAGCAATCAAAAGACAGTAATTTATTCTACACTTCAGACGTTAGCTTCCATTTCGATCCCGACAATCTGAATTATCAAAATAGGAACTTTCCTTTGTTGACATTTTATCCAACATTTATAATTGAGAATATATTGGAAAAGAGACATTTGAATATCCCTCGTTTAGAACGTTTAACTCCCTATAGTTCTTTTTAATAATTTTAACTAATAACTAATTTTTAATAACTAATTTTTTCTACATTTGCCCTTCTTAACATTTGCACCAAATACCAGAATTGTGACAACATTGGAAGTGGGTCAGTCGGATATCCCTTGTTTGGAGCGTTTTACCCCTTTTCCACCACTTAAAGTGGGTTATTCGAGGTTGGAATAGCTTAATTTTTCTGCGTTTGTTGAGATTTGTACCAGTTTTCAGAATTGTAACCATATGGGAAGTGGGACATTCGAATATTCCTCGTTTGGAACGTTTAACTCCTTTTCGACCCCTTAAAGTGGGTTAATCGAGATCGGAATAGCTTAAATTTTCTATGTTTGCCTTTGTCGACAGTATCAATATTCAGAGTTGTGACCAAATAGGAAGTGGGATATTCGATTAACACTCGTTCGGAACGTTTAACCCCTTTTCCACTCTTTAATGTGGGTTAATCGAGATCAGAATAGCTTACTTTTCTATATTTATCTTTGTTATCATTTGCATCAATTTTCATAGTTGTTACCAAATGGGAAGTGGGACATTTGAATTTTCCTTCGTTTGCGTTTAGCCCCTTTTCGACCCCTTAAAGTGGGTTAATCGAGATTGGAATAGCTTAATTTTTCTATGTTTACCATTGTTAATATATGCACTAATTTTCAAAGTTGTGACCAAATGGCAAGAGAGACATTCGAATATCCCTCGTTTGGAACGTTTAATTCTTTTCCACTCTTTAATGTGGGTTTATCGAGATCGGAATAGCTTACTTTTTCTGTATTTGTCTTTGTTGTCATTTGCCCCAATCTTAAAAGTTGCGATCGAATGAGAAGTAGGACATTCGAATATCTCTCGTTTGGAACGTTTAACCTCTTTTCGACCCCTTAAAGTGGGTTAATTGAAATCGGAATAGCTTACTTTTTCTATGTTTACCATTGTTGATATTTGTACCAATTTTCAGAGTTGTGGACATGTGGGAAGTGGGAGAATTAGTGATGAGTGATTGAGTGAGTGAGGGCTTTGCCTTACATATAGAGAGATTCGTTGTCTTTCGGACTAATTGTCGAAGTCCATTTTAATAAATTGTCCAAACGATATTCTGTTAAGTTATTCCTGTATTTATTCTTGATGTCTCGCTGAAAGCTTCTTCATACAGTTTCTTCGGGAACGTAGCGGAGAAATCGGTTCTGCATAGTTAACACATATTATTTCGGATAAGTTATAATTATGTATAAAAAAAAAGTCCATCCCGTGAAATTTGATTTTCTTATCTTCTTCTGTGGTGCCTACGGGCCACATAAATATCTGTCGCGGGCAGCGTAGTCGCTGACGCTGTAGTAGAGTCTTATATGAAGCTATAGAAGAATGGTAGCATTGCTACTTTCAATTATCCTTATGCATTACCTAGGGGAATGAAAGTATAGTATTCGGTCAAAAAGTATGTTACGATTTTTTTTTCTTTTGCATTTCTCTACGTATTGGAACGTCCTGATCTCAAAAAAGTTATCTAGAAAAAATTTGTGTGAGTGGTCAGCATAACTCCCGAACAAATTGACCTACGATGTTCAAATTTGGTGTGAGGGTTGGTGAGGGCAGAAGGACCTACCATTAAGGTTTTCGTCAAAATTGCGCTTGCGCATAGGGTAGTTGCCTTTAAAAAAAGTCATGTTTTTCAGTAATTGCTAGAAAACGGCTGTTACTATTTTGTTCAAAATCGCTGCGGTAATGCCTCGTAAGATAGCTGTTATAATGCTTCTTAAGGTGTTCTAAACATCCCCACCACCGAAATTCCCGAAAATGGCATAAAAAAATTGAAAAACGAATGTCTTTAACACGGAGTTCTCTTTCCTTGAGCATAGCTAATCAACGATCGTTTTATCTCCTCTCCTCAATTTCACTTATAAGAAAGGATAATAAAAGAATTAACGAAAAGTATATCACCAAAAATACCATTTTGGCGAAGTTTTTTTCTATTTCTTTTTAAGGCCCATATAAGAATAGTCGCAAAAATTATCGCCAAACTGGCTATTTTTTCTAAGTAAATGATGAAAATATAAAAGCAGTAAATGACACAAATCACATCAGTAATGTAATGTAATCGAAAGTTGTGCGATGTTCCACACCCCTAGTTTTTGTGGTAGAAAGTTTTTAAAAGTAGTAGAAGTTAGTAGTAGAAAGTAGTGGAAATAAAAGTAGTTTAAAAAGTAGTAGAAACTACAAGTTTTTGTAGTGGGTTTTGTTGTGACGATTATCACTTCTTTTTCTTCGCGAGCACTACAGCCTGTTACAGGCCAAGGTTGTCACTCCAATCCTTCTGCATCTGACTCTATCCGGTGCAATAGCCCTTCATTGGTTCACTCCCATCTGCCCTAGGTCTTTTCAACACTATCAATTCCAGGTTCAAATTTCACCGGTATTGAATGAATGAATTTGTAATTGTTCTCTGTGAGCTGTCCGAATAATTAAAACATTCTATTAAGTCCCTTCAACGTTGGGTTTACTGGAAGTACATATTTTAGGAACATTTTCAGACTTCTGTGGCAACCATTCTCCAAGTGTCTTAGAAAAATGATTATTTATGGAGATAAAACTTAAGTTATTACGGTTTCCAATTTTGTTCTTAAAGTAGTTTTCTATATTTGTTTTAAAATATTAGATAAGCGTTTATGTAATTTCGGGATTGAAAAAGTACCCTAAATGGTTTTGTTAGTTTTAAAGTGCGTTAATTACATGTTAAATTTAAACTTTGTTGGTTTTAGGTGTGTTATTTTTTCGGGTAGTGGTTGGAAGAATAGTTTTAGGAATTGTTAGCGTTTAAGATTATTAGTTTTTAGCGTGTTAAATTTTAAGTTTGTTAGTGTTTAAGATTGTTAGTTTATACTTTGTTAATTTGTTGGGTGGTTAGTTGGAAGGTTGTTTGGTAGAGCTGTTACTGTTTAAGTTTGTTACTTTTAAAGGTTGTAGTTGTTAATTTTGTTAGTTTTAAATGTGTGCATTTCTTGGGTGTTTGGTTGGATGTATGGTTGGAGGAATTGTTAATCTTTAAATATGTAGGTGTTTAAGATAGTTAATTTTTAGTGTTTTAGATTCTATATGAGCTTGTTATAAGTTTGTTAATTTTTAGGTTTGTTAATTTTTTGGGTGGATGGTTGGAAGGAGGGTTGGAGGAATAGTTAGTGTTTAAGATTGTTTGTTTCTAAGTGTATTATTTGGTAATTTCTTTAGTTTTCATTTGTGTTAATTTTAATTTTAGTTTTTAAATTTGTATATTTATTGGGTGATTGGTTGGATGGATGGTGGATGGAATTGTTAGTTTTTAAGATTTTTAAATTATAGTTTGTTAATTTGTTGGGTGGTTGGTTGGAAGGTTGGTTGGTGGAACTGTTACTGTTTAAGTTTGTTACTTTTAAAGATTGTAGTTGTTAATTTTGCTGGTTTTTAAAAGTGTGTACTTGTTGGGTGGTTGGTTGGATGGATGGTTGGAGGAATTGTTAATCTTTAAATATGTTAGTGTTTAAAATAGTTAAATTTTAGTGTTTTAGATTTTATGTAAGCTTGTTAAGTTTGTAAGTATTCTTGTAAGTTTGTTAGTTTTTAGGTGTGTTCATTTGTAGGGTGGTTGGTTGGTGGATGTTTGGTGGAATTGTTAGTGTTTAAGATTGTAAACGTTTAAGTTTGTTACTTTTAAAGTATGTTAGTTGTTAATTTTGTTAGTTTTAAGTTTGTGTATTTGTTGGGTGGTTGGTTGGATGGATGGTTGGAAAAATTGTTAGTCTTTAAATATGTTAGGATTTAAGATTGTTAATTTTTAGTGTGTTAGATTTTATGTAAGATTGTTATAAGTATGTTAGTTTTTAGGTTTGTTAATTTTTTGGTTGGATGGTTGGAAGGATGGTTGGATGAATAGTTATTGTTTAAGATTGTTTCTAAGTGTGTTATTTGGTAATTTCTTTAGTTTTTATTTGTGTAAATTTTAATGTTAGTTTTTAAATTTGTATATTTTTTGGGTGGTTGGTTGGAAGGATGGTGGATGGAATTGTTAGTTTTTAAGATTTTTAGTTTATAGTTTGTTAATTTGTTAGGTGGTTGGTTGGAAGGTTGTTAGGTGGAACTGTTACTGTTTAAATTTGTTACTTTTAAAGGTTGTAGTTGTTAATTTTGTTAGTTTTTAAGTGTGTGTATTTGTTGGGTGGTTGGTTGGATGGATGGTTGGAGGAATTGTTAGTCTTTAAATATGTTATTATTTAAGATTGTTAATTTTTAGTGTGCTAGATTTTATGTAAGCTTATTGTAAGTTTGTTAGTTTTTAGGTACGTTAATTTTTTGGGTGGACGGTTGGAAGGATGGTTGGAGGAATAGTTAGTGTTTAATATTGTTAGTTACTATTATGTTAAATTTTAAGTGTGTTTGTTTTTAAATTTGTTGATCAGTATGTTCTTAATATGTTAGATTTTAATTTAGTTTGTTGGAAAGTTTGTTTGTTTTTAGGTGTTTTAATTTTTGGTTGTTTGGTTGAGGGAATTGTAAGTGTTTAAATTTATTAATGTGTAAGCTTGGAACAATTAAAGTGTGTTAGTTGTTAATTTTCTTAGTTTTACGTGTGAGTATATTTTGATTGGTTGGTTGGATGGATAGTTGGGGGAATTATTAATCTTTAAATATGATAGTGTTTAAGAGAGTTAATTTTTAGTTTTTTAGATTTTATGTAAACTTCTTTTAAGTTTGTTAGTTTTTAGGTGTGATCATTTGTTGGGTGGTTGGTTGGATGTATGGTTGGAGGAATTGTTAATCTTTAAATATGTAAGTGTTTAAGATCATTAATTTTTAGTGTTTTAGATTTTATGTAAGCTTGATAAAAGTTTGTTAGTTTTTAGGTGTGTTCATTTGCTGGGTGGTTGGTTTGTGGATGTTTGGTGGAATTGTTAGTGTTTAAGATTGTTAACGTTTAAGTTTGTTACTTTTAAAGTATGTTATTTGGTAATTTTCTTAGTTTTAAGTGTGTGTATTTGTTGGGTGGTTGGTTGGATGGATGGTTGGAGGAATTGTTAGTCTTTAAATATGTTAGTGTTTAATATTATTAATTTTTAGTGAGTTAGATTTTATAAGCTTGTTGTAAGTTTGTTAGTTTTTAGGTGTGTTCATTTGTTGGGTGGTTGGTTGGTGGATGTTTGGTGGAATTGTTAGTGTTTAAGATTGTTAACGTTTAAGTTTGCCTTTAAATATGTTAGGATTTAAGATTGTTTATTTTTAGTGTGTTAGATTTTATGCAAGCTTGTTATAAGTTTGTTAGATTTTAGGTTTGTTAATTTTTTGGGTGGAAGGTTGGAAGGATGGTTATAGGAATAGTTAGTGTTTAAGATTGTTTGTTTCTAAGTCTTTTATTTGGTATTTTCTTTAGTATTTATTTTGTAAATTTTAGTGTTAGTTTTAAATTTGTATATTTGTTGGGTGGTTGGTTGGATGGATGGTGGATGGAATTATTAGTGTTTAAATATGTTAGGATTTAAGATTGTTAAATTTTAGTGTGTTAGATTTTATCTAATCTTGTTGTAAGTTTGTTAGTTTTTAGGTTTGTTCATTTGTTGGATGGTTGGTTGGTGGATGTTTGGTGGAAATGTTAGTGTTTAAGATTGTAAACGTTTAAGTTTGTTACTTTTAAAGTATGTTAGTTGTTAATTGTGTTAGTATTTAAATGTGTGTATTCATTGGGTGGTTGGCTGGATGGATGGTTGGAGGAATTGTTAGTCTTTAAATATGTTAGTGTTTAATATTGTTAATTTTTAGTGAGTTAGATTTTATAAGCTTGTTGTAAGTTTGTTAGTTTTTAGGTGTGTTCATTTGTTGGATGGTTGGTTGGTGGATGTTTGGTGGAAATGTTAGTGTTTAAGATTGTAAACGTTTAAGTTTGTTACTTTTAAAGTATGTTATTTGGTAATTTTCTTAGTTTTAAGTGTGTGTATTTGTTGGGTGGTTGGTTGGATGGATGGTTGGATGAATTGTTAGTCTTTTAATATGTTAGTGTTTAATATTGTTAATTTTTAGTGTGTTAGATTTTATAAGCTTGTTGTAAGTTTGTTAGTTTTTAGGTGTGTTCATTTGGTGGGTGGTTGGTTGGTGGATGTTTGGTGGAAATGTTAGTGTTTAATATTGTTAATTTTTAGTGTGTTAGATTTCATAAGCTTGTTGTAAGTTTGTTAGTTTTTAGGTGTGTTCATTTGTTGGGTGGTTGGTTGGTGGATGTTTGGTTGAAATGTTAGTGTTTAAGCTTGTAAACGTTTAAGTTTGTTACTTGTAAAGTATGTTAGTTGTTAATTTTGTTAGTTTTAAGTGTGTGTATTTGTTGGGTGGTTGGTTGGATGGATGGTTGGAGGAATTGTTAGTCTTTAAATATGTTAGTGTTTAATATTATTAATTTTTAGTGAGTTAGATTTTATAAGCTTGTTGTAAGTTTGTTAGTTTTTAGGTGTGTTCATTTGTTGGGTGGTTGGTTGGTGGATGTTTGGTGGAATTGTTAATGTGTAAGATTGTTAACGTTTAAGTTTGTTACTTTTAAAGTATGTTAGTTGGTAATTTTCTTAGTTTTAAGTGTGTGTATTTGTTGGGTGGTTGGTTGGATGGATGGTTGGAGGAATTGTTAGCCTTTAAATATGTAAAGATTTAAGATTGTTTATTTTTAGTGTGTTAGATTTTATGCAAGCTTGTTATAAGTTTGTTAGATTTTAGGTTTGTTAATTTTTTGGGTGGAAGGTTGGAAGGATGGTTATAGGAATAGTTAGTGTTTAAGATTGTTTGTTTCTAAGTCTTTTATTTGGTATTTTCTTTAGTATTTATTTGTGTAAATTTTAGTGTTAGTTTTAAATTTGTATATTAGTTGGGTGGTTGGTTGGATGGATGGTGGATGGAATTATTATTGTTTAAGATTGTTAGTTTATAGTTTGTTAATTTAGTGGTTGGTTGGTTGGTTGGAAGGTTGGTTGGTGGAACTGTTTAAATTTGTTACTTTCAAAGGTAGAATTTATTAATTTTGTTAGTTTTTAAGTGTGTGTATTTGTTGGGTGGTTATTTGGATGGATGGTTAGAGGAATTGTTAGTCTTTAAATATGTTAGGATTTAAGATTGTTAATTTTTAGTGTGTTAGATTTTATCTAAGCTTGTTGTAAGTTTGTTAGTTTTTAGGTGTGTTCATTTGTTGGCTGGTTGGTTGGTGGATGTTTGGTGGAAATGTTAGTGTTTAATATTGTTAATTTTTAGTGTGTTAGATTTCATAAGCTTGTTGTAAGTTTGTTAGTTTTTAGGTGTGTTCATTTGTTGGGTGGTTGGTTGGTGGATGTTTGGTGGAAATGTTAGTGTTTAAGATTGTAAACGTTTAAGTTTGTTACTTTTAAAGTATGTTAGTTGTTAATTGTGTTAGTATTTAAATGTGTGTATTCGTTGGGTGGTTGGTTGGATGGATGGTTGGAGGAATTGTTAGTCTTTAAATATGTTAGTGTTTAATATTGTTAATTTTTAGTGAGTTAGATTTTATAAGCTTAATGTAAGTTTGTTAGTTTTTAGGTGTGTTCATTTGTTGGGTGGTTGGTTGGTGGATGTTTGGTGGAAATGTTAGTGTTTAAGATTGTAAACGTTTAAGTTTGTTACTTTTAAAGTATGTTAGTTGTTAATTGTGTTAGTATTTTAATGTGTGTATTCGTTGGGTGGTTGGTTGGATGGATGGTTGGAGGAATTGTTAGTCTTTAAATATGTTAGTGTTTAATATTGTTAATTTTTAGTGAGTTAGATTTTATAAGCTTAATGTAAGTTTGTTAGTTTTTAGGTGTGTTCATTTGTTGGGTGGTTGGTTGGTGGATGTTTGGTGGAAATGTTAGTGTTTAAGATTGTAAACGTTTAAGTTTGTTACTTTTAAAGTATGTTAGTTGTTAATTGTGTTAGTATTTTAATGTGTGTATTCGTTGGGTGGTTGGTTGGATGGATGGTTGGAGGAATTGTTAGTCTTTAAATATGTTAGTGTTTAATATTGTTAATTTTTAGTGAGTTAGATTTTATAAGCTTGTTGTAAGTTTGTTAGTTTTTAGGTGTGTTCATTTGTTGGATGGTTGGTTGGTGGATGTTTGGTGGAAATGTTAGTGTTTAAGATTGTAAAAGTTTAAGTTTGTTACCTTTAAAGTATGTTAGTTGTTAATTGTGTTAGTATTTTAATGTGTGTATTCGTTGGGTGGTTGGTTGGATGGATGGTTGGAGGAATTGTTAGTCTTTAAATATGTTAGTGTTTAATATTGTTAATTTTTAGTGAGTTAGATTTTATAAGCTTGTTATAAGTTTGTTAGTTTTTAGGTGTGTTCATTTGTTGGATGGTTGGTTGGTGGATGTTTGGTGGAAATGTTAGTGTTTAAGATTGTAAACGTTTAAGTTTGTTACTTTTAAAGTATGTTAGTTGTTAATTTTGTTAGTTTTAAGTGTGTGTATTTGTTGGGTGGTTGGATGGATGGATGGTTGGAGGAATTGTTAGTCTTTAAATATGTCAGTGTTTAATATTGTTGATTTTTAGTGAGTTAGATTTTATAAGCTTGTTGTAAGTTTGTTAGTTTTTAGGCGTGTTCATTTGTTGGATGGTTGGTTGGTGGATGTTTGGTGGAAATGTTAGTGTTTAAGATTGTAAACGTTTAAGTTTGTTACCTTTAAAGTATGTTAGTTGTTAATTGTGTTAGTATTTTAATGTGTGTATTCGTTGGGTGGTTGGTTGGATGGATGGTTGGAGGAATTGTTAGTCTTTAAATATGTTAGGATTTAAGGTTGTTAATTTTTAGTGTGTTACATTTTATGTAAGTTTGTTGTAAGTTTGTTAGTTTTTAGGTTTCTTAATTTGTTGGGTGATTGGTTGGAAGGTTGGTTGGTGGAATTGTTAGTGTTTAAGATTGTTAACGTTTAAGTTTGTTACTTTTAAAGTATGTTATTTGGTAATTTTCTTAGTTTTAAGTGTGTGTATTTGTTGGGTGGTTGGTTGGATGGATGGTTGGAGGAATTGTTAGTCTTTTAATATGTTAGTGTTTAATATTGTTAATTTTTAGTGTGTTAGATTTTATAAGCTTGTTGTAAGTTTGTTAGTTTTTAGGTGTGTTCATTTGTTGGGTATTTGGTTGGTGGATGTTTGGTGGAAATGTTAGTGTTTAAGATTGTAAACGTTTAAGTTTGTTACTTTTAAAGTATGTTAGTTGTTAATTGTGTTAGTATTTAAATGTGTGTATTCGTTGGGTGGTTGGTTGGATGGATGGTTGGAGGAATTGTTAGTCTTTAAATAAGTTAGTGTTTAATATTGTTAATTTTTAGTGAGTTAGATTTTATAAGCTTAATGTAAGTTTGTTAGTTTTTAGGTGTGTTCATTTGTTGGTTGGTTGGTTGGTGGATGTTTGGTGGAAATGTTAGTGTTTAAGATTGTAAACGTTTAAGTTTGTTACTTTTAAAGTATGTTAGTTGTTAATTGTGTTAGTATTTAAATGTGTGTATTCGTTGGGTAGTTGGTTGGATGGATGGTTGGAGGAATTGTTAGTCTTTAAATATGTTAGTGTTTAATATTGTTAATTTTTAGTGAGTTAGATTTTATAAGCTTGTTGTAAGTTTGTTAGTTTTTAGGTGTGTTCATTTGTTGGGTGGTTGGTTGGTGGATGTTTGGTGGAAATGTTAGTGTTTAATATTGTTAATTTTTAGTGTGTTAGATTTCATAAGCTTGTTGTAAGTTTGTTAGTTTTTAGGTGTGTTCATTTGTTGGGTGGTTGGTTGGTGGATGTTTGGTGGAAATGTTAGTGTTTAAGATTGTAAACGTTTAAGTTTGTTACTTTTAAAGTATGTTAGTTGTTAATTGTGTTAGTATTTAAATGTGTGTATTCGTTGGGTAGTTGGTTGGATGGATGGTTGGAGGAATTGTTAGTCTTTAAATATGTTAGTGTTTAATATTGTTAATTTTTAGTGAGTTAGATTTTATAAGCTTGTTGTAAGTTTGTTAGTTTTTAGGTGTGTTCATTTGTTGGGTGGTTGGTTGGTGGATGTTTGGTGGAAATGTTAGTGTTTAATATTGTTAATTTTTAGTGTGTTAGATTTCATAAGCTTGTTGTAAGTTTGTTAGTTTTTAGGTGTGTTCATTTGTTGGGTGGTTGGTTGGTGGATGTTTGGTGGAAATGTTAGTGTTTAAGATTGTAAACGTTTAAGTTTGTTACTTTTAAAGTATGTTAGTTGTTAATTGTGTTAGTATTTAAATGTGTGTATTCGTTGGGTGGTTGGTTGGATGGATGGTTGGAGGAATTGTTAGTCTTTAAATATGTTAGTGTTTAACATTGTTAATTTTTAGTGAGTTAGATTTTATAAGCTTGTTGTAAGTTTGTTAGTTTTTAGGTGTGTTCATTTGTTGGGTGGTTGGTTGGTGGATGTTTGGTGGAAATGTTAGTGTTTAATATTGTTAATTTTTAGTGTGTTAGATTTCATAAGCTTGTTGTAAGTTTGTTAGTTTTTAGGTGTGTTCATTTGTTGGGTGGTTGGTTGGTGGATGTTTGGTGGAAATGTTAGTGTTTAAGATTGTAAACGTTTAAGTTTGTTACTTTTAAAGTATGTTAGTTGTTAATTGTGTTAGTATTTAAATGTGTGTATTCGTTGGGTAGTTGGTTGGATGGATGGTTGGAGGAATTGTTAGTCTTTAAATATGTTAGTGTTTAATATTGTTAATTTTTAGTGAGTTAGATTTTATAAGCTTGTTGTAAGTTTGTTAGTTTTTAGGTGTGTTCATTTGTTGGGTGGTTGGTTGGTGGATGTTTGGTGGAAATGTTAGTGTTTAATATTGTTAATTTTTAGTGTGTTAGATTTCATAAGCTTGTTGTAAGTTTGTTAGTTTTTAGGTGTGTTCATTTGTTGGGTGGTTGGTTGGTGGATGTTTGGTGGAAATGTTAGTGTTTAAGATTGTAAACGTTTAAGTTTGTTACTTTTAAAGTATGTTAGTTGTTAATTGTGTTAGTATTTAAATGTGTGTATTCGTTGGGTGGTTGGTTGGATGGATGGTTGGAGGAATTGTTAGTCTTTAAATATGTTAGTGTTTAACATTGTTAATTTTTAGTGAGTTAGATTTTATAAGCTTGTTGTAAGTTTGTTAGTTTTTAGGTGTGTTCATTTGTTGGGTGGTTGGTTGGTGGATGTTTGGTGGAAATGTTAGTGTTTAAGATTGTAAACATTTAAGTTTGTTACTTTTAAAGTATGTTAGTTGTTAATTTTGTTAGTTTTAAGTGTGTGTATTTGTTGGGTGGTTGGTTGGATGGATGGTTGGAGGAAAAGTAGTCTTTAAATATGTTAGGATTTAAGGTTGTTAATTTTTAGTGTGTTACATTTTATGTAAGTTTGTTGTAAGTTTGTTAGTTTTTAGGTTTGTTAATTTGTTGGGTGGTTAGTTGGTGGAATTGTTAGTGTTTAAGATTGTTAACGTTTAAGTTTGTTACTTTTAAAGTATGTTATTTGGTAATTTTCTTAGTTTTAAGTGTGTGTATTTGTTGGGTGGTTGGTTGGATGGATGGTTGGAGGAATTGTTAGTCTTTTAATATGTTAGTGTTTAATATTGTTAATTTTTAGTGTGTTAGATTTCATAAGCTTGTTGTAAGTTTGTTAGTTTTTAGGTGTGTTCATTTGTTGGGTGGTTGGTTGGTGGATGTTTGGTGGAAATGTTAGTGTTTAAGATTGTAAACGTTTAAGTTTGTTACTTTTAAAGTATGTTAGTTGTTAATTGTGTTAGTATTTAAATGTGTGTATTCGTTGGGTGGTTGGTTGGATGGATGGTTGGAGGAATTGTTAGTCTTTAAATATGTTAGTGTTTAATATTGTTAATTTTTAGTGAGTTAGATTTTATAAGCTTGTTGTAAGTTTGTTAGTTTTTAGGTGTGTTCATTTGTTGGGTGGTTGGTTGGTGGATGTTTGGTGGAAATGTTAGTGTTTAATATTGTTAATTTTTAGTGTGTTAGATTTTATAAGCTTGTTGTAAGTTTGTTAGTTTTTAGGTGTGTTCATTTGTTGGGTGGTTGATTGGTGGATGTTTGGTGGAAATGTTAGTGTTTAAGATTGTAAACATTTAAGTTTGTTACTTTTAAAGTATGTTAGTTGTTAATTTTGTTAATTTTAAGTGTGTGTATTTGTTGGGTGGTTGGTTGGATGGATGGTTGGAGGAAAAGTAGTCTTTAAATATGTTAGGATTTAAGGTTGTTAATTTTTAGGTTTGTTAATTTGTTGGGTGGTTGGTTGGAAGGTTGGTTGGTGGAAATGTTACTGTTTAAATTTTGTTACTTTTAAAGGCTGTAGTTGTTAATTTTGTTAGTATTTAAGTGTGTGTATTCGTTGGGTGGTTGATTGGATGGATGGTTGGAGGAATTGTTAGTCTTTAAATATGTTAGTGTTTAATATTGTTAATTTTTAGTGAGTTAGATTTTATAAGCTTGTTGTAAGTTTGTTAGTTTTTAGGTGTGTTCATTTGTTGGGTGGTTGGTTGGTGGATGTTTGGTGGAAATGTTAGTGTTTAAGATTGTAAACGTTTAAGTTTGTTACTTTTAAAGTATGTTAGTTGTTAATTTTGTTAGTTTTAAGTGTGTGTATTTGTTGGGTGGTTGGTTGGATGGATGGTTGGAGGAATTGTTAGTCTTTAAATATGTTAGTGTTTAATATTGTTAATTTTTAGTGAGTTAGATTTTATAAGCTTGTCGTAAGTTTGTTAGTTTTTAGGTGTGTTCATTTGTTGGATGGTTGGTTGGTGGATGTTTGGTGGAAATGTTAGTGTTTACATTGTAAGCGTTTAAGTTTGTTACTTTTAAAGTATGTTAGTTGTTAATTTTGTTAGTTTTAAGTGTGTGTATTTGTTGGGTGGTTGGTTGGATGGATGGTTGGAGGAAAAGTAGTTTTTAAATATGTTAGGATTTAAGATTGTTAATTTTTAGTGTGTTAGATTTTATGTAAGCTTGTTGTAAGTTTGTTAGTTTTTAGGTTTTAAATTTTTTGGGTGGTCGGTTGGAAGGATGGTTGGAGGAATAATTAGTGTTTAAGATTGTTTGTTTCTATTATGTTAAATTTTAAGTGTGTTTGTTTTTAAATTTGTTGATCTGTTTGTTCTTAATATGTTAGATTTTAATTTATTTTGTTGGAAAGTTTGTTTTTAGGTGTTTTAATTTTTGGTTGGTTGGTTGATGGATGTGTTAGTGTTTAATTTTATTAATATCTAAGTTTGTTGCAATTAAAGTGTGTTAGTTGATAATTTTCTTAGTTTTAAGAGCGAGTATTTATTGGGTGGTTGGTTGGAGGAATAGTTAGTCTTTAAATATGTTAGTGTTTAATATTGTTAATTTTTAGTGAGTTAGATTTTATAAGCTTGTTGTAAGTTTGTTAGTTTTTAGGTGTGTTCATTTGTTGGATGGTTGGATGGTGGATGTTTGGTGGAAATGTTAGTGTTTAAGATTGTAAGCGTTTAAGTTTGTTACTTTTAAAGTATGTTAGTTGTTAATTTTGTTAGTATTTAAATGTGTGTATTCGTTGGGTGGTTGGTTGGATCAGGCGCGGATTTAGGGGGGGTGCGGGGGGTGCGACCGCACCCCCCATGATGTATCTCGTCAAAATTATTTTTAAATGGCCGTTTCCTCCAAATTCAAAAAAAAAAAAAAAAAATTACATTTCTTTAATATTTGTAAGATCTATTTTTTATTTAATATCAATATCGATGGATTTAGAGGGGGTAAACAAAATTAAGCTTTTTCTGACATTTTTCATGTTTCATTAATACAGATTCTTAAGCCACCTAACCCAGCTCCTTATTTCACAATCCGTAGAAGGAATAGGCTTGAGAGGGGACGAATAGATCGCGATTGTGATGACATGCAATGTGCCGGTCAACGAATCTTTATCCCTTGTGTGATTCTCAAATTAAAAAATTTCTCACAATATCATTAAAAAATTTCTCAATTTCAGCACGATTTTCTCATTTGTGAGTATTAGATGGGGCCAATAACTGGCAAGTTTTTTATTCCAATTAGCATTCTGCAGGTATACTTCTTGTCTTCTTGATCAGAGGGCAATTAATTATACAGGTTTAATATCGGGGTGCTATCGCACCCCTAAACGTACAAAAAATCATGCACTAAAAATATTAAAAAAAAAAAAAAAATGCACTGTGGAACAACCTTTAATTATAATTGGAAAATAAAATGCCTAATTCCTAATTAAAAAAAAGCTTTGATCAAATCAGTACAATAGCATTACTGCAATTCTACAGAGGTTGTAAGAAGTTCCGATGAAGAAGCTATCGCTAAATTAGGACCAAGAAAAGTTTCCCTTCGTTCTCTCCAGAAGATCAACAAAAACGACCCCTTCTTTCTTGACCTTGAATTTGAAACTAAGGACACAAAGCAATAAAACTTGTGGGGCATACTGTCCCCTCCCATGCACGTGACATTGCACCATTGTGAGTTGCAAATTACTAAAATGCCTCTACTCTGGGTGGAAGTGACAGTGAATGGAATGGTCATTTTTGCTTGAGTTGGAGTGTGCGTGCGATGTCAAGACTTTGTTTCTTCAATTGGTATGGCAGTGCAAGATAATTGACAGTAATATATAAGCATGATAAGATTTTTTAAATGTTACTATTTATTTTACAAAATGTAATATTTCATTAACAATTTGTTTCAGTTTAGAAGTTTGCTTTTTTTTTCTAAATATGTTTGAATATTTCCTTTTTTACAGAATAATCAGAAGTAGTGATTTATACTATACTCATATTTGGCATTTTATGCAATTATCAACGTAACTCTCAATTCAATACCACCAGTATACGAATAGATTATAATAAAATATGTAATTCTTGTAAAAATAAACTGGTTTTACTGGATTAACCCCTTGTATCTGCACCCTTTCATATGCAAAATCATAAAAGCCCTTTGATAAAGTCAAACAAAATTGCTTTCGTAAATTATAAAATTTAATTTATCCTTAACAGTATAAAGTGAATTCCATATTACCTTTTAACTTCTTTTCAAAATATTCAGGATCATAGCCAAACACGTTTTTAAATATTGCTATATGCTCCAATCTCACACCTCGCGAAAATTCACCGGATCGAGCAATATTTGGCTCTCTGTAGTCTGTTTTCAAATTGAGTAAACACTTTAAAAATTTTGACTAGTAATCTCGCGTCGATTGTCGAGCTACTTCCTGATAGTTTTCTGAGGTTTCTCTTATTTAAAATGAAGTCCATTTTTCCCTTGAAAGACCATCTGGTAGATGTTCTCTGCTTGATAAACAAACTAATCAGAATTTAACGTTGTTCCGGTGCAATATCTGGAAATATCCGGTACAGCAACATTTATTGCTACTAGAATATCAAGTAATTTAACATATTGTAATTTCAAAACTGGTCAGCTTAGATTGCAAATTTGTAAATATTGCTCATTCGCAGCTTTTGACAGTTTTTATTTGCTCTGTTAAATAAAAGCCAAAATTGTTTTGTGCGAGTTGATTATTTAAGTATAAATTACTGAAATATTAGGAACAATACCGATGACTTACAAATAATTTAAATCATTTAATGTTAAAATCTTTTTAAATGTTCTTTTTTTTTTTTTTAATTTTAATTTTAAATATGTTTTTGTGTGTGTGACTCAAAATTGATGGTAATATGACTACTAATATATCTAATATGAGACACAATATGTAACCGATTAGAGATGCTACTTGTGATGAAAAAGCAGGTCCTATGGTTATATGAAAATTATTATTATTACAATTTCACCTGCTGTAACTAATTTAGTTTGGAATTTTATTTGAATAAAACGCAGAGAGTTAAAGCAAACTAATTTTCAGATAATGTTAAGTTTATTGTTTGAAAAACCTGCTGCTTTTTTCTTTCTTTTTTTATTATGGTGATTTGTGTGTTGACGGTTTAAGATGGGCCCTAATTTAAGTTCTTTTTAAATCATATTTATAAGAGAAAATATACAGTTATGTTAAACCAATCTCAAAATTTATATTAAAGTACAGGTTGGGTACAATAAATATCCGTCTTTTTAGAGAATTTTTGCAACTAAAGGAAAATATAAAACTTTAAGATGAAAAGGGCTTATATGGCTTATCAATAAAGGCTTATCAATATCAACTTATATCAATAAAGTGGTCTAGATAAAATGTCTATGCGTACATGGTCAGCATAGCTCCTAAACGAATTGACGTACGATATTCAAATTTGGTGTGCGGGCTAGTGGTAGCCATGGGACCTACGATTAGGTTTGAGCAGTCACATAAGGGTGAAATCATGAATCTAATGCCTCTTAAGGTGTTTTAATCGCCTCCACCTCCGAATTTCCCGTAGAAATCTGATAAAAGCGTAAAAAGTTGAAAAATGTGTGTCTTTAACGCAGAGCTCTCTGCCCTTGTGCATCGCCCATCAACTATTGATATCTTTCTGCTTTTTTTTTCAAAAAAGGACAGTGTAATGTCTATTGAATATCATCACCAATTTCGTCGGTTATGCGTTTTTTTTTTTTTTTTATTATTATTACTATTTTTCTTGTCCCACGTAAAAATTATTGCCAAAAATATCGCCAAACTCTCCATTTTCATTTAAACGAAGGAAAATTTGGAAACAGTAAATAATACCATATCAAATTTGAATGCAGTGACCAATATTATAGTGTGTAGTCTCAAGTTTATGTAACTTATATTTTAATTTACTAATGTGATGTCAAACAGAGTTGAAAAGAATTGTTTAACTTTGGAAATTATTAAAGCCTTATGAATATAGAGTGTTACGTACCTGCAATGCTGTCTAAAGTTGTTAAAAGATCTATCGCCTTTTTCTGCATCAATTGATTTATGATGTTGAATGTATTGGTAAATTAACTTGTATAAAAAAGTTGAATTTTCATGGTTGCTGAGCTTTTTACACTTCACCTAATCTGCATGAGATATTTTTTTGTGCTCTTAAATATTTTTTGTTTAATAAAAAATACTAAATATTTAAAATTTAATTTTTTATTACATTTTCGGGGTAATTTGTTACATGGGGTGCAAAAGAGGATTGTCAAACCCTCTAATTTTTATTTTTCATTGAACCCTGATAGTATCATACTAATTGATGATACCCCTTCCCCCCCCCCCTCTTCCCCAAGTTGACAAACTATCATCGCCACTGTAAACACTCCCGTTCATAATCGCACCCCCCTTGATTGACCTCTAAATCCGCCCCTGGGTTGGATGGATGGTTGGAGGAATTGTTAGTCTTTAAATATGTTTGTGTTTAATATTGTTAATTTTTAGTGAGTTAGATTTTATAAGCTTGTCGTAAGTTTGTTAGTTTTTAGGTGTGTTCATTTGTTGGGTGGTTGGTTGGTGGATGTTTGGTGGAAATGTTAGTGTTTAAGATTGTAAACGTTTAAGTATGTTACTTTTAAAGTATGTTAGTTGTTAATTTTGTTAGTTTTAAGTGTGTGTATTTGTTGGGTGGTTGGTTGGATGGATGGTTGGAGGAATTGTTAGTCTTTAAATATGTTAGTGTTTAATATTGTTAATTTTTAGTGAGTTAGATTTTATAAGCTTGTCGTAAGTTTGTTAGTTTTTAGGTGTGTTCATTTGTTGGATGGTTGGTTGGTGGATGTTTGGTGGAAATGTTAGTGTTTACATTGTAAGCGTTTAAGTTTGTTACTTTTAAAGTATGTTAGTTGTTAATTTTGTTAGTTTTAAGTGTGTGTATTTGTTGGGTGGTTGGTTGGATGGATGGTTGGAGGAAAAGTAGTTTTTAAATATGTTAGGATTTAAGATTGTTAATTTTTAGTGTGTTAGATTTTATGTAAGCTTGTTGTAAGTTTGTTAGTTTTTAGGTTTTAAATTTTTTGGGTGGACGGTTGGAAGGATGGTTGGAGGAATAATTAGTGTTTAAGATTGTTTGTTTCTATTATGTTAAATTTTAAGTGTGTTTGTTTTTAAATTTGTTGATCTGTTTGTTCTTAATATGTTAGATTTTAATTTATTTTGTTGGAAAGTTTGTTTTTAGGTGTTTTAATTTTTGGTTGGTTGGTTGATGGATGTGTTAGTGTTTAATTTTATTAATATCTAAGTTTGTTGCAATTAAAGTGTGTTAGTTGATAATTTTCTTAGTTTTAAGAGTGAGTATTTATTGGGTGGTTGGTTGGAGGAATAGTTAGTCTTTAAATATGTTAGTGTTTAATATTGTTAATTTTTAGTGAGTTAGATTTTATAAGCTTGTTGTAAGTTTGTTAGTTTTTAGGTGTGTTCATTTGTTGGATGGTTGGTTGGTGGATGTTTGGTGGAAATGTTAGTGTTTAAGATTGTAAGCGTTTAAGTTTGTTACTTTTAAAGTATGTTAGTTGTTAATTTTGTTAGTATTTAAATGTGTGTATTCGTTGGGTGGTTGGTTGGATGGATGGTTGGAGGAATTGTTAGTCTTTAAATATGTTTGTGTTTAATATTGTTAATTTTTAGTGAGTTAGATTTTATAAGCTTGTCGTAAGTTTGTTAGTTTTTAGGTGTGTTCATTTGTTGGATGGTTGGTTGGTGGATGTTTGATGGAAATGTTAGTGTTTAAGATTGTAAACGTTTAAGTTTCTTACTTTTAAAGTATGTTAGTTGTTAATTTTGTTAGTTTTAAGTGTGTGTATTTGTTGGGTGGTTGGATGGATGGATGGTTGGAGGAATTATTAGTCTTTAAATATGTTAGTGCTTAATATTGTTAATTTTTAGTGAGTTAGATTTTATTAGCTTGTTGTAAGTTTGTGAGTTTTTAGGTGTGTTCATTTGTTGGATGGTTGGTTGGTGGATGTTTGGTGGAAATGTTAGAGTTTAAGATTGTAAACGTTTAAGTTTGTTACTTTTAAAGTATGTTAGTTGTTAATTTTGTTAGTTTTAAGTGTGTGTATTTGTTGGGTGGTTGGATGGATGGATGGTTGGAGGAATTATTAGTCTTTAAATATGTTAGTGTTTAATATTGTTAATTTTTAGTGAGTTAGATTTTATTAGCTTGTTGTAAGTTTGTTAGTTTTTAGGCGTGTTCATTTGTTGGATGGTTGGTTGGTGAATGTTTAGTGGAAATGTTAGTGTTTAAGATTGTAAACGTTTAAGTTTGTTACCTTTAAAGTATGTTAGTTGTTAATTGTGTTAGTATTTTAATGTGTGTATTCGTTGGGTGGTTGGTTGGATGGATGGTTGGAGGAATTGTTAGTCTTTAAATATGTTAGGATTTAAGGTTGTTAATTTTTAGTGTGTTACATTTTATGTAAGTTTGTTGTAAGTTTGTTAGTTTTTAGGTTTCTTAATTTGTTGGGTGATTGGTTGGAAGGTTGGTTGGTGGAATTGTTAGTGTTTAAGATTGTTAACGTTTAAGTTTGTTACTTTTAAAGTATGTTATTTGGTAATTTTCTTAGTTTTAAGTGTGTGTATTTGTTGGGTGGTTGGTTGGATGGATGGTTGGAGGAATTGTTAGTCTTTTAATATGTTAGTGTTTAATATTGTTAATTTTTAGTGTGTTAGATTTTATAAGCTTGTTGTAAGTTTGTTAGTTTTTAGGTGTGTTCATTTGTTGGGTGGTTGGTTGGTGGATGTTTGGTGGAAATGTTAGTGTTTAAGATTGTAAACGTTTAAGTTTGTTACTTTTAAAGTATGTTAGTTGTTAATTGTGTTAGTATTTAAATGTGTGTATTCGTTGGGTGGTTGGTTGGATGGATGGTTGGAGGAATTGTTAGTCTTTATATAAGTTAGTGTTTAATATTGTTAATTTTTAGTGAGTTAGATTTTATAAGCTTAATGTAAGTTTGTTAGTTTTTAGGTGTGTTCATTTGTTGGTTGGTTGGTTGGTGGATGTTTGGTGGAAATGTTAGTGTTTAAGATTGTAAACGTTTAAGTTTGTTACTTTTAAAGTATGTTAGTTGTTAATTGTGTTAGTATTTAAATGTGTGTATTCGTTGGGTGGTTGGTTGGATGGATGGTTGGAGGAATTGTTAGTCTTTAAATATGTTAGTGTTTAATATTGTTAATTTTTAGTGAGTTAGATTTTATAAGCTTGTTGTAAGTTTGTTAGTTTTTAGGTGTGTTCATTTGTTGGGTGGTTGGTTGGTGGATGTTTGGTGGAAATGTTAGTGTTTAATATTGTTAATTTTTAGTGTGTTAGATTTCATAAGCTTGTTGTAAGTTTGTTAGTTTTTAGGTGTGTTCATTTGTTGGGTGGTTGGTTGGTGGATGTTTGGTGGAAATGTTAGTGTTTAAGATTGTAAACGTTTAAGTTTGTTACTTTTAAAGTATGTTAGTTGTTAATTGTGTTAGTATTTAAATGTGTGTATTCGTTGGGTGGTTGGTTGGATGGATGGTTGGAGGAATTGTTAGTCTTTAAATATGTTAGTGTTTAACATTGTTAATTTTTAGTGAGTTAGATTTTATAAGCTTGTTGTAAGTTTGTTAGTTTTTAGGTGTGTTCATTTGTTGGGTGGTTGGTTGGTGGATGTTTGGTGGAAATGTTAGTGTTTAAGATTGTAAACATTTAAGTTTGTTACTTTTAAAGTATGTTAGTTGTTAATTTTGTTAGTTTTAAGTGTGTGTATTTGTTGGGTGGTTGGTTGGATGGATGGTTGGAGGAAAAGTAGTCTTTAAATATGTTAGGATTTAAGGTTGTTAATTTTTAGTGTGTTACATTTTATGTAAGTTTGTTGTAAGTTTGTTAGTTTTTAGGTTTGTTAATTTGTTGGGTGGTTAGTTGGTGGAATTGTTAGTGTTTAAGATTGTTAACGTTTAAGTTTGTTACTTTTAAAGTATGTTATTTGGTAATTTTCTTAGTTTTAAGTGTGTGTATTTGTTGGGTGGTTGGTTGGATGGATGGTTGGAGGAATTGTTAGTCTTTTAATATGTTAGTGTTTAATATTGTTAATTTTTAGTGTGTTAGATTTCATAAGCTTGTTGTAAGTTTGTTAGTTTTTAGGTGTGTTCATTTGTTGGGTGGTTGGTTGGTGGATGTTTGGTGGAAATGTTAGTGTTTAAGATTGTAAACGTTTAAGTTTGTTACTTTTAAAGTATGTTAGTTGTTAATTGTGTTAGTATTTAAATGTGTGTATTCGTTGGGTGGTTCTTTGGATGGATGGTTGGAGGAATTGTTAGTCTTTAAATATGTTAGTGTTTAATATTGTTAATTTTTAGTGAGTTAGATTTTATAAGCTTGTTGTAAGTTTGTTAGTTTTTAGGTGTGTTCATTTGTTGGGTGGTTGGTTGGTGGATGTTTGGTGGAAATGTTAGTGTTTAATATTGTTAATTTTTAGTGTGTTAGATTTCATAAGCTTGTTGTAAGTTTGTTAGTTTTTAGGTGTGTTCATTTGTTGGGTGGTTGGTTGGTGGATGTTTGGTGGAAATGTTAGTGTTTAAGATTGTAAACGTTTAAGTTTGTTACTTTTAAAGTATGTTAGTTGTTAATTGTGTTAGTATTTAAATGTGTGTATTCGTAGGGTGGTTGGTTGGATGGATGGTTGGAGGAATTGTTAGTCTTTAAATATGTTAGTGTTTAACATTGTTAATTTTTAGTGAGTTAGATTTTATAAGCTTGTTGTAAGTTTGTTAGTTTTTAGGTGTGTTCATTTGTTGGGTGGTTGATTGGTGGATGTTTGGTGGAAATGTTAGTGTTTAAGATTGTAAACATTTAAGTTTGTTACTTTTAAAGTATGTTAGTTGTTAATTTTGTTAATTTTAAGTGTGTGTATTTGTTGGGTGGTTGGTTGGATGGATGGTTGGAGGAAAAGTAGTCTTTAAATATGTTAGGATTTAAGGTTGTTAATTTTTAGGTTTGTTAATTTGTTGGGTGGTTGGTTGGAAGGTTGGTTGGTGGAAATGTTACTGTTTAAATTTTGTTACTTTTAAAGGCTGTAGTTGTTAATTTTGTTAGTATTTAAGTGTGTGTATTCGTTGGGTGGTTGATTGGATGGATGGTTGGAGGAATTGTTAGTCTTTAAATATGTTAGTGTTTAATATTGTTAATTTTTAGTGAGTTAGATTTTATAAGCTTGTTGTAAGTTTGTTAGTTTTTAGGTGTGTTCATTTGTTGGATGGTTGGTTGGTGAATGTTTAGTGGAAATGTTAGTGTTTAAGATTGTAAACGTTTAAGTTTGTTACCTTTAAAGTATGTTAGTTGTTAATTGTGTTAGTATTTTAATGTGTGTATTCGTTGGGTGGTTGGTTGGATGGATGGTTGGAGGAATTGTTAGTCTTTAAATATGTTAGGATTTAAGGTTGTTAATTTTTAGTGTGTTACATTTTATGTAAGTTTGTTGTAAGTTTGTTAGTTTTTAGGTTTCTTAATTTGTTGGGTGATTGGTTGGAAGGTTGGTTGGTGGAATTGTTAGTGTTTAAGATTGTTAACGTTTAAGTTTGTTACTTTTAAAGTATGTTATTTGGTAATTTTCTTAGTTTTAAGTGTGTGTATTTGTTGGGTGGTTGGTTGGATGGATGGTTGGAGGAATTGTTAGTCTTTTAATATGTTAGTGTTTAATATTGTTAATTTTTAGTGTGTTAGATTTTATAAGCTTGTTGTAAGTTTGTTAGTTTTTAGGTGTGTTCATTTGTTGGGTGGTTGGTTGGTGGATGTTTGGTGGAAATGTTAGTGTTTAAGATTGTAAACGTTTAAGTTTGTTACTTTTAAAGTATGTTAGTTGTTAATTGTGTTAGTATTTAAATGTGTGTATTCGTTGGGTGGTTGGTTGGATGGATGGTTGGAGGAATTGTTAGTCTTTATATAAGTTAGTGTTTAATATTGTTAATTTTTAGTGAGTTAGATTTTATAAGCTTAATGTAAGTTTGTTAGTTTTTAGGTGTGTTCATTTGTTGGTTGGTTGGTTGGTGGATGTTTGGTGGAAATGTTAGTGTTTAAGATTGTAAACGTTTAAGTTTGTTACTTTTAAAGTATGTTAGTTGTTAATTGTGTTAGTATTTAAATGTGTGTATTCGTTGGGTGGTTGGTTGGATGGATGGTTGGAGGAATTGTTAGTCTTTAAATATGTTAGTGTTTAATATTGTTAATTTTTAGTGAGTTAGATTTTATAAGCTTGTTGTAAGTTTGTTAGTTTTTAGGTGTGTTCATTTGTTGGGTGGTTGGTTGGTGGATGTTTGGTGGAAATGTTAGTGTTTAATATTGTTAATTTTTAGTGTGTTAGATTTCATAAGCTTGTTGTAAGTTTGTTAGTTTTTAGGTGTGTTCATTTGTTGGGTGGTTGGTTGGTGGATGTTTGGTGGAAATGTTAGTGTTTAAGATTGTAAACGTTTAAGTTTGTTACTTTTAAAGTATGTTAGTTGTTAATTGTGTTAGTATTTAAATGTGTGTATTCGTTGGGTGGTTGGTTGGATGGATGGTTGGAGGAATTGTTAGTCTTTAAATATGTTAGTGTTTAACATTGTTAATTTTTAGTGAGTTAGATTTTATAAGCTTGTTGTAAGTTTGTTAGTTTTTAGGTGTGTTCATTTGTTGGGTGGTTGGTTGGTGGATGTTTGGTGGAAATGTTAGTGTTTAAGATTGTAAACATTTAAGTTTGTTACTTTTAAAGTATGTTAGTTGTTAATTTTGTTAGTTTTAAGTGTGTGTATTTGTTGGGTGGTTGGTTGGATGGATGGTTGGAGGAAAAGTAGTCTTTAAATATGTTAGGATTTAAGGTTGTTAATTTTTAGTGTGTTACATTTTATGTAAGTTTGTTGTAAGTTTGTTAGTTTTTAGGTTTGTTAATTTGTTGGGTGGTTAGTTGGTGGAATTGTTAGTGTTTAAGATTGTTAACGTTTAAGTTTGTTACTTTTAAAGTATGTTATTTGGTAATTTTCTTAGTTTTAAGTGTGTGTATTTGTTGGGTGGTTGGTTGGATGGATGGTTGGAGGAATTGTTAGTCTTTTAATATGTTAGTGTTTAATATTGTTAATTTTTAGTGTGTTAGATTTCATAAGCTTGTTGTAAGTTTGTTAGTTTTTAGGTGTGTTCATTTGTTGGGTGGTTGGTTGGTGGATGTTTGGTGGAAATGTTAGTGTTTAAGATTGTAAACGTTTAAGTTTGTTACTTTTAAAGTATGTTAGTTGTTAATTGTGTTAGTATTTAAATGTGTGTATTCGTTGGGTGGTTCTTTGGATGGATGGTTGGAGGAATTGTTAGTCTTTAAATATGTTAGTGTTTAATATTGTTAATTTTTAGTGAGTTAGATTTTATAAGCTTGTTGTAAGTTTGTTAGTTTTTAGGTGTGTTCATTTGTTGGGTGGTTGGTTGGTGGATGTTTGGTGGAAATGTTAGTGTTTAATATTGTTAATTTTTAGTGTGTTAGATTTCATAAGCTTGTTGTAAGTTTGTTAGTTTTTAGGTGTGTTCATTTGTTGGGTGGTTGGTTGGTGGATGTTTGGTGGAAATGTTAGTGTTTAAGATTGTAAACGTTTAAGTTTGTTACTTTTAAAGTATGTTAGTTGTTAATTGTGTTAGTATTTAAATGTGTGTATTCGTAGGGTGGTTGGTTGGATGGATGGTTGGAGGAATTGTTAGTCTTTAAATATGTTAGTGTTTAACATTGTTAATTTTTAGTGAGTTAGATTTTATAAGCTTGTTGTAAGTTTGTTAGTTTTTAGGTGTGTTCATTTGTTGGGTGGTTGATTGGTGGATGTTTGGTGGAAATGTTAGTGTTTAAGATTGTAAACATTTAAGTTTGTTACTTTTAAAGTATGTTAGTTGTTAATTTTGTTAATTTTAAGTGTGTGTATTTGTTGGGTGGTTGGTTGGATGGATGGTTGGAGGAAAAGTAGTCTTTAAATATGTTAGGATTTAAGGTTGTTAATTTTTAGGTTTGTTAATTTGTTGGGTGGTTGGTTGGAAGGTTGGTTGGTGGAAATGTTACTGTTTAAATTTTGTTACTTTTAAAGGCTGTAGTTGTTAATTTTGTTAGTATTTAAGTGTGTGTATTCGTTGGGTGGTTGATTGGATGGATGGTTGGAGGAATTGTTAGTCTTTAAATATGTTAGTGTTTAATATTGTTAATTTTTAGTGAGTTAGATTTTATAAGCTTGTTGTAAGTTTGTTAGTTTTTAGGTGTGTTCATTTGTTGGGTGGTTGGTTGGTGGATGTTTGGTGGAAATGTTAGTGTTTAAGATTGTAAACGTTTAAGTTTGTTACTTTTAAAGTATGTTAGTTGTTAATTTTGTTAGTTTAAAGTGTGTGTATTTGTTGGGTGGTTGGTTGGATGGATGGTTGGAGGAATTGTTAGTCTTTAAATATGTTAGTGTTTAATATTGTTAATTTTTAGTGAGTTAGATTTTATAAGCTTGTCGTAAGTTTGTTAGTTTTTAGGTGTGTTCATTTGTTGGATGGTTGGTTGGTGGATGTTTGGTGGAAATGTTAGTGTTTACATTGTAAGCGTTTAAGTTTGTTACTTTTAAAGTATGTTAGTTGTTAATTTTGTTAGTTTTAAGTGTGTGTATTTGTTGGGTGGTTGGTTGGATGGATGGTTGGAGGAAAAGTAGTTTTTAAATATGTTAGGATTTAAGATTGTTAATTTTTAGTGTGTTAGATTTTATGTAAGCTTGTTGTAAGTTTGTTAGTTTTTAGGTTTTAAATTTTTTGGGTGGACGGTTGGAAGGATGGTTGGAGGAATAATTAGTGTTTAAGATTGTTTGTTTCTATTATGTTAAATTTTAAGTGTGTTTGTTTTTAAATTTGTTGATCTGTTTGTTCTTAATATGTTAGATTTTAATTTATTTTGTTGGAAAGTTTGTTTTTAGGTGTTTTAATTTTTGGTTGGTTGGTTGATGGATGTGTTAGTGTTTAATTTTATTAATATCTAAGTTTGTTGCAATTAAAGTGTGTTAGTTGATAATTTTCTTAGTTTTAAGAGTGAGTATTTATTGGGTGGTTGGTTGGAGGAATAGTTAGTCTTTAAATATGTTAGTGTTTAATATTGTTAATTTTTAGTGAGTTAGATTTTATAAGCTTGTCGTAAGTTTGTTAGTTTTTAGGTGTGTTCATTTGTTGGGTGGTTGGTTGGTGGATGTTTGGTGGAAATGTTAGTGTTTAAGATTGTAAACGTTTAAGTTTGTTACTTTTAAAGTATGTTAGTTGTTAATTTTGTTAGTTTTAAGTGTGTGTATTTGTTGGGTGGTTGGTTGGATGGATGGTTGGAGGAATTGTTAGTCTTTAAATATGTTAGTGTTTAATATTGTTAATTTTTAGTGAGTTAGATTTTATTAGCTTGTTGTAAGTTTGTGAGTTTTTAGGTGTGCTCATTTGTTGGATGGTTGGTTGGTGGATGTTTGGTGGAAATGTTAGAGTTTAAGATTGTAAACGTTTAAGTTTGTTACTTTTAAAGTATGTTAGTTGTTAATTTTGTTAGTTTTAAGTGTGTGTATTTGTTGGGTGGTTGGATGGATGGATGGTTGGAGGAATTATTAGTCTTTAAATATGTTAGTGTTTAATATTGTTAATTTTTAGTGAGTTAGATTTTATTAGCTTGTTGTAAGTTTGTTAGTTTTTAGGTGTGTTCATTTGTTGGGTGGTTGGTTGGTGGATGTTTGGTGGAAATGTTAGTGTTTAATATTGTTAATTTTTAGTGTGTTAGATTTCATAAGCTTGTTGTAAGTTTGTTAGTTTTTAGGTGTGTTCATTTGTTGGGTGGTTGGTTGGTGGATGTTTGGTGGAAATGTTAGTGTTTAAGCTTGTAAACGTTTAAGTTTGTTACTTTTAAAGTATGTTAGTTGTTAATTTTGTTAGTTTTAAGTGTGTGTATTTGTTGGGTGGTTGGTTGGATGGATGGTTGGAGGAATTGTTAGTCTTTAAATATGTTAGTGTTTAATATTATTAATTTTTAGTGAGTTAGATTTCATAAGCTTGTTGTAAGTTTGTTAGTTTTTAGGTGTGTTCATTTGTTGGGTGGTTGGTTGGTGGATGTTTGGTGGAAATGTTAGTGTTTAAGCTTGTAAACGTTTAAGTTTGTTACTTTTAATGTATGTTAGTTGTTAATTTTGTTAGTTTTAAGTGTGTGTATTTGTTGGGTGGTTGGATGGATGGTTGGAGGAATTGTTAGTCTTTAAATATGTTAGTGTTTAATATTATTAATTTTTAGTGAGTTAGATTTTATAAGCTTGTTGTAAGTTTGTTAGTTTTTAGGTTTGTTCATTTGTTGGGTGGTTGGTTGGTGGATGTTTGGTGGAATTGTTAGTGTTTAAGATTGTTAACGTTTAAGTTTGTTACTTTTAAAGTATGTTTGTTGGTAATTTTCTTAGTTTTAAGTGTGTGTATTCGTTGGGTGGTTGGTTGGATGGATGGTTGGAGGAATTGTTAGTCTTTAAATATGTTAGTGTTTAATATTGTTAATTTTTAGTGTGTTAGATTTTATAAGCTTGTTGTAATTTTGTTAGTTTTTAGGTGTGTTCATTTGTTGGGTGGTTGGTTGGTGGATGTTTAGTGGAAATGTTAGTGTTTGAGATAGTAAACGTTTAAGTTTGTTACTTTTAAAGTATGTTAGTTGTTAATTTTGTTAGTTTTAATTGTGTGTATTTGTTGGGTGGTTGGTTGGATGGATGGTTGGAGGAATTGTTAGTCTTTAAATATGTTAGGATTTAAGATTGTTAATTTTTAGTGTGTTAGAATTTATGTAAGCTTTTTGTAAGTTTGTTATTTTTTAGGTTTTAAATTTTTTGGGTGGACGGTTGGAAGGATGGTTGGAGGAATAATTAGTGTTTAAGATTGTTAGTTACTATTATGTTAAATTTCAAGTATGTTTGTTTTTAAATTTGTCGATCTGTTTGTTCTTAATATGTTAGATTTTAATTTATTTTGTTGGAAAGTTTGTTTGTTTTTAGGTGTTTTAATTTTTGGTTGGTTGGTTGATGGATGTGTTAGTGTTTAATTTTATTAATACCTAAGTTTGTTACAATTAAAGTGTGTTAGTTGATAATTTTCTTAGTTTTAAGTGTGAGTATTTATTGGGTGGTTGGTTGGAGGAATTGTTAGTCTTTAAATATGTTAGTGTTTAATATTGTTAATTTTTAGTGTGTTAGATTATATGTAAGTTTGTTAATTTTTAGGTTTGTTAATTTGTTGGGTGGTTGGTTGGAAGGTTGGTTGGTGGAAATGTTACTGTTTAAATTTGTTACTTTTAAAGGCTGTAGTTGTTAATTTTGTTAGTATTTAAGTGTGTGTATTCGTTGGGTGGTTGATTGGATGGATGGTTGGAGGAATTGTTAGTCTTTAAATATGTTAGGATTTAAGGTTGTTAATTTTTAGTGTGTTACATTTTATGTAAGTTTGTTGTAAGTTTGTTAGTTTTTAGGTTTCTTAATTTGTTGGGTGATTGGTTGGAAGGTTGGTTGGTGGAATTGTTAGTGTTTAAGATTGTTAACGTTTAAGTTTGTTACTTTTAAAGTATGTTATTTGGTAATTTTCTTAGTTTTAAGTGTGTGTATTTGTTGGGTGGTTGGTTGGATGGATGGTTGGAGGAATTGTTAGTCTTTTAATATGTTAGTGTTTAATATTGTTAATTTTTAGTGTGTTAGATTTTATAAGCTTGTTGTAAGTTTGTTAGTTTTTAGGTGTGTTCATTTGTTGGGTGGTTGGTTGGTGGATGTTTGGTGGAAATGTTAGTGTTTAAGATTGTAAACGTTTAAGTTTGTTACTTTTAAAGTATGTTAGTTGTTAATTGTGTTAGTATTTAAATGTGTGTATTCGTTGGGTGGTTGGTTGGATGGATGGTTGGAGGAATTGTTAGTCTTTATATAAGTTAGTGTTTAATATTGTTAATTTTTAGTGAGTTAGATTTTATAAGCTTAATGTAAGTTTGTTAGTTTTTAGGTGTGTTCATTTGTTGGTTGGTTGGTTGGTGGATGTTTGGTGGAAATGTTAGTGTTTAAGATTGTAAACGTTTAAGTTTGTTACTTTTAAAGTATGTTAGTTGTTAATTGTGTTAGTATTTAAATGTGTGTATTCGTTGGGTGGTTGGTTGGATGGATGGTTGGAGGAATTGTTAGTCTTTAAATATGTTAGTGTTTAATATTGTTAATTTTTAGTGAGTTAGATTTTATAAGCTTGTTGTAAGTTTGTTAGTTTTTAGGTGTGTTCATTTGTTGGGTGGTTGGTTGGTGGATGTTTGGTGGAAATGTTAGTGTTTAAGATTGTAAACGTTTAAGTTTGTTACTTTTAAAGTATGTTAGT
Organism: Linyphia triangularis; assembly: GCA_963978545.1. Taxonomy (NCBI): domain Eukaryota; kingdom Metazoa; phylum Arthropoda; class Arachnida; order Araneae; family Linyphiidae; genus Linyphia; species Linyphia triangularis. The sequence continues at coordinate 16,075,048 of OZ021725.1, forward strand.
TGTTAATTGTGTTAGTATTTAAATGTGTGTATTCGTTGGGTGGTTGGTTGGATGGATGGTTGGAGGAATTGTTAGTCTTTAAATATGTTAGTGTTTAACATTGTTAATTTTTAGTGAGTTAGATTTTATAAGCTTGTTGTAAGTTTGTTAGTTTTTAGGTGTGTTCATTTGTTGGGTGGTTGGTTGGTGGATGTTTGGTGGAAATGTTAGTGTTTAAGATTGTAAACATTTAAGTTTGTTACTTTTAAAGTATGTAAGTTGTTAATTTTGTTAGTTTTAAGTGTGTGTATTTGTTGGGTGGTTGGTTGGATGGATGGTTGGAGGAAAAGTAGTCTTTAAATATGTTAGGATTTAAGGTTGTTAATTTTTAGTGTGTTACATTTTATGTAAGTTTGTTGTAAGTTTGTTAGTTTTTAGGTTTGTTAATTTGTTGGGTGGTTAGTTGGTGGAATTGTTAGTGTTTAAGATTGTTAACGTTTAAGTTTGTTACTTTTAAAGTATGTTATTTGGTAATTTTCTTAGTTTTAAGTGTGTGTATTTGTTGGGTGGTTGGTTGGATGGATGGTTGGAGGAATTGTTAGTCTTTTAATATGTTAGTGTTTAATATTGTTAATTTTTAGTGTGTTAGATTTCATAAGCTTGTTGTAAGTTTGTTAGTTTTTAGGTGTGTTCATTTGTTGGGTGGTTGGTTGGTGGATGTTTGGTGGAAATGTTAGTGTTTAAGATTGTAAACGTTTAAGTTTGTTACTTTTAAAGTATGTTAGTTGTTAATTGTGTTAGTATTTAAATGTGTGTATTCGTAGGGTGGTTGGTTGGATGGATGGTTGGAGGAATTGTTAGTCTTTAAATATGTTAGTGTTTAACATTGTTAATTTTTAGTGAGTTAGATTTTATAAGCTTGTTGTAAGTTTGTTAGTTTTTAGGTGTGTTCATTTGTTGGGTGGTTGATTGGTGGATGTTTGGTGGAAATGTTAGTGTTTAAGATTGTAAACATTTAAGTTTGTTACTTTTAAAGTATGTTAGTTGTTAATTTTGTTAATTTTAAGTGTGTGTATTTGTTGGGTGGTTGGTTGGATGGATGGTTGGAGGAAAAGTAGTCTTTAAATATGTTAGGATTTAAGGTTGTTAATTTTTAGGTTTGTTAATTTGTTGGGTGGTTGGTTGGAAGGTTGGTTGGTGGAAATGTTACTGTTTAAATTTTGTTACTTTTAAAGGCTGTAGTTGTTAATTTTGTTAGTATTTAAGTGTGTGTATTCGTTGGGTGGTTGATTGGATGGATGGTTGGAGGAATTGTTAGTCTTTAAATATGTTAGTGTTTAATATTGTTAATTTTTAGTGAGTTAGATTTTATAAGCTTGTTGTAAGTTTGTTAGTTTTTAGGTGTGTTCATTTGTTGGGTGGTTGGTTGGTGGATGTTTGGTGGAAATGTTAGTGTTTAAGATTGTAAACGTTTAAGTTTGTTACTTTTAAAGTATGTTAGTTGTTAATTTTGTTAGTTTTAAGTGTGTGTATTTGTTGGGTGGTTGGTTGGATGGATGGTTGGAGGAATTGTTAGTCTTTAAATATGTTAGTGTTTAATATTGTTAATTTTTATTGAGTTAGATTTTATAAGCTTGTCGTAAGTTTGTTAGTTTTTAGGTGTGTTCATTTGTTGGATGGTTGGTTGGTGGATGTTTGGTGGAAATGTTAGTGTTTACATTGTAAGCGTTTAAGTTTGTTACTTTTAAAGTATGTTAGTTGTTAATTTTGTTAGTTTTAAGTGTGTGTATTTGTTGGGTGGTTGGTTGGATGGATGGTTGGAGGAAAAGTAGTTTTTAAATATGTTAGGATTTAAGATTGTTAATTTTTAGTGTGTTAGATTTTATGTAAGCTTGTTGTAAGTTTGTTAGTTTTTAGGTTTTAAATTTTTTGGGTGGACGGTTGGAAGGATGGTTGGAGGAATAATTAGTGTTTAAGATTGTTTGTTTCTATTATGTTAAATTTTAAGTGTGTTTGTTTTTAAATTTGTTGATCTGTTTGTTCTTAATATGTTAGATTTTAATTTATTTTGTTGGAAAGTTTGTTTTTAGGTGTTTTAATTTTTGGTTGGTTGGTTGATGGATGTGTTAGTGTTTAATTTTATTAATATCTAAGTTTGTTGCAATTAAAGTGTGTTAGTTGATAATTTTCTTAGTTTTAAGAGTGAGTATTTATTTTGTGGTTGGTTGGAGGAATAGTTAGTCTTTAAATATGTTAGTGTTTAATATTGTTAATTTTTAGTGAGTTAGATTTTATAAGCTTGTTGTAAGTTTGTTAGTTTTTAGGTGTGTTCATTTGTTGGATGGTTGGTTGGTGGATGTTTGGTGGAAATGTTAGTGTTTAAGATTGTAAACGTTTAAGTTTGTTACTTTTAAAGTATGTTAGTTGTTAATTGTGTTAGTATTTAAATGTGTGTATTTGTTGGGTGGTTGGTTGGATGGATGGTTGGAGGAATTGTTAGTCTTTAAATATGTTAGTGTTTAATATTGTTAATTTTTAGTGAGTTAGATTTTATAAGCTTGTTGCAAGTTTGTTAGTTTTTAGGTGTGTTCATTTGTTGGGTGGTTGGTTGGTGGATGTTTGGTGGAAATGTTAGTGTTTAAGATTGTAAACGTTTAAGTTTGTTACTTTTAAAGTATGTTAGTTGTTAATTTTGTTAGTTTTAAGTGTGTGTATTTGTTGGGTGGTTGGTTGGATGGATGGTTGGAGGAATTGTTAGTCTTTAAATATGTTAGTGTTTAATATTGTTAATTTTTAGTGAGTTAGATTTTATAAGCTTGTCGTAAGTTTGTTAGTTTTTAGGTGTGTTCATTTGTTGGGTGGTTGGTTGGTGGATGTTTGGTGGAAATGTTAGTGTTTAATATTGTTAATTTTTAGTGTGTTAGATTTCATAAACTTGTTGTAAGTTTGTTAGTTTTTAGGTGAGTTCATTTGTTGGGTGGTTGGTTGGTGGATGTTTGGTGGAAATGTTAGTGTTTAAGCTTGTAAACGTTTAAGTTTGTTACTTTTAATGTATGTTAGTTGTTAATTTTGTTAGTTTTAAGTGTGTGTATTTGTTGGGTGTTTGGTTGGATGGATGGTTGGAGGAATTGTTAGTCTTTAAATATGTTAGTGTTTAATATTATTAATTTTTAGTGAGTTAGATTTTATAAGCTTGTTGTAAGTTTGTTAGTTTTTAGGTGTGTTCATTTGTTGGGTGGTTGGTTGGTGGATGTTTGGTGGAATTGTTAGTGTTTAAGATTGTTAACGTTTAAGTTTGTTACTTTTAAAGTATGTTAGTTGGTAATTTTCTTAGTTTTAAGTGTGTGTATTCGTTGGGTGGTTGGTTGGATGGATGGTTGGAGGAATTGTTAGTCTTTAAATATGTTAGTGTTTAATATTGTTAATTTTTAGTGTGTTAGATTTTATAAGCTTGTTGTAATTTTGTTAGTTTTTAGGTGTGTTCATTTGTTGGGTGGTTGGTTGGTGGATGTTTAGTGGAAATGTTAGTGTTTGAGATTGTAAACGTTTAAGTTTGTTACTTTTAAAGTATGTTAGTTGTTAATTTTGTTAGTTTTAATTGTGTGTATTTGTTGGGTGGTTGGTTGGATGGATGGTTGGAGGAATTGTTAGTCTTTAAATATGTTAGGATTTAAGATTGTTAATTTTTAGTGTGTTAGAATTTATGTAAGCTTGTTGTAAGTTTGTTATTTTTTAGGTTTTAAATTTTCTGGGTGGACGGTTGGAGGAATAATTAGTGTTTAAGATTGTTAGTTACTATTATGTTAAATTTTAAGTGTGTTTGTTTTTAAATTTGTTGATCTGTTTGTTCTTAATATGTTAGATTTTAATTTATTTTGTTGGAAAGTTTGTTTGTTTTTAGGTGTTTTAATTTTTGGTTGGTTGGTTGATGGATGTGTTAGTGTTTAATTTTATTAATACCTAAGTTTGTTACAATTAAAGTGTGTTAGTTGATAATTTTCTTAGTTTTAAGTGTGAGTATTTATTGGGTGGTTGGTTGGAGGAATTGTTAGTCTTTAAATATGTTAGTGTTTAATATTGTTAATTTTTAGTGTGTTAGATTATATGTAAGTTTGTTAATTTTTAGGTTTGTTAATTTGTTGGGTGGTTGGTTGGAAGGTTGGTTGGTGGAAATGTTACTGTTTAAATTTGTTACTTTTAAAGGCTGTAGTTGTTAATTTTGTTAGTATTTAAGTGTGTGTATTCGTTGGGTGGTTGATTGTGTGGATGGTTGGAGGAATTGTTAGTCTTTAAATATGTTAGTGTTTAATATTGTTAATTTTTAGGGTGTTAGATTTTATAAGCTTGTTGTAAGTTTGTTAGTTTTTAGGTGTGTTCATTTGTTGGGTGGTTGGTTGGTGGATGTTTGGTGGAAATGTTAGTGTTTAAGATTGTAAACGTTTAAGTTTGTTACTTTTAAAGTATGTTAGTTGTTAATTTTGTTAGTTTTAAGTGTGTGTATTTGTTGGGTGGTTGGTTGGATGGATGGTTGGAGGAATTGTTAGTCTTTAAATATGTTAGTGTTTAATATTGTTAATTTTTAGTGAGTTAGATTTTATAAGCTTGTCGTAAGTTTGTTAGTTTTTAGGTGTGTTCATTTGTTGGATGGTTGGTTGGTGGATGTTTGGTGGAAATGTTAGTGTTTAAGATTGTAAGCGTTTAAGTTTGTTACTTTTAAAGTATGTTAGTTGTTAATTTTGTTAGTTTTAAGTGTGTGTATTTGTTGGGTGGTTGGTTGGATGGATGGTTGGAGGAAAAGTAGTTTTTAAATATGTTAGGATTTAAGATTGTTAATTTTTAGTGTGTTAGATTTTATGTAAGCTTGTTGTAAGTTTGTTAGTTTTTAGGTTTTAAATTTTTTGGGTGGACGGTTGGAAGGATGGTTGGAGGAATAATTAGTGTTTAAGATTGTTTGTTTCTATTATGTTAAATTTTAAGTGTGTTTGTTTTTAAATTTGTTGATCTGTTTGTTCTTAATATGTTAGATTTTAATTTATTTTGTTGGAAAGTTTGTTTTTAGGTGTTTTAATTTTTGGTTGGTTGGTTGATGGATGTGTTAGTGTTTAATTTTATTAATATCTAAGTTTGTTGCAATTAAAGTGTGTTAGTTGATAATTTTCTTAGTTTTAAGAGTGAGTATTTATTGGGTGGTTGGTTGGAGGAATAGTTAGTCTTTAAATATGTTAGTGTTTAATATTGTTAATTTTTAGTGAGTTAGATTTTATAAGCTTGTTGTAAGTTTGTTAGTTTTTAGGTGTGTTCATTTGTTGGATGGTTGGTTGGTGGATGTTTGGTGGAAATGTTAGTGTTTAAGATTGTAAGCGTTTAAGTTTGTTACTTTTAAAGTATGTTAGTTGTTAATTTTGTTAGTTTTAAGTGTGTGTATTTGTTGGGTGGTTGGTTGGATGGATGGTTGGAGGAATTGTTAGTCTTTAAATATGTTAGTGTTTAATATTGTTAATTTTTAGTGAGTTAGATTTTATAAGCTTGTCGTAAGTTTGTTAGTTTTTAGGTGTGTTCATTTGTTGGGTGGTTGGTTGGTGGATGTTTGGTGGAAATGTTAGTGTTTAATATTGTTAATTTTTAGTGTGTTAGATTTCATAAACTTGTTGTAAGTTTGTTAGTTTTTAGGTGTGTTCATTTGTTGGGTGGTTGGTTGGTGGATGTTTGGTGGAAATGTTAGTGTTTAAGCTTGTAAACGTTTAAGTTTGTTACTTTTAATGTATGTTAGTTGTTAATTTTGTTAGTTTTAAGTGTGTGTATTTGTTGGGTGTTTGGTTGGATGGATGGTTGGAGGAATTGTTAGTCTTTAAATATGTTAGTGTTTAATATTATTAATTTTTAGTGAGTTAGATTTTATAAGCTTGTTGTAAGTTTGTTAGTTTTTAGGTGTGTTCATTTGTTGGGTGGTTGGTTGGTGGATGTTTGGTGGAATTGTTAGTGTTTAAGATTGTTAACGTTTAAGTTTGTTACTTTTAAAGTATGTTAGTTGGTAATTTTCTTAGTTTTAAGTGTGTGTATTCGTTGGGTGGTTGGTTGGATGGATGGTTGGAGGAATTGTTAGTCTTTAAATATGTTAGTGTTTAATATTGTTAATTTTTAGTGTGTTAGATTTTATAAGCTTGTTGTAATTTTGTTAGTTTTTAGGTGTGTTCATTTGTTGGGTGGTTGGTTGGTGGATGTTTAGTGGAAATGTTAGTGTTTGAGATTGTAAACGTTTAAGTTTGTTACTTTTAAAGTATGTTAGTTGTTAATTTTGTTAGTTTTAATTGTGTGTATTTGTTGGGTGGTTGGTTGGATGGATGGTTGGAGGAATTGTTAGTCTTTAAATATGTTAGGATTTAAGATTGTTAATTTTTAGTGTGTTAGAATTTATGTAAGCTTGTTGTAAGTTTGTTATTTTTTAGGTTTTAAATTTTCTGGGTGGACGGTTGGAGGAATAATTAGTGTTTAAGATTGTTAGTTACTATTATGTTAAATTTTAAGTGTGTTTGTTTTTAAATTTGTTGATCTGTTTGTTCTTAATATGTTAGATTTTAATTTATTTTGTTGGAAAGTTTGTTTGTTTTTAGGTGTTTTAATTTTTGGTTGGTTGGTTGATGGATGTGTTAGTGTTTAATTTTATTAATACCTAAGTTTGTTACAATTAAAGTGTGTTAGTTGATAATTTTCTTAGTTTTAAGTGTGAGTATTTATTGGGTGGTTGGTTGGAGGAATTGTTAGTCTTTAAATATGTTAGTGTTTAATATTGTTAATTTTTAGTGTGTTAGATTATATGTAAGTTTGTTAATTTTTAGGTTTGTTAATTTGTTGGGTGGTTGGTTGGAAGGTTGGTTGGTGGAAATGTTACTGTTTAAATTTGTTACTTTTAAAGGCTGTAGTTGTTAATTTTGTTAGTATTTAAGTGTGTGTATTCGTTGGGTGGTTGATTGGATGGATGGTTGGAGGAATTGTTAGTCTTTAAATATGTTAGTGTTTAATATTGTTAATTTTTAGGGTGTTAGATTTTATAAGCTTGTTGTAAGTTTGTTAGTTTTTAGGTGTGTTCATTTGTTGGGTGGTTGGTTGGTGGATGTTTGGTGGAAATGTTAGTGTTTAAGATTGTAAACGTTTAAGTTTGTTACTTTTAAAGTATGTTAGTTGTTAATTTTGTTAGTTTTAAGTGTGTGTATTTGTTGGGTGGTTGGTTGGATGGATGGTTGGAGGAATTGTTAGTCTTTAAATATGTTAGTGTTTAATATTGTTAATTTTTAGTGAGTTAGATTTTATAAGCTTGTCGTAAGTTTGTTAGTTTTTAGGTGTGTTCATTTGTTGGATGGTTGGTTGGTGGATGTTTGGTGGAAATGTTAGTGTTTAAGATTGTAAGCGTTTAAGTTTGTTACTTTTAAAGTATGTTAGTTGTTAATTTTGTTAGTTTTAAGTGTGTGTATTTGTTGGGTGGTTGGTTGGATGGATGGTTGGAGGAAAAGTAGTTTTTAAATATGTTAGGATTTAAGATTGTTAATTTTTAGTGTGTTAGATTTTATGTAAGCTTGTTGTAAGTTTGTTAGTTTTTAGGTTTTAAATTTTTTGGGTGGACGGTTGGAAGGATGGTTGGAGGAATAATTAGTGTTTAAGATTGTTTGTTTCTATTATGTTAAATTTTAAGTGTGTTTGTTTTTAAATTTGTTGATCTGTTTGTTCTTAATATGTTAGATTTTAATTTATTTTGTTGGAAAGTTTGTTTTTAGGTGTTTTAATTTTTGGTTGGTTGGTTGATGGATGTGTTAGTGTTTAATTTTATTAATATCTAAGTTTGTTGCAATTAAAGTGTGTTAGTTGATAATTTTCTTAGTTTTAAGAGTGAGTATTTATTGGGTGGTTGGTTGGAGGAATAGTTAGTCTTTAAATATGTTAGTGTTTAATATTGTTAATTTTTAGTGAGTTAGATTTTATAAGCTTGTTGTAAGTTTGTTAGTTTTTAGGTATGTTCATTTGTTGGATGGTTGGTTGGTGGATGTTTGGTGGAAATGTTAGTGTTTAAGATTGTAAGCGTTTAAGTTTGTTACTTTTAAAGTATGTTAGTTGTTAATTTTGTTAGTTTTAAGTGTGTGTATTTGTTGGGTGGTTGGTTGGATGGATGGTTGGAGGAATTGTTAGTCTTTAAATATGTTAGTGTTTAATATTGTTAATTTTTAGTGAGTTAGATTTTATAAGCTTGTCGTAAGTTTGTTAGTTTTTAGGTGTGTTCATTTGTTGGGTGGTTGGTTGGTGGATGTTTGGTGGAAATGTTAGTGTTTAATATTGTTAATTTTTAGTGTGTTAGATTTCATAAACTTGTTGTAAGTTTGTTAGTTTTTAGGTGTGTTCATTTGTTGGGTGGTTGGTTGGTGGATGTTTGGTGGAATTGTTAGTGTTTAAGATTGTTAACGTTTAAGTTTGTTACTTTTAAAGTATGTTAGTTGGTAATTTTCTTAGTTTTAAGTGTGTGTATTCGTTGGGTGGTTGGTTGGATGGATGGTTGGAGGAATTGTTAGTCTTTAAATATGTTAGTGTTTAATATTGTTAATTTTTAGTGTGTTAGATTTTATAAGCTTGTTGTAATTTTGTTAGTTTTTAGGTGTGTTCATTTGTTGGGTGGTTGGTTGGTGGATGTTTAGTGGAAATGTTAGTGTTTGAGATTGTAAACGTTTAAGTTTGTTACTTTTAAAGTATGTTAGTTGTTAATTTTGTTAGTTTTAATTGTGTGTATTTGTTGGGTGGTTGGTTGGATGGATGGTTGGAGGAATTGTTAGTCTTTAAATATGTTAGGATTTAAGATTGTTAATTTTTAGTGTGTTAGAATTTATGTAAGCTTGTTGTAAGTTTGTTATTTTTTAGGTTTTAAATTTTCTGGGTGGACGGTTGGAGGAATAATTAGTGTTTAAGATTGTTAGTTACTATTATGTTAAATTTTAAATGTGTTTGTTTTTAAATTTGTTGATCTGTTTGTTCTTAATATGTTAGATTTTAATTTATTTTGTTGGAAAGTTTGTTTGTTTTTAGGTATTTTAATTTTTGGTTGGTTGGTTGATGGATGTGTTAGTGTTTAATTTTATTAATACCTAAGTTTGTTACAATTAAAGTGTGTTAGTTGATAATTTTCTTAGTTTTAAGTGTGAGTATTTATTGGGTGGTTGGTTGGAGGAATTGTTAGTCTTTAAATATGTTAGTGTTTAATATTGTTAATTTTTAGTGTGTTAGATTATATGTAAGTTTGTTAATTTTTAGGTTTGTTAATTTGTTGGGTGGTTGGTTGGAAGGTTGGTTGGTGGAAATGTTACTGTTTAAATTTGTTACTTTTAAAGGCTGTAGTTGTTAATTTTGTTAGTATTTAAGTGTGTGTATTCGTTGGGTGGTTGATTGGATGGATGGTTGGAGGAATTGTTAGTCTTTAAATATGTTAGTGTTTAATATTGTTAATTTTTAGGGTGTTAGATTTTATAAGCTTGTTGTAAGTTTGTTAGTTTTTAGGTGTGTTCATTTGTTGGGTGGTTGGTTGGTGGATGTTTGGTGGAAATGTTAGTGTTTAAGATTGTAAACGTTTAAGTTTGTTACTTTTAAAGTATGTTAGTTGTTAATTTTGTTAGTTTTAAGTGTGTGTATTTGTTGGGTGGTTGGTTGGATGGATGGTTGGAGGAATTGTTAGTCTTTAAATATGTTAGTGTTTAATATTGTTAATTTTTAGTGAGTTAGATTTTATAAGCTTGTCGTAAGTTTGTTAGTTTTTAGGTGTGTTCATTTGTTGGATGGTTGGTTGGTGGATGTTTGGTGGAAATGTTAGTGTTTAAGATTGTAAGCGTTTAAGTTTGTTACTTTTAAAGTATGTTAGTTGTTAATTTTGTTAGTTTTAAGTGTGTGTATTTGTTGGGTGGTTGGTTGGATGGATGGTTGGAGGAAAAGTAGTTTTTAAATATGTTAGGATTTAAGATTGTTAATTTTTAGTGTGTTAGATTTTATGTAAGCTTGTTGAAAGTTTGTTAGTTTTTAGGTTTTAAATTTTTTGGGTGGACGGTTGGAAGGATGGTTGGAGGAATAATTAGTGTTTAAGATTGTTTGTTTCTATTATGTTAAATTTTAAGTGTGTTTGTTTTTAAATTTGTTGATCTGTTTGATCTTAATATGTTAGATTTTAATTTATTTTGTTGGAAAGTTTGTTTTTAGGTGTTTTAATTTTTGGTTGGTTGGTTGATGGATGTGTTAGTGTTTAATTTTATTAATATCTAAGTTTGTTGCAATTAAAGTGTGTTAGTTGATAATTTTCTTAGTTTTAAGAGTGAGTATTTATTGGGTGGTTGGTTGGAGGAATAGTTAGTCTTTAAATATGTTAGTGTTTAATATTGTTAATTTTTAGTGAGTTAGATTTTATAAGCTTGTTGTAAGTTTGTTAGTTTTTAGGTGTGTTCATTTGTTGGATGGTTGGTTGGTGGATGTTTGGTGGAAATGTTAGTGTTTAAGATTGTAAGCGTTTAAGTTTGTTACTTTTAAAGTATGTTAGTTGTTATTTTTGTTAGTATTTAAATGTGTGTATTCGTTGGGTGGTTGGTTGGATGGATGGTTGGAGGAATTGTTAGTCTTTAAATATGTTTGTGTTTAATATTGTTAATTTTTAGTGAGTTAGATTTTATAAGCTTGTCGTAAGTTTGTTAGTTTTTAGGTGTGTTCATTTGTTGGATGGTTGGTTGGTGGATGTTTGATGGAAATGTTAGTGTTTAAGATTGTAAACGTTTAAGTTTGTTACTTTTAAAGTATGTTAGTTGTTAATTTTGTTAGTTTTAAGTGTGTGTATTTGTTGGGTGGTTGGATGGATGGATGGTTGGAGGAATTATTAGTCTTTAAATATGTTAGTGTTTAATATTGTTAATTTTTAGTGAGTTAGATTTTATAAGCTTGTTGTAAGTTTGTGAGTATTTAGGTGTGTTCATTTGTTGGATGGTTGGTTGGTGGATGTTTGGTGGAAATGTTAGAGTTTAAGATTGTAAACGTTTAAGTTTGTTACTTTTAAAGTATGTTAGTTGTTAATTGTGTTAGTATTTAAATGTGTGTATTCGTTGGGTGGTTGGTTGGATGGATGGTTGGAGGAATTGTTAGTCTTTAAATATGTTAGTGTTTAATATTGTTAATTTTTAGTGAGTTAGATTTTATAAGCTTGTTGTAAGTTTGTTAGTTTTTAGGTGTGTTCATTTGTTGGGTGGTTGGTTGGTGGATGTTTGGTGGAAATGTTAGTGTTTAATATTGTTAATTTTTAGTGTGTTAGATTTCATAAGCTTGTTGTAAGTTTGTTAGTTTTTAGGTGTGTTCATTTGTTGGGTGGTTGGTTGGTGGATGTTTGGTGGAAATGTTAGTGTTTAAGATTGTAAACATTTAAGTTTGTTACTTTTAAAGTATGTTAGTTGTTAATTTTCTTAGTTTTAAGTGTGTGTATTTGTTGGGTGGTTGGTTGGATGGATGGTTGGAGGAAAAGTAGTCTTTAAATATGTTAGGATTTAAGGTTGTTAATTTTTAGTGTGTTACATTTTATGTAAGTTTGTTAGTTTTTAGGTTTGTTAATTTGTTGGGTGGTTGGTTGGAAGGTTGGTAGGTGGAATTGTTAGTGTTTAAGATTGTTAACGTTTAAGTTTGTTACTTTTAAAGTATGTTATTTGGTAATTTTCTTAGTTTTAAGTGTGTGTATTTGTTGGGTGGTTGGTTGGATGGATGGTTGGAGGAATTGTTAGTCTTTTAATATGTTAGTATTTAATATTGTTAATTTTTAGTGAGTTAGATTTTATAAGCTTGTTGTAAGTTTGTTAGTTTTTAGGTGTGTTCATTTGTTGGATGGTTGGTTGGTGGATGTTTGGTGGAAATGTTAGTGTTTAAGATTGTAAGCGTTTAAGTTTGTTACTTTAAAGTATGTTAGTTGTTAATTTTGTTAGTCTTTAAATATGTTAGGATTTAAGATTGTTAATTTTTAGTGTGTTAGAATTTATGTAAGCTTGTTGTAAGTTTGTTATTTTTTAGGTTTTAAATTTTTTGGGTGGACGGTTGGAAGGATGGTTGGAGGAATAATTAGTGTTTAAGATTGTTAGTTACTATTATGTTAAATTTTAAGTGTGTTTGTTTTTAAATTTGTCGATCTGTTTGTTCTTAATATGTTAGATTTTAATTTATTTTGTTGGAAAGTTTGTTTGTTTTTAGGTGTTTTAATTTTTGGTTGGTTGGTTGATGGATGTGTTAGTGTTTAATTTTATTAATACTTAAGGTTGTTACAATTAAAGTGTGTTAGTTGATAATTTTCTTAGTTTTAAGTGTGAGTATTTATTGGGTGGTTGGTTGGATGAATTGTTAGTCTTTAAATATGTTAGTGTTTAATATTGTTAATTTTTAGTGTGTTAGATTATATGTAAGTTTGTTAATTTTTAGGTTTGTTAATTTGTTGGGTGGTTGGTTGGAAGGTTGGTTGGTGGAAATGTTACTGTTTAAATTTGTTACTTTTAAAGGCTGTAGTTGTTAATTTTGTTAGTATTTAAGTGTGTGTATTCGTTGGGTGGTCGATTGGATGGATGGTTGGAGGAATTGTTAGTCTTTAAATATGTTAGGATTTAAGATTGTTAATTTTTAGTGTGTTAGATTTTATCTAAGCTTGTTGTAAGTTTGTTAGTTTTTAGGTGTGTTCATTTGTTGGGTGGTTGGTTGGTGGATGTTTGGTGGAAATGTTAGTGTTTAATATTGTTAATTTTTAGTGTGTTAGATTTCATAAGCTTGTTGTAAGTTTGTTAGTTTTTAGGTGTGTTCATTTGTTGGATGGTTGGTTGGTGGATGTTTGGTGGAAATGTTAGTGTTTAAAATTGTAAACGTTTAAGTTTGTTACTTTTAAAGTATGTTAGTTGTTAATTGTGTTAGTATTTAAATGTGTGTATTCGTTGGGTGGTTGGTTGGATGGATGGTTGGAGGAATTGTTAGTCTTTAAATATGTTAGTGTTTAATATTGTTAATTTTTAGAGAGTTAGAATTTATAAGCTTAATGTAAGTTTGTTAGTTTTTAGGTGTGTTCATTTGTTGGGTGGTTGGTTGGTGGATGTTTGGTGGAAATGTTAGTGTTTAAGATTGTAAACGTTTAAGTTTGTTACTTTTAAAGTATGTTAGTTGTTAATTGTGTTAGTATTTAAATGTGTGTATTCGTTGGGTGGTTGGTTGGATGGATGGTTGGAGGAATTGTTAGTCTTTAAATATGTTAGTGTTTAATATTGTTAATTTTTAGTGAGTTAGATTTTTTAAGCTTGTTGTAAGTTTGTTAGTTTTTAGGTGTGTTCATTTGTTGGGTGGTTGGTTGGTGGATGTTTGGTGGAAATGTTAGTGTTTAATATTGTTAATTTTTAGTGTGTTAGATTTCATAAGCTTGTTGTAAGTTTGTTAGTTTTTAGGTGTGTTCATTTGTTGGGTGGTTGGTTGGTGGATGTTTGGTGGAAATGTTAGTGTTTAAGATTGTAAACGTTTAAGTTTGTTACTTTTAAAGTATGTTAGTTGTTAATTGTGTTAGTATTTAAATGTGTGTATTCGTTGGGTGGTTGGTTGGATGGATGGTTGGAGGAATTGTTAGTCTTTAAATATGTTAGTGTTTAACATTGTTAATTTTTAGTGAGTTAGATTTTATAAGCTTGTTGTAAGTTTGTTAGTTTTTAGGTGTGTTCATTTGTTGGGTGGTTGGTTGGTGGATGTTTGGTGGAAATGTTAGTGTTTAAGATTGTAAACATTTAAGTTTGTTACTTTTAAAGTATGTTAGTTGTTAATTTTGTTAGTTTTAAGTGTGTGTATTTGTTGGGTGGTTGGTTGGATGGATGGTTGGAGGAAAAGTAGTCTTTAAATATGTTAGGATTTAAGGTTGTTAATTTTTAGTGTGTTACATTTTATGTAAGTTTGTTGTAAGTTTGTTAGTTTTTAGGTTTGTTAATTTGTTGGGTGGTTAGTTGGTGGAATTGTTAGTGTTTAAGATTGTTAACGTTTAAGTTTGTTACTTTTAAAGTATGTTATTTGGTAATTTTCTTAGTTTTAAGTGTGTGTATTTGTTGGGTGGTTGGTTGGATGGATGGTTGGAGGAATTGTTAGTCTTTTAATATGTTAGTATTTAATATTGTTAATTTTTAGTGTGTTAGATTTTATAAGCTTGTTGTAAGTTTGTTAGTTTTTAGGTGTGTTCATTTGTTGGGTGGTTGGTTGGTGGATGTTTGGTGGAAATGTTAGTGTTTAATATTGTTAATTTTTAGTGTGTTAGATTTCATAAGCTTGTTGTAAGTTTGTTAGTTTTTAGGTGTGTTCATTTGTTGGGTGGTTGGTTGGTGGATGTTTGGTGGAAATGTTAGTGTTTAAGCTTGTAAACGTTTAAGTTTGTTACTTTTAATGTATGTTAGTTGTTAATTTTGTTAGTTTTAAGTGTGTGTATTTGTTGGGTGGTTGGTTGGATGGATGGTTGGAGGAATTGTTAGTCTTTAAATATGTTAGTGTTTAATATTGTTAATTTTTAGTGAGTTAGATTTTATAAGCTTGTCGTAAGTTTGTTAGTTTTTAGGTGTGTTCATTTGTTGGGTGGTTGGTTGGTGGATGTTTGGTGGAAATGTTAGTGTTTAATATTGTTAATTTTTAGTGTGTTAGATTTCATAAACTTGTTGTAAGTTTGTTAGTTTTTAGGTGTGTTCATTTGTTGGGTGGTTGGTTGGTGGATGTTTGGTGGAAATGTTAGTGTTTAAGCTTGTAAACGTTTAAGTTTGTTACTTTTAATGTATGTTAGTTGTTAATTTTGTTAGTTTTAAGTGTGTGTATTTGTTGGGTGTTTGGTTGGATGGATGGTTGGAGGAATTGTTAGTCTTTAAATATGTTAGTGTTTAATATTATTAATTTTTAGTGAGTTAGATTTTATAAGCTTGTTGTAAGTTTGTTAGTTTTTAGGTGTGTTCATTTGTTGGGTGGTTGGTTGGTGGATGTTTGGTGGAATTGTTAGTGTTTAAGATTGTTAACGTTTAAGTTTGTTACTTTTAAAGTATGTTAGTTGGTAATTTTCTTAGTTTTAAGTGTGTGTATTCGTTGGGTGGTTGGTTGGATGGATGGTTGGAGGAATTGTTAGTCTTTAAATATGTTAGTGTTTAATATTGTTAATTTTTAGTGTGTTAGATTTTATAAGCTTGTTGTAATTTTGTTAGTTTTTAGGTGTGTTCATTTGTTGGGTTGTTGGTTGGTGGATGTTTAGTGGAAATGTTAGTGTTTGAGATTGTAAACGTTTAAGTTTGTTACTTTTAAAGTATGTTAGTTGTTAATTTTGTTAGTTTTAATTGTGTGTATTTGTTGGGTGGTTGGTTGGATGGATGGTTGGAGGAATTGTTAGTCTTTAAATATGTTAGGATTTAAGATTGTTAATTTTTAGTGTGTTAGAATTTATGTAAGCTTGTTGTAAGTTTGTTATTTTTTAGGTTTTAAATTTTTTGGGTGGACGGTTGGAGGAATAATTAGTGTTTAAGATTGTTAGTTACTATTATGTTAAATTTCAAGTGTGTTTGTTTTTAAATTTGTCGATCTGTTTGTTCTTAATATGTTAGATTTTAATTTATTTTGTTGGAAAGTTTGTTTGTTTTTAGGTGTTTTAAGTTTTGGTTGGTTGGTTGATGGATGTGTTAGTGTTTAATTTTATTAATACCTAAGTTTGTTACAATTAAAGTGTGTTAGTTGATAATTTTCTTAGTTTTAAGTGTGAGTATTTATTGGGTGGTTGGTTGGAGGAATTGTTAGTCTTTAAATATGTTAGTGTTTAATATTGTTAATTTATAGTGTGTTAGATTATATGTAAGTTTGTTAATTTTTAGGTTTGTTAATTTGTTGGGTGGTTGGTTGGAAGGTTGGTTGGTGGAAATGTTTCTGTTTAAATTTGTTACTTTTAAAGGCTGTAGTTGTTAATTTTGTTAGTATTTAAGTGTGTGTATTCGTTGGGTGGTTGATTGGATGGATGGTTGGAGGAATTGTTAGTCTTTAAATATGTTAGTGTTTAATATTGTTAATTTTTAGTGAGTTAAATTTTATAAGCTTGTTGCAAGTTTGTTAGTTTTTAGGTGTGTTCATTTGTTGGGTGGTTGGTTGGTGGATGTTTGGTGGAAATGTTAGTGTTTAAGATTGTAAACGTTTAAGTTTGTTACTTTTAAAGTATGTTAGTTGTTAATTTTGTTAGTTTTAAGTGTGTGTATTTGTTTTGTGGTTGGTTGGATGGATGGTTGGAGGAATTGTTAGTCTTTAAATATGTTAGTGTTTAATATTGTTAATTTTTAGTGAGTTAGATTTTATAAGCTTGTCGTAAGTTTGTTAGTTTTTAGGTGTGTTCATTTGTTGGGTGGTTGGTTGGTGGATGTTTGGTGGAAATGTTAGTGTTTAATATTGTTAATTTTTAGTGTGTTAGATTTCATAAACTTGTTGTAAGTTTGTTAGTTTTTAGGTGTGTTCATTTGTTGGGTGGTTGGTTGGTGGATGTTTGGTGGAAATGTTAGTGTTTAAGCTTGTAAACGTTTAAGTTTGTTACTTTTAATGTATGTTAGTTGTTAATTTTGTTAGTTTTAAGTGTGTGTATTTGTTGGGTGTTTGGTTGGATGGATGGTTGGAGGAATTGTTAGTCTTTAAATATGTTAGTGTTTAATATTATTAATTTTTAGTGAGTTAGATTTTATAAGCTTGTTGTAAGTTTGTTAGTTTTTAGGTGTGTTCATTTGTTGGGTGGTTGGTTGGTGGATGTTTGGTGGAATTGTTAGTGTTTAAGATTGTTAACGTTTAAGTTTGTTACTTTTAAAGTATGTTAGTTGGTAATTTTCTTAGTTTTAAGTGTGTGTATTCGTTGGGTGGTTGGTTGGATGGATGGTTGGAGGAATTGTTAGTCTTTAAATATGTTAGTGTTTAATATTGTTAATTTTTAGTGTGTTAGATTTTATAAGCTTGTTGTAATTTTGTTAGTTTTTAGGTGTGTTCATTTGTTGGGTTGTTGGTTGGTGGATGTTTAGTGGAAATGTTAGTGTTTGAGATTGTAAACGTTTAAGTTTGTTACTTTTAAAGTATGTTAGTTGTTAATTTTGTTAGTTTTAATTGTGTGTATTTGTTGGGTGGTTGGTTGGATGGATGGTTGGAGGAATTGTTAGTCTTTAAATATGTTAGGATTTAAGATTGTTAATTTTTAGTGTGTTAGAATTTATGTAAGCTTGTTGTAAGTTTGTTATTTTTTAGGTTTTAAATTTTTTGGGTGGACCGTTGGAGGAATAATTAGTGTTTAAGATTGTTAGTTACTATTATGTTAAATTTTAAGTGTGTTTGTTTTTAAATTTGTTGATCTGTTTGTTCTTAATATGTTAGATTTTAATTTATTTTGTTGGAAAGTTTGTTTGTTTTTAGGTGTTTTAATTTTTGGTTGGTTGGTTGATGGATGTGTTAGTGTTTAATTTTATTAATACCTAAGTTTGTTACAATTAAAGTGTGTTAGTTGATAATTTTCTTAGTTTTAAGTGTGAGTATTTATTGGGTGGTTGGTTGGAGGAATTGTTAGTCTTTAAATATGTTAGTGTTTAATATTGTTAATTTTTAGTGTGTTAGATTATATGTAAGTTTGTTAATTTTTAGGTTTGTTGATTTGTTGGGTGGTTGGTTGGAAGGTTGGTTGGTGGAAATGTTACTGTTTAAATTTGTTACTTTTAAAGGCTGTAGTTGTTAATTTTGTTAGTATTTAAGTGTGTGTATTCGTTGGGTGGTTGATTGGATGGATGGTTGGAGGAATTGTTAGTCTTTAAATATGTTAGTGTTTAATATTGTTAATTTTTAGGGTGTTAGATTTTATAAGCTTGTTGTAAGTTTGTTAGTTTTTAGGTGTGTTCATTTGTTGGGTGGTTGGTTGGTGGATGTTTGGTGGAAATGTTAGTGTTTAAGATTGTAAACGTTTAAGTTTGTTACTTTTAAAGTATGTTAGTTGTTAATTTTGTTAGTTTTAAGTGTGTGTATTTGTTGGGTGGTTGGTTGGATGGATGGTTGGAGGAATTGTTAGTCTTTAAATATGTTAGTGTTTAATATTGTTAATTTTTAGTGAGTTAGATTTTATAAGCTTGTCGTAAGTTTGTTAGTTTTTAGGAGTGTTCATTTGTTGGATGGTTGGTTGGTGGATGTTTGGTGGAAATGTTAGTGTTTAAGATTGTAAGCGTTTAAGTTTGTTACTTTTAAAGTATGTTAGTTGTTAATTTTGTTAGTTTTAAGTGTGTGTATTTGTTGGGTGGTTGGTTGGATGGATGGTTGGAGGAAAAGTAGTTTTTAAATATGTTAGGATTTAAGATTGTTAATTTTTAGTGTGTTAGATTTTATGTAAGCTTGTTGTAAGTTTGTTAGTTTTTAGGTTTTAAATTTTTTGGGTGGACGGTTGGAAGGATGGTTGGAGGAATAATTAGTGTTTAAGATTGTTTGTTTCTATTATGTTAAATTTTAAGTGTGTTTGTTTTTAAATTTGTTGATCTGTTTGTTCTTAATATGTTAGATTTTAATTTATTTTGTTGGAAAGTTTGTTTTTAGGTGTTTTAATTTTTGGTTGGTTGGTTGATGGATGTGTTAGTGTTTAATTTTATTAATATCTAAGTTTGTTGCAATTAAAGTGTGTTAGTTGATAATTTTCTTAGTTTTAAGAGTGAGTATTTATTGGGTGGTTGGTTGGAGGAATAATTAGTCTTTAAATATGTTAGTGTTTAATATTGTTAATTTTTAGTGAGTTAGATTTTATAAGCTTGTTGTAAGTTTGTTAGTTTTTAGGTGTGTTCATTTGTTGGATGGTTGGTTGGTGGATGTTTGGTGGAAATGTTAGTGTTTAAGATTGTAAGCGTTTAAGTTTGTTACTTTTAAAGTATGTTAGTTGTTAATTTTGTTAGTATTTAAATGTGTGTATTCGTTGGGTGGTTGGTTGGATGGATGGTTGGAGGAATTGTTAGTCTTTAAATATGTTTGTGTTTAATATTGTTAATTTTTAGTGAGTTAGATTTTATAAGCTTGTCGTAAGTTTGTTAGTTTTTAGGTGTGTTCATTTGTTGGATGGTTGGTTGGTGGATGTTTGATGGAAATGTTAGTGTTTAAGATTGTAAACGTTTAAGTTTGTTACTTTTAAAGTATGTTAGTTGTTAATTTTGTTAGTTTTAAGTGTGTGTATTCGTTGGGTGGTTGGTTGGATGGATGGTTGGAGGAATTGTTAGTCTTTAAATATGTTAGTGTTTAATATTGTTAATTTTTAGTGTGTTAGATTTTATAAGCTTGTTGTAATTTTGTTAGTTTTTAGGTGTGTTCATTTGTTGGGTGGTTGGTTGGTGGATGTTTAGTGGAAATGTTAGTGTTTGAGATTGTAAACGTTTAAGTTTGTTACTTTTAAAGTATGTTAGTTGTTAATTTTGTTAGTTTTAATTGTGTGTATTTGTTGGGTGGTTGGTTGGATGGATGGTTGGAGGAATTGTTAGTCTTTAAATATGTTAGGATTTAAGATTGTTAATTTTTAGTGTGTTAGAATTTATGTAAGCTTGTTGTAAGTTTGTTATTTTTTAGGTTTTAAATTTTTTGGGTGGACCGTTGGAGGAATAATTAGTGTTTAAGATTGTTAGTTACTATTATGTTAAATTTTAAGTGTGTTTGTTTTTAAATTTGTTGATCTGTTTGTTCTTAATATGTTAGATTTTAATTTATTTTGTTGGAAAGTTTGTTTGTTTTTAGGTGTTTTAATTTTTGGTTGGTTGGTTGATGGATGTGTTAGTGTTTAATTTTATTAATACCTAAGTTTGTTACAATTAAAGTGTGTTAGTTGATAATTTTCTTAGTTTTAAGTGTGAGTATTTATTGGGTGGTTGGTTGGAGGAATTGTTAGTCTTTAAATATGTTAGTGTTTAATATTGTTAATTTTTAGTGTGTTAGATTATATGTAAGTTTGTTAATTTTTAGGTTTGTTGATTTGTTGGGTGGTTGGTTGGAAGGTTGGTTGGTGGAAATGTTACTGTTTAAATTTGTTACTTTTAAAGGCTGTAGTTGTTAATTTTGTTAGTATTTAAGTGTGTGTATTCGTTGGGTGGTTGATTGGATGGATGGTTGGAGGAATTGTTAGTCTTTAAATATGTTAGTGTTTAATATTGTTAATTTTTAGGGTGTTAGATTTTATAAGCTTGTTGTAAGTTTGTTAGTTTTTAGGTGTGTTCATTTGTTGGGTGGTTGGTTGGTGGATGTTTGGTGGAAATGTTAGTGTTTAAGATTGTAAACGTTTAAGTTTGTTACTTTTAAAGTATGTTAGTTGTTAATTTTGTTAGTTTTAAGTGTGTGTATTTGTTGGGTGGTTGGTTGGATGGATGGTTGGAGGAATTGTTAGTCTTTAAATATGTTAGTGTTTAATATTGTTAATTTTTAGTGAGTTAGATTTTATAAGCTTGTCGTAAGTTTGTTAGTTTTTAGGAGTGTTCATTTGTTGGATGGTTGGTTGGTGGATGTTTGGTGGAAATGTTAGTGTTTAAGATTGTAAGCGTTTAAGTTTGTTACTTTTAAAGTATGTTAGTTGTTAATTTTGTTAGTTTTAAGTGTGTGTATTTGTTGGGTGGTTGGTTGGATGGATGGTTGGAGGAAAAGTAGTTTTTAAATATGTTAGGATTTAAGATTGTTAATTTTTAGTGTGTTAGATTTTATGTAAGCTTGTTGTAAGTTTGTTAGTTTTTAGGTTTTAAATTTTTTGGGTGGACGGTTGGAAGGATGGTTGGAGGAATAATTAGTGTTTAAGATTGTTTGTTTCTATTATGTTAAATTTTAAGTGTGTTTGTTTTTAAATTTGTTGATCTGTTTGTTCTTAATATGTTAGATTTTAATTTATTTTGTTGGAAAGTTTGTTTTTAGGTGTTTTAATTTTTGGTTGGTTGGTTGATGGATGTGTTAGTGTTTAATTTTATTAATATCTAAGTTTGTTGCAATTAAAGTGTGTTAGTTGATAATTTTCTTAGTTTTAAGAGTGAGTATTTATTGGGTGGTTGGTTGGAGGAATAATTAGTCTTTAAATATGTTAGTGTTTAATATTGTTAATTTTTAGTGAGTTAGATTTTATAAGCTTGTTGTAAGTTTGTTAGTTTTTAGGTGTGTTCATTTGTTGGATGGTTGGTTGGTGGATGTTTGGTGGAAATGTTAGTGTTTAAGATTGTAAGCGTTTAAGTTTGTTACTTTTAAAGTATGTTAGTTGTTAATTTTGTTAGTATTTAAATGTGTGTATTCGTTGGGTGGTTGGTTGGATGGATGGTTGGAGGAATTGTTAGTCTTTAAATATGTTTGTGTTTAATATTGTTAATTTTTAGTGAGTTAGATTTTATAAGCTTGTCGTAAGTTTGTTAGTTTTTAGGTGTGTTCATTTGTTGGATGGTTGGTTGGTGGATGTTTGATGGAAATGTTAGTGTTTAAGATTGTAAACGTTTAAGTTTGTTACTTTTAAAGTATGTTAGTTGTTAATTTTGTTAGTTTTAAGTGTGTGTATTCGTTGGGTGGTTGGTTGGATGGATGGTTGGAGGAATTGTTAGTCTTTAAATATGTTAGTGTTTAATATTGTTAATTTTTAGTGTGTTAGATTTTATAAGCTTGTTGTAATTTTGTTAGTTTTTAGGTGTGTTCATTTGTTGGGTGGTTGGTTGGTGGATGTTTAGTGGAAATGTTAGTGTTTGAGATTGTAAACGTTTAAGTTTGTTACTTTTAAAGTATGTTAGTTGTTAATTTTGTTAGTTTTAATTGTGTGTATTTGTTGGGTGGTTGGTTGGATGGATGGTTGGAGGAATTGTTAGTCTTTAAATATGTTAGGATTTAAGATTGTTAATTTTTAGTGTGTTAGAATTTATGTAAGCTTGTTGTAAGTTTGTTATTTTTTAGGTTTTAAATTTTTTGGGTGGACGGTTGGAGGAATAATTAGTGTTTAAGATTGTTAGTTACTATTATGTTAAATTTTAAGTGTGTTTGTTTTTAAATTTGTTGATCTGTTTGTTCTTAATACGTTAGATTTTAATTTATTTTGTTGGAAAGTTTGTTTGTTTTTAGGTGTTTTAATTTTTGGTTGGTTGGTTGATGGATGTGTTAGTGTTTAATTTTATTAATACCTAAGTTTGTTACAATTAAAGTGTGTTAGTTGATAATTTTCTTAGTTTTAAGTGTGAGTATTTATTGGGTGGTTGGTTGGAGGAATTGTTAGTCTTTAAATATGTTAGTGTTTAATATTGTTAATTTTTAGTGTGTTAGATTATATGTAAGTTTGTTAATTTTTAGGTTTGTTAATTTGTTGGGTGGTTGGTTGGAAGGTTGGTTGGTGGAAATGTTACTGTTTAAATTTGTTACTTTTAAAGGCTGTAGTTGTTAATTTTGTTAGTATTTAAGTGTGTGTATTCGTTGGGTGGTTGATTGGATGGATGGTTGGAGGAATTGTTAGTCTTTAAATATGTTAGTGTTTAATATTGTTAATTTTTAGGGTGTTAGATTTTATAAGCTTGTTGTAAGTTTGTTAGTTTTTAGGTGTGTTCATTTGTTGGGTGGTTGGTTGGTGGATGTTTGGTGGAAATGTTAGTGTTTAAGATTGTAAACGTTTAAGTTTGTTACTTTTAAAGTATGTTAGTTGTTAATTTTGTTAGTTTTAAGTGTGTGTATTTGTTGGGTGGTTGGTTGGATGGATGGTTGGAGGAATTGTTAGTCTTTAAATATGTTAGTGTTTAATATTGTTAATTTTTAGTGAGTTAGATTTTATAAGCTTGTCGTAAGTTTGTTAGTTTTTAGGTGTGTTCATTTGTTGGATGGTTGGTTGGTGGATGTTTGGTGGAAATGTTAGTGTTTAAGATTGTAAGCGTTTAAGTTTGTTACTTTTAAAGTATGTTAGTTGTTAATTTTGTTAGTTTTAAGTGTGTGTATTTGTTGGGTGGTTGGTTGGATGGATGGTTGGAGGAAAAGTAGTTTTTAAATATGTTAGGATTTAAGATTGTTAATTTTTAGTGTGTTAGATTTTATGTAAGCTTGTTGTAAGTTTGTTAGTTTTTAGGTTTTAAATTTTTTGGGTGGACGGTTGGAAGGATGGTTGGAGGAATAATTAGTGTTTAAGATTGTTTGTTTCTATTATGTTAAATTTTAAGTGTGTTTGTTTTTAAATTTGTTGATCTGTTTGTTCTTAATATGTTAGATTTTAATTTATTTTGTTGGAAAGTTTGTTTTTAGGTGTTTTAATTTTTGGTTGGTTGGTTGATGGATGTGTTAGTGTTTAATTTTATTAATATCTAAGTTTGTTGCAATTAAAGTGTGTTAGTTGATAATTTTCTTAGTTTTAAGAGTGAGTATTTATTGGGTGGTTGGTTGGAGGAATAGTTAGTCTTTAAATATGTTAGTGTTTAATATTGTTAATTTTTAGTGAGTTAGATTTTATAAGCTTGTTGTAAGTTTGTTAGTTTTTAGGTGTGTTCATTTGTTGGATGGTTGGTTGGTGGATGTTTGGTGGAAATGTTAGTGTTTAAGATTGTAAGCGTTTAAGTTTGTTACTTTTAAAGTATGTTAGTTGTTAATTTTGTTAGTATTTAAATGTGTGTATTCGTTGGGTGGTTGGTTGGATGGATGGTTGGAGGAATTGTTAGTCTTTAAATATGTTTGTGTTTAATATTGTTAATTTTTAGTGAGTTAGATTTTATAAGCTTGTCGTAAGTTTGTTAGTTTTTAGGTGTGTTCATTTGTTGGATGGTTGGTTGGTGGATGTTTGATGGAAATGTTAGTGTTTAAGATTGTAAACGTTTAAGTTTGTTACTTTTAAAGTATGTTAGTTGTTAATTTTGTTAGTTTTAAGTATGTGTATTTGTTGGGTGGTTGGATGGATGGATGGTTGGAGGAATTATTAGTCTTTAAATATGTTAGTGTTTAATATTGTTAATTTTTAGTGAGTTAGATTTTATAAGCTTGTTATAAGTTTGTGAGTATTTAGGTGTGTTCATTTGTTGGATGGTTGGTTGGTGGATGTTTGGTGGAAATGTTAGAGTTTAAGATTGTAAACGTTTAAGTTTGTTACTTTTAAAGTATGTTAGTTGTTAATTGTGTTAGTATTTAAATGTGTGTATTCGTTGGGTGGTTGGTTGGATGGATGGTTGGAGGAATTGTTAGTCTTTAAATATGTTAGTGTTTAATATTGTTAATTTTTAGTGAGTTAGATTTTATAAGCTTGTTGTAAGTTTGTTAGTTTTTAGGTGTGTTCATTTGTTGGGTGGTTGGTTGGTGGATGTTTGGTGGAAATGTTAGTGTTTAATATTGTTAATTTTTAGTGTGTTAGATTTCATAAGCTTGTTGTAAGTTTGTTAGTTTTTAGGTGTGTTCATTTGTTGGGTGGTTGGTTGGTGGATGTTTGGTGGAAATGTTAGTGTTTAAGATTGTAAACATTTAAGTTTGTTACTTTTAAAGTATGTTAGTTGTTAATTTTCTTAGTTTTAAGTGTGTGTATTTGTTGGGTGGTTGGTTGGATGGATGGTTGGAGGAAAAGTAGTCTTTAAATATGTTAGGATTTAAGGTTGTTAGTTTTTAGTGTGTTACATTTTATGTAAGTTTGTTAGTTTTTAGGTTTGTTAATTTGTTGGGGGGTTGGTTGGAAGGTTGGTAGGTGGAATTGTTAGTGTTTAAGATTGTTAACGTTTAAGTTTGTTACTTTTAAAGTATGTTATTTGGTAATTTTCTTAGTTTTAAGTGTGTGTATTTGTTGGGTGGTTGGTTGGATGGATGGTTGGAGGAAAAGTAGTCTTTAAATATGTTAGGATTTAAGGTTGTTAATTTTTAGTGTGTTACATTTTATGTAAGTTTGTTAGTTTTTAGGTTTGTTAATTTGTTGGGTGGTTGGTTGGAAGGTTGGTAGGTGGAATTGTTAGTGTTTAAGATTGTTAACGTTTAAGTTTGTTACTTTTAAAGTATGTTATTTGGTAATTTTCTTAGTTTTAAGTGTGTGTATTTGTTGGGTGGTTGGTTGGATGGATGGTTGGAGGAATTGTTAGTCTTTTAATATGTTAGTATTTAATTTTGTTAATTTTTAGTGAGTTAGATTTTATAAGCTTGTTGTAAGTTTGTTAGTTTTTAGGTGTGTTCATTTGTTGGATGGTTGGTTGGTGGATGTTTGGTGGAAATGTTAGTGTTTAAGATTGTAAGCGTTTAAGTTTGTTACTTTAAAGTATGTTAGTTGTTAATTTTGTTAGTCTTTAAATATGTTAGGATTTAAGATTGTTAATTTTTAGTGTGTTAGAATTTATGTAAGCTTGTTGTAAGTTTGTTATTTTTTAGGTTTTAAATTTTTTGGGTGGACGGTTGGAAGGATGGTTGGAGGAATAATTAGTGTTTAAGATTGTTAGTTACTATTATGTTAAATTTTAAGTGTGTTTGTTTTTAAATTTGTCGATCTGTTTGTTCTTAATATGTTAGATTTTAATTTATTTTGTTGGAAAGTTTGTTTGTTTTTAGGTGTTTTAATTTTTGGTTGGTTGGTTGATGGATGTGTTAGTGTTTAATTTTATTAATACCTAAGGTTGTTACAATTAAAGTGTGTTAGTTGATAATTTTCTTAGTTTTAAGTGTGAGTATTTATTGGGTGGTTGGTTGGATGAATTGTTAGTCTTTAAATATGTTAGTGTTTAATATTGTTAATTTTTAGTGTGTTAGATTATATGTAAGTTTGTTAATTTTTAGGTTTGTTAATTTGTTGGGTGGTTGGTTGGAAGGTTGGTTGGTGGAAATGTTACTGTTTAAATTTGTTACTTTTAAAGGCTGTAGTTGTTAATTTTGTTAGTATTTAAGTGTGTGTATTCGTTGGGTGGTTGATTGGATGGATGGTTGGAGGAATTGTTAGTCTTTAAATATGTTAGTGTTTAATATTGTTAATTTTTAGGGTGTTAGATTTTATAAGCTTGTTGTAAGTTTGTTAGTTTTTAGGTGTGTTCATTTGTTGGATGGTTGGTTGGTGGAAGTTTGGTGGAAATGTTAGTGTTTAAGATTGTAAGCGTTTAAGTTTGTTACTTTTAAAGTATGTTAGTTGTTAATTTTGTTAGTATTTAAATGTGTGTATTCGTTGGGTGGTTGGTTGGATGGATGGTTGGAGGAATTGTTAGTCTTTAAATATGTTAGTGTTTAATATTGTTAATTTTTAGTGAGTCAGATTTTATAAGCTTGTTGTAAGTTTGTTAGTTTTTAGGTGTGTTCATTTGTTGGGTGGTTGGTTGGTGGATGTTTGGTGGAAATGTTAGTGTTTAAGATTGTAAACGTTTAAGTTTGTTACTTTTAAAGTATGTTAGTTGTTAATTTTGTTAGTTTTAAGTGTGTGTATTTGTTGGGTGGTTGGTTGGATGGATGGTTGGAGGAATTGTTAGTCTTTAAATATGTTAGTGTTTAATATTGTTAATTTTTAGTGAGTTAGATTTTATAAGCTTGTCGTAAGTTTGTTAGTTTTTAGGTGTGTTCATTTGTTGAATGTTTGGTTGGTGGATGTTTGGTGGAAATGTTAGTGTTTAAGATTGTAAACGTTTAAGTTTGTTACTTTTAAAGTATGTTAGTTGTTAATTTTGTTAGTTTTAAGTGTGTGTATTTGTTGGGTGGTTGGATGGATGGATGGTTGGAGGAATTGTTAGTCTTTAAATATGTTAGTGTTTAATATTGTTAATTTTTAGTGAGTTAAATTTATAAGCTTGTTGTAAGTTTGTTAGTTTTTAGGTGTGTTCATTTGTTGGGTGGTTGGTTGGTGGATGTTTGGTGGAAATGTTAGTGTTTAATATTGTTAATTTTTAGTGTGTTAGATTTCATAAGCTTGTTGTAAGTTTGTTAGTTTTTAGGTGTGTTCATTTGTTGTGTGGTTGGTTGGTGGATGTTTGGTGGAAATGTTAGTGTTTAAGCTTGTAAACGTTTAAGTTTGTTACTTTTAAAGTATGTTAGTTGTTAATTTTGTTAGTTTTAAGTGTGTGTATTTGTTGGGTGGTTGGTTGGATGGATGGTTGGAGGAATTGTTAGTCTTTAAATATGTTAGTGTTTAATATTATTAATTTTTAGTGAGTTAGATTTTATAAGCTTGTTGTAAGTTTGTTAGTTTTTAGGTGTGTTCATTTGTTGGGTGGTTGGTTGGTGGATGTTTGGTGGAATTGTTAATGTTTAAGATTGTTAACGTTTAAGTTTGTTACTTTTAAAGTATGTTAGTTGGTAATTTTCTTAGTTTTAAGTGTGTGTATTTGTTGGGTGGTTGGTTAGATGGATGGTTGGAGGAATTGTTAGCCTTTAAATATGTTAGGATTTAAGATTGTTTATTTTTAGTGTGTTGGATTTTATGCAAGCTTGTTATAAGTTTGTTAGATTTTAGGTTTGTTAATTTTTTGGGTGGAAGGTTGGAAGGATGGTTATAGGAATAGTTAGTGTTTAAGATTGTTTGTTTCTAAGTCTTTTATTTGGTATTTTCTTTAGTATTTATTTGTGTAAATTTTAGTGTTAGTTTTAAATTTGTATATTAGTTGGGTGGTTGGATGGATGGTGGATGGAATTATTAGTGTTTAAGATTGTTAGTTTATAGTTTGTTAATTTAGTGGTTGGTTGGTTGGTTGGAAGGTTGGTTGGTGGAACTGTAACTGTTTAAATTTGTTACTTTCAAAGGTAGAATTTATTAATTTTGTTAGTTTTTAAGTGTGTGTATTTGTTGGGTGGTTATTTGGATGAATGGTTAGAGGAATTGTTAGTCTTTAAATATGTTAGGATTTAAGATTGTTAATTTTTAGTGTGTTAGATTTTATCTAAGCTTGTTGTAAGTTTGTTAGTTTTTAGGTGTGTTCATTTGTTGGGTGGTTGGTTGGTGGATGTTTGGTGGAAATGTTAGTGTTTAATATTGTTAATTTTTAGTGTGTTAGATTTCACAAGCTTGTTGTAAGTTTGTTAGTTTTTAGGTGTGTTCATTTGTTGGGTGGTTGGTTGGTGGATGTTTGGTGGAAATGTTAGTGTTTAAGATTGTAAACGTTTAAGTTTGTTACTTTTAAAGTATGTTAGTTGTTAATTGTGTTAGTATTTAAATGTGTGTATTCGTTGGGTGGTTGGTTGGATGGATGGTTGGAGGAATTGTTAGTCTTTAAATATGTTAGTGTTTAATATTATTAATTTTTAGTGAGTTAGATTTTATAAGCTTGTTGTAAGTTTGTTAGTTTTTAGGTGTGTTCATTTGTTGGGTGGTTGGTTGGTGGATGTTTGGTGGAATTGTTAATGTTTAAGATTGTTAACGTTTAAGTTTGTTACTTTTAAAGTATGTTAGTTGGTAATTTTCTTAGTTTTAAGTGTGTGTATTTGTTGGGTGGTTGGTTGGATGGATGGTTGGAGGAATTGTTAGCCTTTAAATATGTTAGGATTTAAGATTGTTTATTTTTAGTGTGTTAGATTTTATGCAAGCTTGTTATAAGTTTGTTAGATTTTAGGTTTGTTAATTTTTTGGGTGGTTAGTTGGTGGAATTGTTAGTGTTTAAGATTGTTAACGTTTAAGTTTGTTACTTTTAAAGTATGTTATTTGGTAATTTTCTTAGTTTTAAGTGTGTGTATTTGTTGGGTGGTTGGTTGGATGGATGGTTGGAGGAATTGTTAGTCTTTTAATATGTTAGTATTTAATATTGTTAATTTTTAGTGTGTTAGATTTTATAAGCTTGTTGTAAGTTTGTTAGTTTTTAGGTGTGTTCATTTGTTGGGTGGTTGGTTGGTGGATGTTTGGTGGAAATGTTAGTGTTTAATATTGTTAATTTTTAGTGTGTTAGATTTCATAAGCTTGTTGTAAGTTTGTTAGTTTTTAGGTGTGTTCATTTGTTGGGTGGTTGGTTGGTGGATGTTTGGTGGAAATGTTAGTGTTTAAGCTTGTTACTTTTAATGTATGTTAGTTGTTAATTTTGTTAGTTTTAAGTGTGTGTATTTGTTGGGTGGTTGGTTGGATGGATGGTTGGAGGAATTGTTAGTCTTTAAATATGTTAGTGTTTAATATTATTAATTTTTAGTGAGTTAGATTTTATAAGCTTGTTGTAAGTTTGTTAGTTTTTAGGTGTGTTCATTTGTTGGGTGGTTGGTTGGTGGATGTTTGGTGGAATTGTTAGTGTTTAAGATTGTTAACGTTTAAGTTTGTTACTTTTAAAGTATGTTTGTTGGTAATTTTCTTAGTTTTAAGTGTGTGTATTCGTTGGGTGGTTGGTTGGATGGATGGTTGGAGGAATTGTTAGTCTTTAAATATGTTAGTGTTTAACATTGTTAATTTTTAGTGAGTTAGATTTTATAAGCTTGTTGTAAGTTTGTTAGTTTTTAGGTGTGTTCATTTGTTGGGTGGTTGGTTGGTGGATGTTTGGTGGAAATGTTAGTGTTTAATATTGTTAATTTTTAGTGTGTTAGATTTCATAAGCTTGTTGTAAGTTTGTTAGTTTTTAGGTGTGTTCATTTGTTGGGTGGTTGGTTGGTGGATGTTTGGTGGAAATGTTAGTGTTTAATATTGTTAATTTTTAGTGTGTTAGATTTCATAAGCTTGTTGTAAGTTTGTTAGTTTTTAGGTGTGTTCATTTGTTGGGTGGTTGGTTGGTGGATGTTTAGTGGAAATTTTAGTGTTTGAGATTGTAAACGTTTAAGTTTGTTACTTTTAAAGTATGTTAGTTGTTAATTTTGTTAGTTTTAATTGTGTGTATTTGTTGGGTGGTTGGTTGGATGGATGGTTGGAGGAATTGTTAGTCTTTAAATATGTTAGGATTTAAGATTGTTAATTTTTAGTGTGTTAGAATTTATGTAAGCTTGTTGTAAGTTTGTTATTTTTTAGGTTTTAAATTTTTTGGGTGGACGGTTGGAAGGATGGTTGGAGGAATAATTAGTGTTTAAGATTGTTAGTTACTATTATGTTAAATTTTAAGTGTGTTTGTTTTTAAATTTGTTGATCTGTTTGTTCTTAATATGTTAGATTTTAATTTATTTTGTTGGAAAGTTTGTTTGTTTTTAGGTGTTTTAATTTTTGGTTGGCTGGTTGATGGATGTGTTAGTGTTTAATTTTATTAATACCTAAGTTTGTTACAATTAAAGTGTGTTAGTTGATAATTTTCTTAGTTTTAAGTGTGAGTATTTATTGGGTGGTTGGTTGGAGGAATTGTTAGTCTTTAAATATGTTAGTGTTTAATATTGTTAATTTTTAGTGTGTTAGATTATATGTAAGTTTGTTAACTTTTAGGTTTGTTAATTTGTTGGGTGGTTGGTTGGAAGGTTGGTTGGTGGAAATGTTACTGTTTAAATTTGTTACTTTTAAAGGCTGTAGTTGTTAATTTTGTTAGTATTTAAGTGTGTGTATTCGTTGGGTGGTTGATTGGATGGATGGTTGGAGGAATTGTTAGTCTTTAAATATGTTAGTGTTTAATATTGTTAATTTTTAGGGTGTTAGATTTTATAAGCTTGTTGTAAGTTTGTTAGTTTTTAGGTGTGTTCATTTGTTGGGTGGTTGGTTGGTGGATGTTTGGTGGAAATGTTAGTGTTTAAGATTGTAAGCGTTTAAGTTTGTTACTTTTAAAGTATGTTAGTTGTTAATTTTGTTAGTATTTAAATGTGTGTATTCGTTGGGTGGTTGGTTGGATGGATGGTTGGAGGAATTGTTAGTCTTTAAATATGTAAGTGTTTAATATTGTTAATTTTTAGTGAGTTAGATTTTATAAGCTTGTTGTAAGTTTGTTAGTTTTTAGGTGTGTTCATTTGTTGGGTGGTTGGTTGGTGGATGTTTGGTGGAAATGTTAGTGTTTAATATTGTTAATTTTTAGTGTGTTAGATTTCATAAGCTTGTTGTAAGTTTGTTAGTTTTTAGGTGTGTTCATTTGTTGGGTGGTTGGTTGGTGGATGTTTGGTGGAAATGTTAGTGTTTAAGATTGTAAACGTTTTAGTTTGTTACTTTTAAAGTATGTTAGTTGTTAATTGTGTTAGTATTTAAATGTGTGTATTCGTTGGGTGGTTGGTTGGATGGATGGTTGGAGGAATTGTTAGTCTTTAAATATGTTAGTGTTTAATATTGTTAATTTTTAGTGAGTTAGATTTTATAAGCTTGTTGTAAGTTTGTTAGTTTTTAGGTGTGTTCATTTGTTGGGTGGTTGGTTGGTGGATGTTTGGTGGAAATGTTAGTGTTTAAGATTGTAAACATTTAAGTTTGTTACTTTTAAAGTATGTTAGTTGTTAATTTTGTTAGTTTTAAGTGTGTGTATTTGTTGGGTGGTTGGTTGGATGGATGGTTGGAGGAAAAGTAGTCTTTAAATATGTTAGGATTTAAGGTTGTTAATTTTTAGTGCGTTACATTTTATGTAAGTTTGTTGTAAGTTTGTTAGTTTTTAGGTTTGTTAATTTGTTGGGTGGTTGGTTGAAAGGTTGGTTGGTGGAATTGTTAGTGTTTAAGATTGTTAACGTTTAAGTTTGTTACTTTTAAAGTATGTTATTTGGTAATTTTCTTAGTTTTAAGTGTGTGTATTTGTTGGGTGGTTGGTTGGATGGATGGTTGGAGGAATTGTTAGCCTTTAAATATGTTAGAATTTAAGATTGTTTATTTTTAGTGTGTTAGATTTTATGCAAGCTTGTTATAAGTTTGTTAGATTTAAGGTTTGTTAATTTGTTGGGTGGTTGGTTGGATGGATGGTGGATGGAATTATTAGTGTTTAAGATTGTTAGTTTATAGTTTGTTAATTTAGTGGTTGGTTGGTTGGTTGGAAGGTTGGTTGGTGGAACTGTAACTGTTTAAATTTGTTACTTTCAAAGGTAGAATTTATTAATTTTGTTAGTTTTTAAGTGTGTGTATTTGTTAGGTGGTTGGTTGGATGGATGGTTTTAGGAAAAGTAGTCTTTAAATATGTTAGGATTTAAGATTGTTAATTTTTAGTGTGTTAGATTTTATGTAAGCTTGTTGTAAGTTTGTTAGTTTTTAGGTTTTAAATTTTTTGGGTGGACGGTTGGAAGGATGGTTGGAGGAATAATTAGTGTTTAAGATTGTTAGTTTCTATTATGTTAAATTTTAAGTGTGTTTGTTTTTAAATTTGTTGATCTGTTTGTTCTTAATATGTGAGATTTTAATTTATTTTGTTGGAAAGTTTGTTTGTTTTTAGGTGTTTTAATTTTTGGTTGGTATGTTGATGGATGTGTTAGTGTTTAATTTTATTAATATCTAAGTTTGTTGCAATTAAAGTGTGTTAGTTGATAATTTTCTTAGTTTAAAGTGTGAGTATTTATTGGGTGGTTGGTTGGAGGAATTGTTAGTCTTTAAATATGTTAGTGTTTAATATTGTTAATTTTTAGTGTTAGATTTTATGTAAGTTTGTTGTAAGTTTGTTAGTTTTTAGGTTTGTTAATTTGTTGGGTGGTTGGTTGGAAGGTTGGTTGGTTTAAATGTTACTGTTTAAATGTTACTGTTTAAATTTGTTACTTTTAAAGGTTGTAGTTGTTAATTTTGTTAGTATTTAAGTGTGTGTATTCGTTGGGTGGTTGGTTGGATGGATGGTTGGAGGAATTGTTAGTCTTTAAATATGTTAGGATATAAGATTGTTAATTTTTAGTGTGTTAGATTTTATGTAAGTTTGTTGTAAGTTTGTTAGTTTTTAGGTGTGTTCATTTGTTGGGTGGTTGGTTGGTGGATGTTTGGTGGAAATGTTAGTGTTTAAGATTGTAAACGTTTAAGTTTGTTACTTTTAAATTATGTTAGTTGTTAATTTTGTTAGTTTTAAGTGTGTGTATTTGTTGGGTGGTTGGTTGGATGGATGGTTGGAGGAATTGTTAGTCTTTAAATATGTTAGGATATAAGATTGTTAATTTTTAGTGTGTTAGATTTTATGTAAGTTTGTTGTAAGTTTGTTAGTTTTTAGGTTTGTTAATTTGTTGGGTGGTTGGTTGGAAGGTTGGTTGGTGGAAATGTTAATGTTTAAATTTGTTACTTTTAAAGGTTGTAGTTGTTAATTTTTTTAGTATTTAAGTGTGTGTATTCGTTGGGTGGTTGGTTGGATGGATGGTTGGAGGAATTGTTAGTCTTTAAATATGTTAGTGTTTAATATTGTTAATTTTTAGTGAGTAAGATTTAATAAGCTTGTTGTAAGTTTGTTAGTTTTTAGGTGTGTTCATTTGTTGGATGGTTGGTTGGTGGATGTTTGGTGGAATTGTTAGTGTTTAAGATGGTAAACGTTTAAGTTTGTTACTTTAAAAGTATGTTAGTTGTTAATTTTGTTAGTTTTAAGTGTGTGTATTTGTTGGGTGGTGGGATGGATGGATGGTTGGAGGAATTGTTAGTCTTTAAATATATTAGTGTTTAATATTGTTAATTTTTAGTGAGTTAGATTTTATAAGCTTGTTGTATGTTTGTTAGTTTTTAGGTGTGTTCATTTGTTGGATGGTTGGTTGGTGGATGTTTGGTGGAAATGTTAGTGTTTAAGATTGTAAGCGTTTAAGTTTGTTACTTTTAAAGTATGTTAGTTGTTAATTTTGTTAGTATTTAAATGTGTGTATTCGTTGGGTGGTTGGTTGGATGGATGGTTGGAGGAATTGTTAGTCTTTAAATATGTTTGTGTTTAATATTGTTAATTTTTAGTGAGTTAGATTTTATAAGCTTGTCGTAAGTTTGTTAGTTTTTAGGTGTGTTCATTTGTTGGATGGTTGGTTGGTGGATGTTTGATGGAAATGTTAGTGTTTAAGATTGTAAACGTTTAAGTTTGTTACTTTTAAAGTATGTTAGTTGTTAATTTTGTTAGTTTTAAGTGTGTGTATTTGTTGGGTGGTTGGATGGATGGATGGTTGGAGGAATTATTAGTCTTTAAATATGTTAGTGTTTAATATTGTTAATTTTTAGTGAGTTAGATTTTATAAGCTTGTTGTAAGTTTGTGAGTATTTAGGTGTGTTCATTTGTTGGATGGTTGGTTGGTGGATGTTTGGTTTAAATGTTAGAGTTTAAGATTGTAAACGTTTAAGTTTGTTACTTTTAAAGTATGTTAGTTGTTAATTGTGTTAGTATTTAAATGTGTGTATTCGTTGGGTGGTTGGTTGGATGGATGGTTGGAGGAATTGTTAGTCTTTAAATATGTTAGTGTTTAATATTGTTAATTTTTAGTGAGTTAGATTTTATAAGCTTGTTGTAAGTTTGTTAGTTTTTAGGTGTGTTCATTTGTTGGGTGGTTGGTTGGTGGATGTTTGGTGGAAATGTTAGTGTTTAATATTGTTAATTTTTAGTGTGTTAGATTTCATAAGCTTGTTGTAAGTTTGTTAGTTTTTAGGTGTGTTCATTTGTTGGGTGGTTGGTTGGTGGATGTTTGGTGGAAATGTTAGTGTTAAAGATTGTAAACATTTAAGTTTGTTACTTTTAAGGTATGTTAGTTGTTAATTTTCTTAGTTTTAAGTGTGTGTATTTGTTGGGTATTTGGTTGGATGGATGGTTGGAGGAAAAGTAGTCTTTAAATATGTTAGGATTTAAGGTTGTTAATTTTTAGTGTGTTACATTTTATGTAAGTTTGTTAGTTTTTAGGTTTGTTAATTTGTTGGGTGGTTGGTTGGAAGGTAGGTTGGTGGAATTGTTAGTGTTTAAGATTGTTAACGTTTAAGTTTGTTACTTTTAAAGTATGTTATTTGGTAATTTTCTTAGTTTTAAGTGTGTGTATTTGTTGGGTGGTTGGTTGGATGGATGGTTGGAGGAATTGTTAGTCTTTTAATATGTTAGTATTTAATATTGTTAATTTTTAGTGTGTTAGATTTTATAAGCTTGTTTTAAGTTTGTTAGTTTTTAGGTGTGTTCATTTGTTGGGTGGTTGGTTGGTGGATGTTTGGTGGAAATGTTAGTGTTTAATATTGTTAATTTTTAGTGTGTTAGATTTCATAAGCTTGTTGTAAGTTTGTTAGTTTTTAGGTGTGTTCATTTGTTGGGTGGTTGGTTGGTGGATGTTTGGTGGAAATGTTAGTGTTTAAGCTTGTAAACGTTTAAGTTTGTTACTTTTAAAGTATGTTAGTTGTTAATTTTGTTAGTTTTAAGTGTGTGTATTTGTTGGGTGGTTGGTTGGATGGATGGTTGGAGGAATTGTTAGTCCTTAAATATGTTAGTGTTTAATATTATTAATTTTTAGTGAGTTAGATTTTATAAGCTTGTTGTAAGTTTGTTAGATTTTAGGTTTGTTAATTTTTTGGGTGGAAGGTTGGAAGGATGGTTATAGGAATAGTTAGTGTTTAAGATTGTTTGTTTCTAAGTCTTTTATTTGGTATTTTCTTTAGTATTTATTTGTGTAAATTTTAGTTTTAGTTTTAAATTTGTATATTAGTTGGGTGGTTGGATGGATGGTGGATGGAATTATTAGTGTTTAAGATTGTTAGTTTATAGTTTGTTAATTTAGTGGTTGGTTGGTTGGTTGGAAGGTTGGTTGGTGGAACTGTAACTGTTTAAATTTGTTACTTTCAAAGGTAGAATTTATTAATTTTGTTAGTTTTTAAGTGTGTGTATTTGTTGGGTGGTTATTTGGATGGATGGTTAGAGGAATTGTTAGTCTTTAAATATGTTAGGATTTAAGATTGTTAATTTTTAGTGTGTTAGATTTTATCTAAGCTTGTTGTAAGTTTGTTAGTTTTTAGGTGTGTTCATTTGTTGGGTGGTTGGTTGGTGGATGTTTGGTGGAAATGTTAGTGTTTAATATTGTTAATTTTTAGTGTGTTAGATTTCATAAGCTTGTTGTAAGTTTGTTAGTTTTTAGGTGTGTTCATTTGTTGGGTGGTTGGTTGGTGGATGTTTGGTGGAAATGTTAGTGTTTAAGATTGTAAACGTTTAAGTTTGTTACTTTTAAAGTATGTTAGTTGTTAATTGTGTTAGTATTTAAATGTGTGTATTCGTTGGGTGGTTGGTTGGATGGATGGTTGGAGGAATTGTTAGTCTTTAAATATGTTAGTGTTTAATATTGTTAATTTTTAGTGTGTTAGATTATATGTAAGTTTGTTAACTTTTAGGTTTGTTAATTTGTTGGGTGGTTGGTTGGAAGGTTGGTTGGTGGAAATGTTACTGTTTAAATTTGTTACTTTTAAAGGCTGTAGTTGTTAATTTTGTTAGTATTTAAGTGTGTGTATTCGTTGGGTGGTTGATTGGATGGATGGTTGGAGGAATTGTTAGTCTTTAAATATGTTAGTGTTTAATATTGTTAATTTTTAGGGTGTTAGATTTTATAAGCTTGTTGTAAGTATGTTAGTTTTTAGGTGTGTTCATTTGTTGGATGGTTGGTTGGTGGATGTTTGGTGGAAATGTTAGTGTTTAAGATTGTAAGCGTTTAAGTTTGTTACTTTTAAAGTATGTTAGTTGTTAATTTTGTTAGTATTTAAATGTGTGTATTCGTTGGGTGGTTGGTTGGATGGATGGTTGGAGGAATTGTTAGTCTTTAAATATGTAAGTGTTTAATATTGTTAATTTTTAGTGAGTTAGATTTTATAAGCTTGTTGTAAGTTTGTTAGTTTTTAGGTGTGTTCATTTGTTGGGTGGTTGGTTGGTGGATGTTTGGTGGAAATGTTAGTGTTTAAGATTGTAAACGTTTAAGTTTGTTACTTTTAAAGTATGTTAGTTGTTAATTTTGTTAGTTTTAAGTGTGTGTATTTGTTGGGTGGTTGGTTGGATGGATGGTTGGAGGAATTGTTAGTCTTTAAATATGTTAGTGTTTAATATTGTTAATTTTTAGTGAGTTAGATTTTATAAGCTTGTTGTAAGTTTGTTAGTTTTTAGGTGTGTTCATTTGTTGGATGGTTGGTTGGTGGATGTTTGGTGGAAATGTTAGTGTTTAAGATTGTAAACGTTTAAGTTTGTTACTTTTAAAGTATGTTAGTTGTTAATTGTGTTAGTATTTTAATGTGTGTATTCGTTGGGTGGTTGGTTGGATGGATGGTTGGAGGAATTGTTAGTCTTTAAATATGTTAGTGTTTAATATTGTTAATTTTTAGTGAGTTAGATTTTATAAGCTTGTTGTAAGTTTGTTAGTTTTTAGGTGTGTTCATTTGTTGGATGGTTGGTTGGTGGATGTTTGGTGGAAATGTTAGTGTTTAAGATTGTAAACGTTTAAGTTTGTTACTTTTAAAGTATGTTAGTTGTTAATTTTGTTAGTTTTAAGTGTGTGTATTTGTAGGGTGGTTGGATGGATGGATGGTTGGAGGAATTGTTAGTCTTTTAATATGTTAGTATTTAATATTGTTAATTTTTAGTGTGTTAGATTTTATAAGCTTGTTGTAAGTTTGTTAGTTTTTAGGTGTGTTCATTTGTTGGGTGGTTGGTTGGTGGATGTTTGGTGGAAATGTTAGTGTTTAATATTGTTAATTTTTAGTGTGTTAGATTTCATAAGCTTGTCGTAAGTTTGTTAGTTTTTAGGTGTGTTCATTTGCTGGGTGGTTGGTTGGTGGATGTTTGGTGGAAATGTTAGTGTTTAAGCTTGTAAACGTTTAAGTTTGTTACTTTTAATGTATGTTAGTTGTTAATTTTGTTAGTTTTAAATGTGTGTATTTGTTGGGTGGTTGGTTGGATGGATGGTTGGAGGAATTGTTAGTCTTTAAATATGTTAGTGTTTAATATTATTAATTTTTAGTGAGTTAGATTTTATAAGCTTGTTGTAAGTTTGTTAGTTTTTAGGTGTGTTCGTTTGTTGGGTGGTTGGTTGGTGGATGTTTAGTGGAAATGTTAGTGTTTGAGATTGTAAACGTTTAAGTTTGTTACTTTTAAAGTATGTTAGTTGTTAATTTTGTTAGTTTTAATTGTGTGTATTTGTTGGGTGGTTGGTTGGATGGATGGTTGGAGGAATTGTTAGTCTTTAAATATGTTAGGATTTAAGATTGTTAATTTTTAGTGTGTTAGAATTTATGTAAGCTTGTTGTAAGTTTGTTATTTTTTAGGTTTTAAATTTTTTGGGTGGACGGTTGGAAGGATGGTTGGAGGAATAATTAGTGTTTAAGATTGTTAGTTACTATTATGTTAAATTTTAAGTGTGTTTGTTTTTAAATTTGTTGATCTGTTTGTTCTGAATATGTTAGATTTTAATTTATTTTGTTGAAAGTTTGTTTGTTTTTAGGTGTTTTAATTTTTGGTTGGTTGGTTGATGGATGTGTTAGTGTTTAATTTTATTAATACCTAAGTTTGTTACAATTAAAGTGTGTTAGTTGATAATTTTCTTAGTTTTAAGTGTGAGTATTTATTGGGTGGTTGGTTGGAGGAATTGTTAGTCTTTAAATATGTTAGTGTTTAATATTGTTAATTTTTAGTGTGTTAGATTTTATAAGCTTGTTGTAAGTTTGTTAGTTTTTAGGTGTGTTCATTTGTTGGATGGTTGGTTGGTGGATGTTTGGTGGAAATGTTAGTGTTTAAGATTTTAAGCGTTTAAGTTTGTTACTTTTAAAGTATGTTAGTTGTTAATTTTGTTAGTATTTAAATGTGTGTATTCGTTGGGTGGTTGGTTGGATGGATGGTTGGAGGAATTGTTAGTCTTTAAATATGTTTGTGTTTAATATTGTTAATTTTTAGTGAGTTAGATTTTATAAGCTTGTCGTAAGTTTGTTAGTTTTTAGGTGTGTTCATTTGTTGGATGGTTGGTTGGTGGATGTTTGGTGGAAGTGTTAGTGTTTAAGATTGAAAACGTTTAAGTTTGTTACTTTTAAAGTATGTTAGTTGTTAATTTTGTTAGTTTTAAGTGTGTGTATTTGTTGGGTGGTTGGATGGATGGATGGTTGGAGGAATTATTAGTCTTTAAATATGTTAGTGTTTAATATTGTTAATTTTTAGTGAGTTAGATTTTATAAGCTTGTTGTAAGTTTGTTAGTTTTTAGGTGTGTTCATTTGTTGGATGGTTGGTTGGTGGATGTTTGGTGGAAATGTTAGTGTTTAAGATTGTAAACGTTTAAGTTTGTTACTTTTAAAGTATGTTAGTTGTTAATTTTGTTAGTATTTAAATGTGTGTATTCGTTGGGTGGTTGGTTGGATGGATGGTTGGAGGAATTGTTAGTCTTTAAATATGTTAGTGTTTAATATTGTTAATTTTTAGTGAGTTAGATTTTATAAGCTTGTTGTAAGTTTGTTAGTTTTAGGTGTGTTCATTTGTTGGGTGGTTGTTGGTGGATGTTTGGTGGAAATGTTAGTGTTTAATATTGTTAATTTTTAGTGTGTTAGATTTCATAAGCTTGTTGTAAGTTTGTTAGTTTTTAGGTGTGTTCATTTGTTGGGTGGTTGGTTGGTGGATGTTTGGTGGAAATGTTAGTGTTTAAGATTGTAAACGTTTTAGTTTGTTACTTTTAAAGTATGTTAGTTGTTAATTGTGTTAGTATTTAAATGTGTGTATTCGTTGGGTGGTTGGTTGGATGGATGGTTGGAGGAATTGTTAGTCTTTAAATATGTTAGTGTTTAATATTGTTAATTTTTAGTGAGTTAGATTTTATAAGCTTGTTGTAAGTTTGTTAGTTTTTAGGTGTGTTCATTTGTTGGGTGGTTGGTTGGTGGATGTTTGGTGGAAATGTTAGTGTTTAAGATTGTAAACATTTAAGTTTGTTACTTTTAAAGTATGTTAGTTGTTAATTTTGTTAGTTTTAAGTGTGTGTATTTGTTGGGTGGTTGGTTGGATGGATGGTTGGAGGAAAAGTAGTCTTTAAATATGTTAGGATTTAAGGTTGTTAATTTTTAGTGCGTTACATTTTATGTAAGTTTGTTGTAAGTTTGTTAGTTTTTAGGTTTGTTAATTTGTTGGGTGGTTGGTTGAAAGGTTGGTTGGTGGAATTGTTAGTGTTTAAGATTGTTAACGTTTAAGTTTGTTACTTTTAAAGTATGTTATTTGGTAATTTTCTTAGTTTTAAGTGTGTGTATTTGTTGGGTGGTTGGTTGGATGGATGGTTGGAGGAATTGTTAGCCTTTAAATATGTTAGGATTTAAGATTGTTTATTTTTAGTGTGTTAGATTTTATGCAAGCTTGTTATAAGTTTGTTAGATTTTAGGTTTGTTAATTTGTTGGGTGGTTGGTTGGATGGATGGTGGATGGAATTATTAGTGTTTAAGATTGTTAGTTTATAGTTTGTTAATTTAGTGGTTGGTTGGAAGGTTGGTTGGTGGAACTGTAACTGTTTAAATTTGTTACTTTCAAAGGTAGAATTTATTAATTTTGTTAGTTTTTAAGTGTGTGTATTTGTTAGGTGGTTGGTTGGATGGATGGTTTTAGGAAAAGTAGTCTTTAAATATGTTAGGATTTAAGATTGTTAATTTTTAGTGTGTTAGATTTTATGTAAGCTTGTTGTAAGTTTGTTAGTTTTTAGGTTTTAAATTTTTTGGGTGGACGGTTGGAAGGATGGTTGGAGGAATAATTAGTGTTTAAGATTGTTAGTTTCTATTATGTTAAATTTTAAGTGTGTTTGTTTTTAAATTTGTTGATCTGTTTGTTCTTAATATGTGAGATTTTAATTTATTTTGTTGGAAAGTTTGTTTGTTTTTAGGTGTTTTAATTTTTGGTTGGTATGTTGATGGATGTGTTAGTGTTTAATTTTATTAATATCTAAGTTTGTTGCAATTAAAGTGTGTTAGTTGATAATTTTCTTAGTTTAAAGTGTGAGTATTTATTGGGTGGTTGGTTGGAGGAATTGTTAGTCTTTAAATATGTTAGTGTTTAATATTGTTAATTTTTAGTGTTAGATTTTATGTAAGTTTGTTGTAAGTTTGTTAGTTTTTAGGTTTGTTAATTTGTTGGGTGGTTGGTTGGAAGGTTGGTTGGTTTAAATGTTACTGTTTAAATGTTACTGTTTAAATTTGTTACTTTTAAAGGTTGTAGTTGTTAATTTTGTTAGTATTTAAGTGTGTGTATTCGTTGGGTGGTTGGTTGGATGGATGGTTGGAGGAATTGTTAGTCTTTAAATATGTTAGGATATAAGATTGTTAATTTTTAGTGTGTTAGATTTTATGTAAGTTTGTTGTAAGTTTGTTAGTTTTTAGGTGTGTTCATTTGTTGGGTGGTTGGTTGGTGGATGTTTGGTGGAAATGTTAGTGTTTAAGATTGTAAACGTTTAAGTTTGTTACTTTTAAATTATGTTAGTTGTTAATTTTGTTAGTTTTAAGTGTGTGTATTTGTTGGGTGGTTGGTTGGATGGATGGTTGGAGGAATTGTTAGTCTTTAAATATGTTAGGATATAAGATTGTTAATTTTTAGTGTGTTAGATTTTATGTAAGTTTGTTGTAAGTTTGTTAGTTTTTAGGTTTGTTAATTTGTTGGGTGGTTGGTTGGAAGGTTGGTTGGTGGAAATGTTAATGTTTAAATTTGTTACTTTTAAAGGTTGTAGTTGTTAATTTTTTTAGTATTTAAGTGTGTGTATTCGTTGGGTGGTTGGTTGGATGGATGGTTGGAGGAATTGTTAGTCTTTAAATATGTTAGTGTTTAATATTGTTAATTTTTAGTGAGTTAGATTTAATAAGCTTGTTGTAAGTTTGTTAGTTTTTAGGTGTGTTCATTTGTTGGATGGTTGGTTGGTGGATGTTTGGTGGAATTGTTAGTGTTTAAGATGGTAAACGTTTAAGTTTGTTACTTTAAAAGTATGTTAGTTGTTAATTTTGTTAGTTTTAAGTGTGTGTATTTGTTGGGTGGTTGGATGGATGGATGGTTGGAGGAATTGTTAGTCTTTAAATATATTAGTGTTTAATATTGTTGATTTTTAGTGAGTTAGATTTTATAAGCTTGTTGTAAGTTTGTTAGTTTTTAGGTGTGTTCATTTGTTGGATCGTTGGTTGGTGGATGTTTGGTGGAAATGTTAGTGCTTAAGATTGTAAACGTTTAAGTTTGTTACTTTTAGAGTATTTTAGTTGTTAATTTTGTTAGTATTTAAATGTGTGTATTCGTTGGGTGGTTGGTTGGATGGATGGTTGGAGGAATTGTTAGTCTTTAAATATGTTAGTGTTTATATTGTTAATTTTTAGTGAGTTAGATTTTATAAGCTTGTTGTAAGTTTGTTAGTTTTTAGGTGTGTTCATTTGTTGGGTGGTTGGTTGGTGGATGTTTGGTGGAAATGTTAGTGTTTAAGATTGTAAACGTTTAAGTTTGTTACTTTTAAAGTATATTAGTTGTTAATTTTGTTAGTTTTAAGTGTGTGTA
The DNA here is from genome assembly GCA_963978545.1 of Linyphia triangularis. Taxonomy (NCBI): domain Eukaryota; kingdom Metazoa; phylum Arthropoda; class Arachnida; order Araneae; family Linyphiidae; genus Linyphia; species Linyphia triangularis. Next base: position 16,117,189 of record OZ021725.1, read on the forward strand.
TTTGTTGGGTGGTTGGTTATATGGATGGTTGGAAGAATTGTTAGTATTTAAATATGTTAGTGTTTAATATTGTTAATTTTTAGTGAGTTAGATTTTATAAGCTTGTTGTAAGTTTGTTAGTTTTTAGGTGTGTTCATTTGTTGGGTGGTTGGTTGGTGGATGTTTGGTGGAAATGTTAGTGTTTAAGATTGTAAACGTTTAAGTTTGTTACTTTTAAAGTATGTTAGTTGTTAATTGTGTTAGTATTTAAATGTGTGTATTCGTTGGGTGGTTGGTTGGATGGATGGTTGGAGGAATTGTTAGTCTTTAAATATGTTAGTGTTTAATATTGTTAATTTTTAGTGAGTTAGATTTTATAAGCTTGTTGTAAGTTTGTTAGTTTTTAGGTGTGTTCATTTGTTGGGTGGTTGGTTGGTGGATGTTTGGTGGAAATGTTAGTGTTTAATATTGTTAATTTTTAGTGTGTTAGATTTCATAAGCTTGTTGTAAGTTTGTTAGTTTTTAGGTGTGTTCATTTGTTGGGTGGTTGGTTGGTGGATGTTTGGTGGAAATGTTAGTGTTTAAGATTGTAAACGTTTAAGTTTGTTACTTTTAAAGTATGTTAGTTGTTAATTTTGTTAGTTTTAATTGTGTGTATTTGTTGGGTGGTTGGTTGGATGGATGGTTGGAGGAATTGTTAGTCTTTAAATATGTTAGGATTTAAGATTGTTAATTTTTAGTGTGTTAGAATTTATGTAAGCTTGTTGTAAGTTTGTTATTTTTTAGGTTTTAAATTTTTTGGGTGGACGGTTGGAAGGATGGTTGGAGGAATAATTAGTGTTTAAGATTGTTAGTTACTATTATGTTAAATTTTAAGTGTGTTTGTTTTTAAATTTGTTGATCTGTTTGTTCTTAATATGTTAGATTTTAATTTATTTTGTTGGAAAGTTTGTTTGTTTTTAGGTGTTTTAATTTTTGGTTGGTTGGTTGATGGATGTGTTAGTGTTTAATTTTATTAATACCTAAGTTTGTTATAATTAAAGTGTGTTAGTTGATAATTTTCTTAGTTTTAAGTGTGAGTATTTATTGGGTGGTTGGTTGGAGGAATTGTTAGTCTTTAAATATGTTAGTGTTTAATATTGTTAATTTTTAGTGTGTTAGATTATATGTAAGTTTGTTGTAAGTTTGTTAGTTTTTAGGTTTGTTAATTTGTTGGGTGGTTGGTTGGAAGGTTGGTTGGTGGAAATGTTAATGTTTAAATTTGTTACTTTTAAAGGTTGTAGTTGTTAATTTTTTTAGTATTTAAGTGTGTGTATTCGTTGGGTGGTTGGTTGGATGGATGGTTGGAGGAATTGTTAGTCTTTAAATATGTTAGTGTTTAATATTGTTAATTTTTAGTGAGTTAGATTTAATAAGCTTGTTGTAAGTTTGTTAGTTTTTAGGTGTGTTCATTTGTTGGATGGTTGGTTGGTGGATGTTTGGTGGAATTGTTAGTGTTTAAGATGGTAAACGTTTAAGTTTGTTACTTTAAAAGTATGTTAGTTGTTAATTTTGTTAGTTTTAAGTGTGTGTATTTGTTGGGTGGTTGGATGGATGGATGGTTGGAGGAATTGTTAGTCTTTAAATATATTAGTGTTTAATATTGTTGATTTTTAGTGAGTTAGATTTTATAAGCTTGTTGTAAGTTTGTTAGTTTTTAGGTGTGTTCATTTGTTGGATCGTTGGTTGGTGGATGTTTGGTGGAAATGTTAGTGCTTAAGATTGTAAACGTTTAAGTTTGTTACTTTTAGAGTATTTTAGTTGTTAATTTTGTTAGTATTTAAATGTGTGTATTCGTTGGGTGGTTGGTTGGATGGATGGTTGGAGGAATTGTTAGTCTTTAAATATGTTAGTGTTTATATTGTTAATTTTTAGTGAGTTAGATTTTATAAGCTTGTTGTAAGTTTGTTAGTTTTTAGGTGTGTTCATTTGTTGGGTGGTTGGTTGGTGGATGTTTGGTGGAAATGTTAGTGTTTAAGATTGTAAACGTTTAAGTTTGTTACTTTTAAAGTATATTAGTTGTTAATTTTGTTAGTTTTAAGTGTGTGTATTTGTTGGGTGGTTGGTTATATGGATGGTTGGAAGAATTGTTAGTATTTAAATATGTTAGTGTTTAATATTGTTAATTTTTAGTGAGTTAGATTTTATAAGCTTGTTGTAAGTTTGTTAGTTTTTAGGTGTGTTCATTTGTTGGGTGGTTGGTTGGTGGATGTTTGGTGGAAATGTTAGTGTTTAAGATTGTAAACGTTTAAGTTTGTTACTTTTAAAGTATGTTAGTTGTTAATTGTGTTAGTATTTAAATATGTGTATTCGTTGGGTGGTTGGTTGGATGGATGGTTGGAGGAATTGTTAGTCTTTAAATATGTTAGTGTTTAATATTGTTAATTTTTAGTGAGTTAGATTTTATAAGCTTGTTGTAAGTTTGTTAGTTTTTAGGTGTGTTCATTTGTTGGGTGGTTGGTTGGTGGATGTTTGGTGGAAATGTTAGTGTTTAATATTGTTAATTTTTAGTGTGTTAGATTTCATAAGCTTGTTGTAAGTTTGTTAGTTTTTAGGTGTGTTCATTTGTTGGGTGGTTGGTTGGTGGATGTTTGGTGGAATTGTTAGTGTTTAAGATTGTAAACGTTTAAGTTTGTTACTTTTAAAGTATGTTAGTTGTTAATTTTGTTAGTTTTAATTGTGTGTATTTGTTGGGTGGTTGGTTGGATGGATGGTTGGAGGAATTGTTAGTCTTTAAATATGTTAGGATTTAAGATTGTTAATTTTTAGTGTGTTAGAATTTATGTAAGCTTGTTGTAAGTTTGTTATTTTTTAGGTTTTAAATTTTTTGGGTGGACGATTGGAAGGATGGTTGGAGGAATAATTAGTGTTTAAGATTGTTAGTTACTATTATGTTAAATTTTAAGTGTGTTTGTTTTTAAATTTGTTGATCTGTTTGTTCTTAATATGTTAGATTTTAATTTATTTTGTTGGAAAGTTTGTTTGTTTTTAGGTGTTTTAATTTTTGGTTGGTTGGTTGATGGATGTGTTAGTGTTTAATTTTATTAATACCTAAGTTTGTTATAATTAAAGTGTGTTAGTTGATAATTTTCTTAGTTTTAAGTGTGAGTATTTATTGGGTGGTTGGTTGGAGGAATTGTTAGTCTTTAAATATGTTAGTGTTTAATATTGTTAATTTTTAGGGTGTTAGATTTTATAAGCTTGTTGTAAGTTTGTTAGTTTTTAGGTGTGTTCATTTGTTGGATGGTTGGTTGGTGGATGTTTGGTGGAAATGTTAGTGTTTAAGATTGTAAGCGTTTAAGTTTGTTACTTTTAAAGTATGTTAGTTGTTAATTTTGTTAGTATTTAAATGTGTGTATTCGTTGGGTGGTTGGTTGGATGGATGGTTGGAGGAATTGTTAGTCTTTAAATATGTGAGTGTTTAATATTGTTAATTTTTAGTGAGTTAGATTTTATAAGCTTGTTGTAAGTTTGTTAGTTTTTAGGTGTGTTCATTTGTTGGGTGGTTGGTTGGTGGATGTTTGGTGGAAATGTTAGTGTTTAAGATTGTAAACGTTTAAGTTTGTTACTTTTAAAGTATGTTAGTTGTTAATTTTGTTAGTTTTAAGTGTGTGTATTTGTTGGGTGGTTGGTTGGATGGATGGTTGGAGGAATTGTTAGTCTTTAAATATGTTAGTGTTTAATATTGTTAATTTTTAGTGAGTTAGATTTTATAAGCTTGTCGTAAGTTTGTTAGTTTTTAGGTGTGTTCATTTGTTGAATGGTTGGTTGGTGGATGTTTGGTGGAAATGTTAGTGTTTAAGATTGTAAACGTTTAAGTTTGTTACTTTTAAAGTATGTTAGTTGTTAATTTTGTTAGTTTTAAGTGTGTGTATTTGTTGGGTGGTTGGATGGATGGATGGTTGGAGGAATTGTTAGTCTTTAAATATGTTAGTGTTTAATATTGTTAATTTTTAGTGAGTTAGATTTTATAAGCTTGTTGTAAGTTTGTTAGTTTTTAGGTGTGTTCATTTGTTGGGTGGTTGGTTGGTGGATGTTTGGTGGAAATGTTAGTGTTTAATATTGTTAATTTTTAGTGTGTTAGATTTCAAAAGCTTGTTGTAAGTTTGTTAGTTTTTAGGTGTGTTCATTTGTTGGGTGGTTGGTTGGTGGATGTTTGGTGGAAATGTTAGTGTTTAAGCTTGTAAACGTTTAAGTTTGTTACTTTTAAAGTATGTTAGTTGTTAATTTTGTTAGTTTTAAGTGTGTGTATTTGTTGGGTGGTTGGTTGGATGGATGGTTGGAGGAATTGTTAGTCTTTAAATATGTTATTGTTTAATATTATTAATTTTTAGTGAGTTAGATTTTATAAGCTTGTTGTAAGTTTGTTAGTTTTTAGGTGTGTTCATTTGTTGGGTAGTTGGTTGGTGGATGTTTGGTGGAATTGTTAATGTTTAAGATTGTTAACGTTTAAGTTTGTTACTTTTAAAGTATGTTAGTTGGTAATTTTCTTAGTTTTAAGTGTGTGTATTTGTTGGGTGGTTGGTTAGATGGATGGTTGGAGGAATTGTTAGCCTTTAAATATGTTAGGATTTAAGATTGTTTATTTTTAGTGTGTAAGATTTTATGCAAGCTTGTAATAAGTTTGTTAGATTTTAGGTTTGTTAATTTTTTGGGTGGAAGGTTGGAAGGATGGTTATAGGAATAGTTAGTGTTTAAGATTGTTTGTTTCTAAGTCTTTTATTTGGTATTTTCTTTAGTATTTATTTGTGTAAATTTTAGTGTTAGTTTTAAATTTGTATATTAGTTGGGTGGTTGGATGGATGGTGGATGGAATTATTAGTGTTTAAGATTGTTAGTTTATAGTTTGTTAATTTAGTGGTTGGTTGGTTGGTTGGAAGGTAGGTTGTTGGAACTGTAACTGTTTAAATTTGTTACTTTCAAAGGTAGAATTTATTAATTTTGTTAGTTTTTAAGTGTGTGTATTTGTTGGGTGGTTATTTGGATGGATGGTTAGAGGAATTGTTAGTCTTTAAATATGTTAGGATTTAAGATTGTTAATTTTTAGTGTGTTAGATTTTATCTAAGCTTGTTGTAAGTTTGTTAGTTTTTAGGTGTGTTCATTTGTTGGGTGGTTGGTTGGTGGATGTTTGGTGGAAATGTTAGTGTTTAAGATTGTAAACGTTTAAGTTTGTTACTTTTAAAGTATGTTAGTTGTTAATTGTGTTAGTATTTAAATGTGTGTATTCGTTGGGTGGTTGGTTGGATGGATGGTTGGAGGAATTGTTAGTCTTTAAATATGTTAGGATATAAGATTGTTAATTTTTAGTGAGTTAGATTTAATAAGCTTGTTGTAAGTTTGTTAGTTTTTAGGTGTGTTCATTTGTTGGATGGTTGGTTGGTGGATGTTTGGTGGAATTGTTAGTGTTTAAGATGGTAAACGTTTAAGTTTGTTACTTTAAAAGTATGTTAGTTGTTAATTTTGTTAGTTTTAAGTGTGTGTATTTGTTGGGTGGTTGGATGGATGGATGGTTGGAGGAATTGTTAGTCTTTAAATATGTTAGTGTTTAATATTGTTGATTTTTAGTGAGTTAGATTTTATAAGCTTGTTGTAAGTTTGTTAGTTTTTAGGTGTGTTCATTTGTTGGATCGTTGGTTGGTGGATGTTTGGTGGAAATGTTAGTGCTTAAGATTGTAAACGTTTAAGTTTGTTACTTTTAAAGTATGTTAGTTGTTAATTGTGTTAGTATTTAAATGTGTGTATTCGTTGGGTGGTTGGTTGGATGGATGGTTGGAGGAATTGTTAGTCTTTAAATATGTTAGGATATAAGATTGTTAATTTTTAGTGAGTTAGATTTAATAAGCTTGTTGTAAGTTTGTTAGTTTTTAGGTGTGTTCATTTGTTGGATGGTTGGTTGGTGGATGTTTGGTGGAATTGTTAGTGTTTAAGATGGTAAACGTTTAAGTTTGTTACTTTAAAAGTATGTTAGTTGTTAATTTTGTTAGTTTTAAGTGTGTGTATTCGTTGGGTGGTTGATTGGATGGATATTTGGATGAATTGTTAGTCTTTAAATATGTTAGTGTTTAATATTGTTAATTTTTGGGGTGTTAGATTTTATAAGCTTGTTGTAAGTTTGTTAGTTTTTAGGTGTGTTCATTTGTTGGATGGTTGGTTGGTGGATGTTTGGTGGAAATGTTAGTGTTTAAGATTGTAAGCGTTTAAGTTTGTTACTTTTAAAGTATGTTAGTTGTTAATTTTGTTAGTATTTAAATGTGTGTATTCGTTGGGTGGTTGGTTTGATGGATGGTTGGAGGAATTGTTAGTCTTTAAATATGTGAGTGTTTAATATTGTTAATTTTTAGTGAGTTAGATTTTATAAGCTTGTTGTAAGTTTGTTAGTTTTTAGGTGTGTTCATTTGTTAGGTGGTTGGTTGGTGGATGTTTGGTGGAAATGTTAGTGTTTAAGATTGTAAACGTTTAAGTTTGTTACTTTTAAAGTATGTTAGTTGTTAATTTTGTTAGTATTTAAATGTGTGTATTCGTTGGGTGGTTGGTTAGATGGATGGTTGGAGGAATTGTTAGCCTTTAAATATGTTAGGATTTAAGATTGTTTATTTTTAGTGTGTTAGATTTTATGCAAGCTTGTTATAAGTTTGTTAGATTTTAGGTTTGTTAATTTTTTGGGTGGAAGGTTGGAAGGATGGTTATAGGAATAGTTAGTGTTTAAGATTGTTTGTTTCTAAGTCTTTTATTTGGTATTTTCTTTAGTATTTATTTGTGTAAATTTTAGTGTTAGTTTTAAATTTGTATATTAGTTGGGTGGTTGGATGGATGGTGGATGGAATTATTAGTGTTTAAGATTGTTAGTTTATAAATTGTTAATTTAGTGGTTGGTTGGTTGGTTGGAAGGTTGGTTGTTGGAACTGTAACTGTTTAAATTTGTTACTTTCAAAGGTAGAATTTATTAATTTTGTTAGTTTTTAAGTGTGTGTATTTGTTGGGTGGTTATTTGGATGGATGGTTAGAGGAATTGTTCGTCTTTAAATATGTTAGGATTTAAGATTGTTAATTTTTAGTGTGTTAGATTTTATCTAAGCTTGTTGTAAGTTTGTTAGTTTTTAGGTGTGTTCATTTGTTGGGTGGTTGGTTGGTGGATGTTTGGTGGAAATGTTAGTGTTTAAGATTGTAAACGTTTAAGTTTGTTACTTTTAAAGTATGTTAGTTGTTAATTGTGTTAGTATTTAAATGTGTGTATTCGTTGGGTGGTTGGTTGGATGGATGGTTGGAGGAATTGTTAGTCTTTAAATATGTTAGTATTTAATATTGTTAATTTTTAGTGAGTTAGATTTTATAAACTTGTTGTAAGTTTGTTAGTTTTTAGGTGTGTTCATTTGTTGGGTGGTTGGTTGGTGGATGTTTGGTGGAAATGTTAGTGTTTAATATTGTTAATTTTTAGTGTGTTAGATTTCATAAGCTTGTTGTAAGTTTGTTAGTTTTTAGGTGTGTTCATTTGTTGGGTGGTTGGTTGGTGGATGTTTGGTGGAAATGTTAGTGTTTAAGATTGTAAACGTTTAAGTTTGTTACTTTTAAAGTATGTTAGTTGTTAATTGTGTTAGTATTTAAATGTGTGTATTCGTTGGGTGGTTGGTTGGATGGATGGTTGGAGGAATTATTAGTCTTTAAATATGTTAGTGTTTAACATTGTTAATTTTTAGTGAGTTAGATTTTATAAGCTTGTTGTAAGTTTGTTAGTTTTTAGGTGTGTTCATTTGTTGGGTGGTTGGTTGGTGGATGTTTGGTGGAAATGTTAGTGTTTAAGATTGTAAACATTTAAGTTTGTTACTTTTAAAGTATGTTAGTTGTTAATTTTGTTAGTTTTAAGTGTGTGTATTTGTTGGGTGGTTGGTTGGATGGATGGTTGGAGGAAAAGTAGTCTTTAAATATGTTAGGATTTAAGATTGTTAATTTTTAGTGTGTTACATTTTATGTAAGTTTGTTGTAAGTTTGTTAGTTTTTAGGTTTGTTAATTTGTTGGGTGGTTGGTTGGTGGAATTGTTAGTGTTTAAGATTGTTAACGTTTAAGTTTGTTACTTTTAAAGTATGTTAGTTGTTAATTTTGTTAGTTTTAATTGTGTGTATTTGTTGGGTGGTTGGTTGGATGGATGGTTGGAGGAATTGTTAGTCTTTAAATAAGTTAGGATTTAAGATTGTTAATTTTTAGTGTGTTAGAATTTATGTAAGCTTGTTGTAAGTTTGTTATTTTTTAGGTTTTAAATTTTTTGGGTGGACGGTTGGAGGAATAATTAGTGTTTAAGATTGTTAGTTACTATTATGTTAAATTTTAAGTGTGTTTGTTTTTAAATTTGTAGATCTGTTTGTTCTTAATATGTTAGATTTTAATTTATTTTGTTGGAAAGTTTGTTTTTAGGTGTTTTAATTTTTGGTTGGTTGGTTGATGGATGTGTTAGTGTTTAATTTTATTAATACCTAAGTTTGTTACAATTAAAGTGTGTTAGTTGATAATTTTCTTAGTTTTAAGTGTGAGTATTTATTGGGTGGTTGGTTGGAGGAATTGTTAGTCTTTAAATATGTTAGTGTTTAATATTGTTAATTTTTAGTGTGTTAGATTATATGTAAGTTTGTTAATTTTTAGGTTTGTTAATTTGTTGGGTGGTTGGTTGGAAGGTTGGTTGATGGAAATGTTACTGTTTAAATTTGTTACTTTTAAAGGCTGTAGTTGTTAATTTTGTTAGTATTTAAGTGTGTGTATTCGTTGGGTGGTTGATTGGATGGATGGTTGGAGGAGTTGTTAGTCTTTAAATATGTTAGTGTTTAATATTGTTAATTTTTAGGGTGTTAGATTTTATAAGCTTGTTGTAAGTTTGTTAGTTTTTAGGTGTGTTCATTTGTTGGATGGTTGGTTGGTGGATGTTTGGTGGAAATGTTAGTGTTTAAGATTGTAAACGTTTAAGTTTGTTACTTTTAAAGTATGTTAACTGTTAATTTTGTTAGTTTTAAGTGTGTGTATTTGTTGGGTGGTTGGTTGGATGGATGGTTGGAGGAATTGTTAGTCTTTAAATATGTTAGTGTTTAATATTGTTAATTTTTAGTGAGTTAGATTTTATAAGCTTGTCGTAAGTTTGTTAGTTTTTAGGTGTGTTCATTTGTTGGATGGTTGGTTGGTGGATGTTTGGTGGAAATGTTAGTGTTTAAGATTGTAAGCGTTTAAGTTTGTTACTTTTAAAGTATGTTAGTTGTTAATTTTGTTAGTTTTAAGTGTGTGTATTTGTTGGGTGGTTGGTTGGATGGATGGTTGGAGGAAAAGTAGTTTTTAAATATGTTAGGATTTAAGATTGTTAATTTTTAGTGTGTTAGATTTTATGTAAGCTTGTTGTAAGTTTGTTAGTTTTTAGGTTTTAAATTTTTTGGGTGGACGGTTGGAAGGATGGTTGGAGGAATAATTAGTGTTTAAGATTGTTTGTTTCTATTATGTTAAATTTTAAGTGTGTTTGTTTTTAAATTTGTTGATCTGTTTGTTCTTAATATGTTAGATTTTAATTTATTTTGTTGGAAAGTTTGTTTTTAGGTGTTTTAATTTTTGGTTGGTTGGTTGATGGATGTGTTAGTGTTTAATTTTATTAATATCTAAGTTTGTTGCAATTAAAGTGTGTTAGTTGATAATTTTCTTAGTTTTAAGAGTGAGTATTTATTGGGTGGTTGGTTGGAGGAATAGTTAGTCTTTAAATATGTTAGTGTTTAATATTGTTAATTTTTAGTGAGTTAGATTTTATAAGCTTGTTGTAAGTTTGTTAGTTTTTAGGTGTGTTCATTTGTTGGATGGTTGGTTGGTGGATGTTTGGTGGAAATGTTAGTGTTTAAGATTGTAAGCGTTTAAGTTTGTTACTTTTAAAGTATGTTAGTTGTTAATTTTGTTAGTATTTATATGTGTGTATTCGTTGGGTGGTTGGTTGGATGGATGGTTGGAGGAATTGTTAGTCTTTAAATATGTTTGTGTTTAATATTGTTAATTTTTAGTGAGTTAGATTTTATAAGCTTGTCGTAAGTTTGTTAGTTTTTAGGTGTGTTCATTTGTTGGATGGTTGGTTGGTGGATGTTTGATGGAAATGTTAGTGTTTAAGATTGTAAACGTTTAAGTTTGTTACTTTTAAAGTATATTAGTTGTTAATTTTGTTAGTTTTAAGTGTGTGTATTTGTTGGGTGGTTGGATGGATGGATGGTTGGAGGAATTATTAGTCTTTAAATATGTTAGTGTTTAATATTGTTAATTTTTAGTGAGTTAGATTTTATAAGCTTGTTGTAAGTTTGTGAGTTTTTAGGTGTGTTCATTTGTTGGATGGTTGGTTGGTGGATGTTTGGTGGAAATGTTAGAGTTTAAGATTGTAAACGTTTAAGTTTGTTACTTTTAAAGTATGTTAGTTGTTAATTGTGTTAGTATTTAAATGTGTGTATTCGTTGGGTGGTTGGTTGGATGGATGGTTGGAGGAATTGTTAGTCTTTAAATATGTTAGTGTTTAATATTGTTAATTTTTAGTGTGTTAGATTTCATAAGCTTGTTAGTTTTTAGGTGTGTTCATTTTTTGGGTGGTTGGTTGGTGGATGTTTGGTGGAAATGTTAGTGTTTAAGATTGTAAACACTTAAGTTTGTTACTTTTAAAGTATGTTAGTTGTTAATTTTCTTAGTTTTAAGTGTGTGTATTTGTTGGGTGGTTTTTTGGATGGATGGTTGGAGGAAAAGAAGTCTTTAAATATGTTAGGATTTAAGGTTGTTAATTTTTAGTGTGTTACATTTTATGTAAGTTTGTTGTAAGTTTGTTAGTTTTTAGGTTTGTTAATTTGTTGGGTGGTTGGTTGGAAGGTTGGTTGGTGGAATTGTTAGTGTTTAAGATTGTTAACGTTTAAGTTTGTTACTTTTAAAGTAAGTTATTTGGTAATTTTCTTAGTTTTAAGTGTGTGTATTTGTTGGGTGGTTGGTTGGATGGATGGTTGGAGGAATTGTTAGTCTTTTAATATGTTAGTATTTAATATTGTTAATTTTTAGTGTGTTAGATTTTATAAGCTTGTTTTAAGTTTGTTAGTTTTTAGGTGTGTTCATTTGTTGGGTGGTTGGTTGGTGGATGTTTGGTGGAAATGTTAGTGTTTAATATTGTTAATTTTTAGTGTGTTAGATTTCATAAGCTTGTTGTAAGTTTGTTAGTTTATAGGTGTGTTCATTTGTTGGGTGGTTGGTTGGTGGATGTTTGGTGGAAATGTTAGTGTTTAAGCTTGTAAACGTTTAAGTTTGTTACTTTTAAAGTATGTTAGTTGTTAATTTTGTTAGTTTTAAGTGTGTGTATTTGTTGGGTGGTTGGTTGGATGGATGGTTGGAGGAATTGTTAGTCTTTAAATATGTTAGTGTTTAATATTATTAATTTTTAGTGAGTTAGATTTTATAAGCTTGTTGTAAGTTTGTTAGTTTTTAGGTGTGTTCATTTGTTGGGTGGTTGGTTGGTGGATGTTTGGTGGAATTGTTAATGTTTAAGATTGTTAACGTTTAAGTTTGTTACTTTTAAAGTATGTTAGTTGGTAATTTTCTTAGTTTTAAGTGTGTGTATTTGTTGGGTGGTTGGTTAGATGGATGGTTGGAGGAATTGTTAGCCTTTAAATATGTTAGGATTTAAGATTGTTTATTTTTAGTGTGTTAGATTTTATGCAAGCTTGTTATAAGTTTGTTAGATTTTAGGTTTGTTAATTTTTTGGGTGGAAGGTTGGAAGGATGGTTATAGGAATAGTTAGTGTTTAAGATTGTTTGTTTCTAAGTCTTTTATTTGGTATTTTCTTTAGTATTTATTTGTGTAAATTTTAGTGTTAGTTTTAAATTTGTATATTAGTTGGGTGGTTGGATGGATGGTGGATGGAATTATTAGTGTTTAAGATTGTTAGTTTATAGTTTGTTAATTTAGTGGTTGGTTGGTTGGTTGGAAGGTTGGTTGGTGGAACTGTAACTGTTTAAATTTGTTACTTTCAAAGGTAGAATTTATTAATTTTGTTAGTTTTTAAGTGTGTGTATTTGTTGGGTGGTTATTTGGATGGATGGTTAGAGGAATTGTTAGTCTTTAAATATGTTAGGATTTAAGATTGTTAATTTTTAGTGTGTTAGATTTTATCTAAGCTTGTTGTAAGTTTATTAGTTTTTAGGTGTGTTCATTTGTTGGGTGGTTGGTTGGTGGATGTTTGGTGGAAATGTTAGTGTTTAATATTGTTAATTTTTAGTGTGTTAGATTTCATAAGCTTGTTGTAAGTTTGTTAGTTTTTAGGTGTGTTCATATGTTGGGTGGTTGGTTGGTGGATGTTTGGTGGAAATGTTAGTGTTTAAGATTGTAAACGTTTAAGTTTGTTACTTTTAAAGTATGTTAGTTGTTAATTGTGTTAGTATTTAAATGTGTGTATTCGTTGGGTGGTTGGTTGGATGGATGGTTGGAGGAATTGTTAGTCTTTAAATATGTTAGTGTTTAACATTGTTAATTTTTAGTGAGTTAGATTTTATAAGCTTGTTGTAAGTTTGTTAGTTTTTAGGTGTGTTCATTTGTTGGGTGGTTGGTTGGTGGATGTTTGGTGGAAATGTTAGTGTTTAAGATTGTAAACATTTAAGTTTGTTACTTTTAAAGTATGTTAGTTGTTAATTTTGTTAATTTTAAGTGTGTGTATTTGTTGGGTGGTTGGTTGGATGGATGGTTGGAGGAAAAGTAGTCTTTAAATATGTTAGGATTTAAGGTTGTTAATTTTTAGTGTGTTACATTTTATGTAAGTTTGTTAGTTTTTAGGTTTGTTAATTTGTTGGGTGGTTGGTTGGTGGAATTGTTAGTGTTTAAGATTGTTAACGTTTAAGTTTGTTACTTTTAAAGTATGTTATTTGGTAATTTTCTTAGTTTTAAGTGTGTGTATTTGTTGGGTGGTTGGTTGGATGGATGGTTGGAGGAATTGTTAGTCTTTTAATATGTTAGTATTTAATATTGTTAATTTTTAGTGTGTTAGATTTTATAAGCTTGTTGTAAGTTTGTTAGTTTTTAGGTGTGTTCATTTGTTGGGTGGTTGGTTGGTGGATGTTTGGTGGAAATATTAGTGTTTAATATTGTTAATTTTTAGTGTGTTAGATTTCATAAGCTTGTTGTAAGTTTGTTAGTTTTTAGGTGTGTTCATTTGTTGGGTGGTTGGTTGGTGGATGTTTAGTGGAAATTTTAGTGTTTGAGATTGTAAACGTTTAAGTTTGTTACTTTTAAAGTATGTTAGTTGTTAATTTTGTTAGTTTTAATTGTGTGTATTTGTTGGGTGGTTGGTTGGATGGATGGTTGGAGGAATTGTTAGTCTTTAAATATGTTAGGATTTAAGATTGTTAATTTTTAGTGTGTTAGAATTTATGTAAGCTTGTTGTAAGTTTGTTATTTTTTAGGTTTTAAATTTTTTGGGTGGACGGTTGGAAGGATGGTTGGAGGAATAATTAGTGTTTAAGATTGTTAGTTACTATTATGTTAAATTTTAAGTGTGTTTGTTTTTAAATTTGTTGATCTGTCTGTTCTTAATATGTTAGATTTTAATTTATTTTGTTGGAAAGTTTGTTTGTTTTTAGGTGTTTTAATTTTTGGTTGGTTGGTTGATGGATGTGTTAGTGTTTAATTTTATTAATACCTAAGTTTGTTACAATTAAAGTGTGTTAGTTGATAATTTTCTTAGTTTTAAGTGTGAGTATTTATTGGGTGGTTGGTTGGAGGAATTGTTAGTCTTTAAATATGTTAGTGTTTAATATTGTTAATTTTTAGTGTGTTAGATTATATGTAAGTTTGTTAACTTTTAGGTTTGTTAATTTGTTGGGTGGTTGGTTGGAAGGTTGGTTGGTAGAAATGTTACTGTTTAAATTTGTTACTTTTAAAGGCTGTAGTTGTTAATTTTGTTAGTATTTAAGTGTGTGTATTCGTTGGGTGGTTGATTGGATGGATGGTTGGAGGAATTGTTAGTCTTTAAATATGTTAGTGTTTAATATTGTTAATTTTTAGGGTGTTAGATTTTATAAGCTTGTTGTAAGTTTGTTAGTTTTTAGGTGTGTTCATTTGTTGGATGGTTGGTTGGTGGATGTTTGGTGGAAATGTTAGTGTTTAAGATTGTAAGCGTTTAAGTTTGTTACTTTTAAAGTATGTTAGTTGTTAATTTTGTTAGTATTTAAATGTGTGTATTCGTTGGGTGGTTTGTTGGATGGATGGTTGGAGGAATTGTTAGTCTTTAAATATGTAAGTGTTTAATATTGTTAATTTTTAGTGAGTTAGATTTTATAAGCTTGTTGTAAGTTTGTTAGTTTTTAGGTGTGTTCATTTGTTGGGTGGTTGGTTGGTGGATGTTTGGTGGAAATGTTAGTGTTTAAGATTGTAAACGTTTAAGTTTGTTACTTTTAAAGTATGTTAGTTGTTAATTTTGTTAGTTTTAAGTGTGTGTATTTGTTGGGTGGTTGGTTGGATGGATGGTTGGAGGAATTGTTAGTCTTTAAATATGTTAGTGTTTAATATTGTTAATTTTTAGTGAGTTAGATTTCATAAGCTTGTTGTAAGTTTGTTAGTTTTTAGGTGTGTTCATTTGTTGGGTGGTTGGTTGGTGGATGTTTGGTGGAAATGTTAGTGTTTAAGCTTGTAAACGTTTAAGTTTGTTACTTTTAAAGTATGTTAGTTGTTAATTTTGTTAGTTTTAAGTGTGTGTATTTGTTGGGTGGTTGGTTGGATGGATGGTTGGAGGAATTGTTAGTCTTTAAATATGTTAGTGTTTAATATTATTAATTTTTAGTGAGTTAGATTTTATAAGCTTGTTGTAAGTTTGTTAGTTTTTAGGTGTGTTCATTTGTTGGGTGGTTGGTTGGTGGATGTTTGGTGGAAATGTTAGTGTTTAAGATTGTAAACGTTTAAGTTTGTTACTTTTAAAGTATGTTAGTTGTTAATTTTGTTAGTTTTAAGTGTGTGTATTTGTTGGGTGGTTGGTTGGATGGATGGTTGGAGGAATTGTTAGTCTTTAAATATGTTAGTGTTTAATATTGTTAATTTTTAGTGAGTTAGATTTTATAAGCTTGTCGTAAGTTTGTTAGTTTTTAGGTGTGTTCATTTGTTGGATGGTTGATTGGTGGATGTTTGGTGGAAATGTTAGTGTTTAAGATTGTAAACGTTTAAGTTTGTTACTTTTAAAGTATGTTAGTTGTTAATTGTGTTAGTATTTTAATGTGTGTATTCGTTGGGTGGTTGGTTGGATGGATGGTTGGAGGAATTGTTAGTCTTTAATTATGTTAGTGTTTAATATTGTTAATTTTTAGTGAGGTAGATTTTATAAGCTTGTTGTAAGTTTGTTAGTTTTTAGGTGTGTTCATTTGTTGGGTGGTTGGTTGGTGGATGTTTGGTGGAAATGTTAGTGTTTAAGATTGTAAACATTTAAGTTTGTTACTTTTAAAGTATGTTAGTTGTTAATTTTGTTAGTTTTAAGTGTGTGTATTTGTTGGGTGGTTGGTTGGATGGATGGTTGGAGGAAAAGTAGTCTTTAAATATGTTAGGATTTAAGGTTGTTAATTTTTAGTGTGTTACATTTTATGTAAGTTTGTTGTAAGTTTGTTAGTTTTTAGGTTTGTTAATTTGTTGGGTGGTTGTTTGGTGGAATTGTTAGTGTTTAAGATTGTTAACGTTTAAGTTTGATACTTTTAAAGTATGTTATTTGGTAATTTTCTTAGTTTTAAGTGTGTGTATTTGTTGGGTGGTTGGTTGGATGGATGGTTGGAGGAATTGTTAGTCTTTTAATATGTTAGTATTTAATATTGTTAATTTTTAGTGTGTTAGATTTTATAAGCTTGTTGTAAGTTTGTTAGTTTTTAGGTGTGTTCATTTGTTGGGTGGTTGGTTGGTGGATGTTTGGTGGAAATGTTAGTGTTTAATATTGTTAATTTTTAGTATGTTAGATTTCATAAGCTTGTTGTAAGTTTGTTAGTTTTTAGGTGTGTTCATTTGTTGGGTGGTTGGTTGGTGGATGTTTAGTGGAAATTTTAGTGTTTGAGAGTGTAAACGTTTAAGTTTGTTACTTTTAAAGTATGTTAGTTGTTAATTTTGTTAGTTTTAATTGTGTGTATTTGTTGGGTGGTTGGTTGGATGGATGGTTGGAGGAATTGTTAGTCTTTAAATATGTTAGGATTTAAGATTGTTAATTTTTAGTGTGTTAGAATTTATGTAAGCTTGTTGTAAGTTTGTTATTTTTTAGGTTTTAAATTTTTTGGGTGGACGGTTGGAAGGATGGTTGGAGGAATAATTAGAGTTTAAGATTGTTAGTTACTATTATGTTAAATTTTAAGTGTGTTTGTTTTTAAATTTGTTGATCTGTTTGTTCTTAATATGTTAGATTTTAATTTAGTTTTTTGGAAAGTTTGTTAGTTTTTAGGTGTTTTAATTTTTGGTTCGTTGGTTGATGGATGTGTTAGAGTTTAAATTTATTAATGTGTAAGTTTGTAACAATTAAAGTGTGTTAGTTGATAATTTTGTTAGTTTTAAGTGTGAGTATTTATTGGGTGGTTGGTTTGAGGAATTGTTAGCCTTTAAATATGTTAGTGTTTAATATTGTTAATTTTTAGTGTGTTAGATTTTATGTAAGCTTGTTTTAAGTTTGTTAGTTTTTAGGTGTGCTCATTTGTTGGGTGGTTGGTTGGTGGATGTTTGGTGGAATTGTTAGTGTTTACAATTGTTAACGTTTAAATTTGTTACTTTTGAAGTATGTTAGTTGGTAATTTTCTTAGTTTTAAGTGTGTGTTTTTGTTGGGTGGTTGGTTGGATGGATGGTTGGAGGAATTGTTAGCCTTTAAATATGTTAGGATTGAGGATTGTTTATTTTTAGTGTGTTAGATTTTATGTTTGTTATAAGTTCGTCAGTTTTTAGGTTTGTTTATTTTTTGGGTGGATGGTTGGAAGGATGGTTATAGGAATAGTTAGTGTTGAAGATTGTTTGTTTCTAAGTCTGTTATTTGGTATTTTCTTTAGTTTTTATTTGTGTAAATTTTAACGTTAGTTTTAAATTTGTATATTTGTTGGGTGGTTATTTGGATGGATGGTTGGAGGAATTGTTTGTCTTTAAATAAATTAATATTTAAGATTGGTAATTTTTAATGTGTGACATTTTATGTAAGCTTGTTGCAAGTTTGTTAGTTTTTAGGTTTGTTAATTTGTTGGGTGGTTGGTTGGAAGGTTGGTTGGTGGAACTGTTACTGTTTAAATTTGTTACTTTTAAAGTATGTTATTTGTTAATTTTGTTAGTTTTAAGTGTTTGTATTTGTTGGGTGGTTGGTTGGATGGATGGTTGGAGGAATTGTTAGTCTTTAAATATGTTATGATTTAAGATTGCTAATTTTTAGTGTCTTAGATTTTATGTAAGTTTGTTAGTTTTTAGGTTTGTTAATATATTGGGTGGTTGGTTGGAAGGTTGGTTGGTGGAAATGTTACTGTTTAAATTTGTTACTTTTAAAGGTTGTAGTTGTTAGTTTTGTTAGTATTTAAGTGTGTGTATTCGTTGGGTGGTTGGTTGGATGGATGGTTGGAGTAATTGTTAGTCTTTAAATATGTTAGGATTTAAGATTGTTAATTTTTAGTGTGTTAGATTTTATGTAAGCTTGTTTTAAAGTTTATTAGTTTTTAGGTGTGTTCATTTGTTGGGTGGTTGGTTGGTGGATGTTTGGTGGAAATGACAGAGTTTAATATTGTTAATTTTTAGTGTGTTAGTATTTATAAGCTTGTTGTAAGTTTTTAGTTTTTAGGTGTGTTCATTTGTTGGGTGATTGGTTGGTGGATGTTTGGTGGAAATGTTAGTGTTTAAGATTGTAAACGTTTAAGTTTGTTACTTTTAAAGTATGTTAGCTGTTAATTTTGTTAGTTTTAAGTGTGTGTATTTGTTGGGTTGTTGGTTGATGGATGTGTTAGTGTTTAAATTTATTAATGTGTAAGTTTGTAACAATTAAAGTGTGTTAGTTGATAATTTTCTTAGTTTTAAGTGTGAGTATTTATTGGGTGGTTGGTTGGAGGAATTGTTAGCCTTTAAATATGTTAGTGTTTAATATTGTTAATTTTTAGTGTGTTAGATTTTATGTAAGCTTGTTTTAAGTTTGTTAGTTTTTAGGTGTGTTCATTTGTTGGGTGGTTGGTTGGTGGATGTTTGGTGGAATTGTTAGTGTTTAAGATTGTTAATGTTTAAGTTTGTTACTTTTAAAGTATGTTAGTTGGTAATTTTGTTAGTTTTAAGTGTGTGTATTTGTTGGGTGGTTGGTTGGATGGATGGTTGGAGGAATTGTTAGCCTTTAAATATGTTAGGATTTAAGATTGTTTATTTTTAGTGTGTTATATTTTATGTAAGCTTGTTATAAGTTTGTTAGTTTTTAGGTTTGTTAATTTTTTGGGTGGATGGTTGGAAGGATGGTTATAAGAATAGTTAGTGTTTAAGATTGTTTGTTTCTAAGTTCTGTTATTTGGTATTTTCTTTTGTTTTTATTTGTGTAAATTTTAATGTTAGTTTTAAATTTGTATATTTGTTTGGTGGTTGGTTGGATGGATGGTGGATGGAATTGTTAGTGTTTAAGATTGTTAGTTTATAGTTTGTTAATTTAGTGGTTGGTTGGTTGGTTTGAAGGTTGGTTGGTGGAACTGTTACTGTTTAAATTTGTTACTTTCAAAGGTTGTAGTTGTTAATTTTGTTAGTTTTTAAGTGTGTTCATTTGTTGGGTGGTTTGTTGGTGGATGTTTGGTGGAATTGTTAGTGTTTAAGATTGTTAATGTTTAAGTTTGTTACTTTTAAAGTATGTTAGTTGGTAATTTTGTTAGTTTTAAGTGTGTGTATTTGTTGGGTGGTTGGTTGGATGGATGGTTGGAGGAATTGTTAGCCTTTAAATATGTTAGGATTTAAGATTGCTAATTTTTAGTGTGTTAGATTTTATGTAAGTTTGTTAGTTTTCAGGTTTGTTAATTTGTTGGGTGGTTGGTTGGAAGGTTGGTTGGTGGAAATGTTACTGTTTAAATTTGTTACTTTGAAAGGTTGTAGTTGTTAGTTTTGTTAGTATTTAAGTGTGTGTATTCGTTGGGTGGTTGGTTGGATGGATGGGTGGAGGAATTGTTAGTCTTTAAATATGTTAGTGTTTAATATTGTTAATTTTTAGTGTGTTAGATTTTATAAGCTTGTTGTAAGTTTGTTAGTTTTTAGGTTTTTCATTTGTTGGGTGGTTGGTTGGTGGATGTTTGGTTGAAATGTTAGTGTTTAAGATTGTAAACATTTAAGTTTGTTACTTTTAAAGTATGTTAGTTGATAATTTTGTTAGTTTTTTAAGTGTGTGTATTTGTTGGGTGGTTGGTTGGATGGATGGTTGGAGGAATTGTTAGTCTTTAAATATGTTAGGATTTAAGATTGTTAATTTTTAGTGTGTTAGATTTTATGTAAGCTTGTTGTGAGTTTGTTAGTTTTTAGGTTTGTTAATTTTTTGGGTGGATGGTTGGAGGGATGGTTAGTGTTTAAGATTGTTAGTTACTATTATGTTAAATTTTAAGTGTGTTTGTTTTTAAATTTGTTGATCTGTTTGTTCTTAATATGTTAGATTTTAATTTAGTTTGTTGTTAAGTTTGTTTGTTTTTAGGTGTTTTAATTTTTGGTTGGTTGGTTGATGGATGTGTTAGTGTTTAAATTTATTAATGTGTAAGTTTGTAACAATTAAAGTGTGTTAGTTAATAATTTTCTTAGTTTTAAGTTTGAGTATTTATTGGGTGGTTGGTTGGAGGAATTGTTAGCCTTTAAATATGTTAGTGTTTAAGATTGTTTATTTTTAGTGTGTTAGATTTTATGTAAGCTTGTTATAAGTTTGTTAGTTTTTAGGTTTGTTAATTTTTTGGGTGGATGGTTGGAAGGATGGTTATAAGAATAGTTAGTGTTTAAGATTGTTTGTTTCTAAGTTCTGTTATTTGGTATTTTCTTTAGTTTTTATTTTTGTAAATTTTAATGTTAGTTTTAAATTTGTATATTTGTTGGGTGGTTGGTTGGATTTATGGTGGATGGAATTGTTAGTGTTTAAGATTGTTAGTTTATAGTTTGTTAATTTAGTGGTTGGTTCGTTGGTTTGAAGGTTAGTTGGTGGAACTGTAACTTTTTAAATTTGTTACTTTCAAAGGTTGTAGTTGTTAATTTTGTTAGTTTTTAAGTGTGTGTATTTGTTGGGTGGTTGGTTGGATGGATGGGTGGAGGAATTGTTAGTCTTTAAATATGTTAGTGTTTAATATTGTTAATTTTTAGTGTGTTAGATTTTATAAGCTTGTTGTAAGTTTGTTAGTTTTTAGGTGTGTTCATTTGTTGGGTGGTTTGTTGGTGGATGTTTGGTGGAATTGTTAGTGTTTAAGATTGTTAATGTTTAAGTTTGTTACTTTTAAAGTATGTTAGTTGGTAATTTTGTTAGTTTTAAGTGTGTGTATTTGTTGGGTGGTTGGTTGGATGGATGGTTGGAGGAATTGTTAGCCTTTAAATATGTTAGGATTTAAGATTGCTAATTTTTAGTGTGTTAGATTTTATGTAAGTTTGTTAGTTTTTAGGTTTGTTAATTTGTTGGGTGGTTGGTTGGTGGAAATGTTACTGTTTAAATTTGTTAATTTGAAAGGTTGTAGTTGTTAGTTTTGTTAGTATTTAAGTGTGTGTATTCGTTGGGTGGTTGGTTGGATGGATGGGTGGAGGAATTGTTAGTCTTTAAATATGTTAGTGTTTAATATTGTTAATTTTTAGTGTGTTAGATTTTATAAGCTTGTTGTAAGTTTGTTAGTTTTTAGGTTTTTCATTTGTTGGGTGGTTGGTTGGTGGATGTTTGGTTGAAATGTTAGTGTTTAAGATTGTAAACATTTAAGTTTGTTACTTTTAAAGTATGTTAGTTGATAATTTTGTTAGTTTTTTAAGTGTGTGTATTTGTTGGGTGGTTGGTTGGATGGATGGTTGGAGGAATTGTTAGTCTTTAAATATGTTAGGATTTAAGATTGTTAATTTTTAGTGTGTTAGATTTTATGTAAGCTTGTTGTGAGTTTGTTAGTTTTTAGGTTTGTTAATTTTTTGGGTGAATGGTTGGAGGGATGGTTAGTGTTTAAGATTGTTAGTTACTATTATGTTAAATTTTAAGTGTGTTTGTTTTTAAATTTGTTGATCTGTTTGTTCTTAATATGTTAGATTTTAATTTAGTTTGTTGTTAAGTTTGTTTGTTTTTAGGTGTTTTAATTTTTGGTTGGTTGGTTGATGGATGTGTTAGTGTTTAAATTTATTAATGTGTAAGTTTGTAACAATTAAAGTGTGTTAGTTAATAATTTTCTTAGTTTTAAGTTTGAGTATTTATTGGGTGGTTGGTTGGAGGAATTGTTAGCCTTTAAATATGTTAGTGTTTAAGATTGTTTATTTTTAGTGTGTTAGATTTTATGTAAGCTTGTTATAAGTTTGTTAGTTTTTAGGTTTGTTAATTTTTTGGGTGGACGGTTGGAAGGATGGTTATAAGAATAGTTAGTGTTTAAGATTGTTTGTTTCTAAGTTCTGTTATTTGGTATTTTCTTTAGTTTTTATTTTTGTAAATTTTAATGTTAGTTTTAAATTTGTATATTTGTTGGTTGGTTGGTTGGATTTATGGTGGATGGAATTGTTAGTGTTTAAGATTGTTAGTTTATAGTTTGTTAATTTAGTGGTTGGTTCGTTGGTTTGAAGGTTAGTTGGTGGAACTGTAACTTTTTAAATTTGTTACTTTCAAAGGTTGTAGTTGTTAATTTTGTTAGTTTTTAAGTGTGTGTATTTGTTGGGTGGTTGGTTGGATGGATGGGTGGAGGAATTGTTAGTCTTTAAATATGTTAGTGTTTAATATTGTTAATTTTTAGTGTGTTAGATTTTATAAGCTTGTTGTAAGTTTGTTAGTTTTTAGGTGTGTTCATTTGTTGGGTGGTTTGTTGGTGGATGTTTGGTGGAATTGTTAGTGTTTAAGATTGTTAATGTTTAAGTTTGTTACTTTTAAAGTATGTTAGTTGGTAATTTTGTTAGTTTTAAGTGTGTGTATTTGTTGGGTGGTTGGTTGGATGGATGGTTGGAGGAATTGTTAGCCTTTAAATATGTTAGGATTTAAGATTGCTAATTTTTAGTGTGTTAGATTTTATGTAAGTTTGTTAGTTTTTAGGTTTGTTAATTTGTTGGGTGGTTGGTTGGAAGGTTGGTTGGTGGAAATGTTACTGTTTAAATTTGTTAATTTGAAAGGTTGTAGTTGTTAGTTTTGTTAGTATTTAAGTGTGTGTATTCGTTGGGTGGTTGGTTGGATGGATGGGTGGAGGAATTGTTAGTCTTTAAATATGTTAGTGTTTAATATTGTTAATTTTTAGTGTGTTAGATTTTATAAGCTTGTTGTAAGTTTGTTAGTTTTTAGGTTTTTCATTTGTTGGGTGGTTGGTTGGTGGATGTTTGGTTGAAATGTTAGTGTTTAAGATTGTAAACATTTAAGTTTGTTACTTTTAAAGTATGTTAGTTGATAATTTTGTTAGTTTTTTAAGTGTGTGTATTTGTTGGGTGGTTGGTTGGATGGATGGTTGGAGGAATTGTTAGTCTTTAAATATGTTAGGATTTAAGATTGTTAATTTTTAGTGTGTTAGATTTTATGTAAGCTTGTTGTGAGTTTGTTAGTTTTTAGGTTTGTTAATTTTTTGGGTGGATGGTTGGAGGGATGGTTAGTGTTTAAGATTGTTAGTTACTATTATGTTAAATTTTAAGTGTGTTTGTTTTTAAATTTGTTGATCTGTTTGTTCTTAATATGTTAGATTTTAATTTAGTTTGTTGTTAAGTTTGTTTGTTTTTAGGTGTTTTAATTTTTGGTTGGTTGGTTGATGGATGTGTTAGTGTTTAAATTTATTAATGTGTAAGTTTGTAACAATTAAAGTGTGTTAGTTAATAATTTTCTTAGTTTCAAGTTTGAGTATTTATTGGGTGGTTGGTTGGAGGAATTGTTAGCCTTTAAATATGTTAGTGTTTAATATTGTTAATTTTTAGTGTGTTAGATTTTATGTAAGCTTGTTTTAAGTTTGTTAGTTTTTAGGTGTGTTCATTTGTTGGGTGGTTGGTTGGTGGATGTTTGGTGGAATTGTTAGTGTTTAAGATTGTTAATGTTTAAGTTTGTTACTTTTAAAGTATGTTAGTTGGTAATTTTGTTAGTTTTAAGTGTGTGTATTTGTTGGGTGGTTGGTTGGATGGATGGTTGGAGGAATTGTTAGCCTTTAAATATGTTAGGATTTAAGATTGTTTATTTTTAGTGTGTTAGATTTTATGTAAGCTTGTTATAAGTTTGTTAGTTTTTAGGTTTGTTAATTTTTTGGGTGGATGGTTGGAAGGATGGTTATAAGAATAGTTTGTGTTTAAGATTGTTTGTTTCTAAGTTCTGTTATTTGGTATTTTCTTTAGTTTTTATTTGTGTAAATTTTAATGTTAGTTTTAAATTTGTATATTTGTTGGGTGGTTGTTTGGATGGATGGTGGATGGAATTGTTAGTGTTTAAGATTGTTAGTTTATAGTTTGTTAATTTAGTGGTTGGTTGGTTGGTTTGAAGGTTGGTTGGTGGAACTGTAGCTGTTTAAATTTGTTACTTTCAAAGGTTGTAGTTGTTAATTTTGTTAGTTTTTAAGTGTGTGTATTTGTTGGGTGGTTGGTTGGATGGATGGTTGGAGGAATTGTTAATCTTTAAATATGTTAGTGTTTAAGATAGTTAATTTTTAGTGTTTTAGATTTTATGTAAGCTTCTTGTAAGTTTGTTAGTTTTTAGGTGTGTTCATTTGTTGGGTGGTTGGTTGGTGGATGTTTGGAGGAATTGTTAGTGTTTAAGATTGTAAACGTTTAAGTTTGTTACTTTTAAAGTATGTTAGTTGGTAATTTTGTTAGTTTTAAGTGTGTGTATTTGTTGGGTAGTTGGTTGGATGGATGGTAGGAGGAATTGTTAGCCTTTAAATATATTAGGATTTAAGATTGTTTATTTTTAGTGTGTTAGATTTTATGTAAGCTTTTTATAAGTTTGTTAGTTTTTAGGTTTGTTAATTTTTTGGGTGGATGGTTGGAAGGATGGTTATAAGAATAGTTAGTGTTTAAGATTGTTTGTTTCTAAGTTCTGTTATTTGGTATTTTCTTTAGTTTTTATTTGTGTAAATTTTAATGTTAGTTTTAAATTTGTATATTTGTTGGGTGGTTGGTTGGATGGATGGTGGATGGAATTGTTAGTGTTTAAGATTGTTAGTTTATAGTTTGTTAATTTAGTGGTTGGTTGGTTGGTTTGAAGGTTGGTTGGTGGAACTGTAACTGTTTAAATTTGTTACTTTCAAATGTTGTAGTTGTTAATTTTGTTAGTTTTTAAGTGTGTGTATTTGTTGTGTGGTTGGTTGGATGGATGGTTGGAGGAATTGTTAATCTTTAAATATGTTAGTGTTTAAGATAGTTAATTTTTAGTGTTTTAGATTTTATGTAAGCTTCTTGTAAGTTTGTTAGTTTTTAGGTGTGTTCATTTGTTGGGTGGTTGGTTGGTGGATGTTTGGAGGAATTGTTAGTGTTTAAGATTGTAAACGTTTAAGTTTGTTACTTTTAAAGTATGTTAGTTGATAATTTTGTTAGTTTTTTAAGTGTGTGTATTTGTTGGGTGGTTGGTTGGATGGATGGTTGGAGGAATTGTTAGTCTTTAAATATGTTAGGATTTAAGATTGTTAATTTTTAGTGTGTTAGATTTTATGTAAGCTTGTTGTGAGTTTGTTAGTTTTTAGGTTTGTTAATTTTTTGGGTGGATGGTTGGAGGGATGGTTAGTGTTTAAGATTGTTAGTTACTATTATGTTAAATTTTAAGTGTGTTTGTTTTTAAATTTGTTGATCTGTTTGTTCTTAATATGTTAGATTTTAATTTAGTTTGTTGTTAAGTTTGTTTGTTTTTAGGTGTTTTAATTTTTGGTTGGTTGGTTGATGGATGTGTTAGTGTTTAAATTTATTAATGTGTAAGTTTGTAACAATTAAAGTGTGTTAGTTAATAATTTTCTTAGTTTTAAGTTTGAGTATTTATTGGGTGGTTGGTTGGAGGAATTGTTAGCCTTTAAATATGTTAGTGTTTAATATTGTTAATTTTTAGTGTGTTAGATTTTATGTAAGCTTGTTTTAAGTTTGTTAGTTTTTAGGTGTGTTCATTTGTTGGGTGGTTGGTTGGTGGATGTTTGGTGGAATTGTTAGTGTTTAAGATTGTTAATGTTTAAGTTTGTTACTTTTAAAGTATGTTAGTTGGTAATTTTGTTAGTTTTAAGTGTGTGTATTTGTTGGGTGGTTGGTTGGATGGATGGTTGGAGGAATTGTTAGCCTTTAAATATGTTAGGATTTAAGATTGTTTATTTTTAGTGTGTTAGATTTTATGTAAGCTTGTTATAAGTTTGTTAGTTTTTAGGTTTGTTAATTTTTTGGGTGGATGGTTGGAAGGATGGTTATAAGAATAGTTTGTGTTTAAGATTGTTTGTTTCTAAGTTCTGTTATTTGGTATTTTCTTTAGTTTTTATTTGTGTAAATTTTAATGTTAGTTTTAAATTTGTATATTTGTTGGGTGGTTGTTTGGATGGATGGTGGATGGAATTGTTAGTGTTTAAGATTGTTAGTTTATAGTTTGTTAATTTAGTGGTTGGTTGGTTGGTTTGAAGGTTGGTTGGTGGAACTGTAGCTGTTTAAATTTGTTACTTTCAAAGGTTGTAGTTGTTAATTTTGTTAGTTTTTAAGTGTGTGTATTTGTTGGGTGGTTGGTTGGATGGATGGTTGGAGGAATTGTTAATCTTTAAATATGTTAGTGTTTAAGATAGTTAATTTTTAGTGTTTTAGATTTTATGTAAGCTTCTTGTAAGTTTGTTAGTTTTTAGGTGTGTTCATTTGTTGGGTGGTTGGTTGGTGGATGTTTGGAGGAATTGTTAGTGTTTAAGATTGTAAACGTTTAAGTTTGTTACTTTTAAAGTATGTTAGTTGGTAATTTTGTTAGTTTTAAGTGTGTGTATTTGTTGGGTAGTTGGTTGGATGGATGGTAGGAGGAATTGTTAGCCTTTAAATATATTAGGATTTAAGATTGTTTATTTTTAGTGTGTTAGATTTTATGTAAGCTTTTTATAAGTTTGTTAGTTTTTAGGTTTGTTAACCTGTTCAGGACCGGCGAAAGGAGAAAGAAGCGCTTCCCCAGGCCCGCGCGCTCAAAGAGACTACGCACGCACGGGACCGGGCATTTTTCCCCGTTAAGCATTTTGCCCCGTTAAATTCAAATAAAACGTTCCAATCTGAAATCACGTCTGTGTGATGATGGGCCGGCTGGCACGGAAACACTGATCACAAATACGATATCGCGGGCCGTGAGGGAAGAATCGTCTGATCACATATACGCGATCACGGTCCTGAACAGGTTTTAATTTTTTGGGTGGATGGTTGGAAGGATGGTTATAAGAATAGTTAGTGTTTAAGATTGTTTGTTTCTAAGTTCTGTTATTTGGTATTTTCTTTAGTTTTTATTTGTGTAAATTTTAATGTTAGTTTTAAATTTGTATATTTGTTGGGTGGTTGGTTGGTTGGATGGATGGTGGATGGAATTGTTAGTGTTTAAGATTGTTAGTTTATAGTTTGTTAATTTAGTGGTTGGTTGGTTGGTTTGAAGGTTGGTTGGTGGAACTGTAACTGTTTAAATTTGTTACTTTCAAAGGTTGTAGTTGTTAATTTTGTTAGTTTTTAAGTGTGTGTATTTGTTGTGTGGTTGGTTGGATGGATGGTTGGAGGAATTGTTAATCTTTAAATATGTTAGTGTTTAAGATAGTTAATTTTTAGTGTTTTAGATTTTATGTAAGCTTCTTGTAAGTTTGTTAGTTTTTAGGTGTGTTCATTTGTTGGGTGGTTGGTTGGTGGATGTTTGGAGGAATTGTTAGTGTTTAAGATTGTAAACGTTTAAGTTTGTTACTTTTAAAGTATGTTAGTTGGTAATTTTATTAGTTTTAAGTGTGTGTATTTGTTGGGTAGTTGGTTGGATGGATGGTGGGAGGAATTGTTAGTCTTTAAATATGTTAGGATTGAAGATTGTTAATTTTTAGTGTGTTTGATTTTATTTAAGCTTGTTATAAGTTTGTTAGTTTTTAGGTTTGTTAATTTTTTGGGTGGATGGTTGGAAGGATGGTTGGAGGAATAATTGGTGTTTAAGATTGTTTTTTTTAAGTGTGTTATTTGGTAATTTCTTTAGTTTTTATTTTTGTTAATTTTAATGTTAGTTTTTAAATATGTATATTTGTTGGGTGGTTGGTTGGAAGGTTGGTTGGTTGGTGGAACTGTTACTGTTTAAATTTGTTACTTTTAAAGGTTGTTGTTGTTAATTTTGTTATTTTTTATGTGTGTGCATTTGTTGGGTGGTTGGTTGGATGGATGGTTGGAGGAATTGTTTGTCTCTAAATAAATTAATATTTAAGATTGTTAATTTTTAATGTGTGACATTTTATGTAAGCTTGTTGTAAGTTTGTTAGTTTTTAGGTTTGGTAATTAGTTGGGTAGTTGTTTGGAAGGTTGGTTGGTGGAAATGTTACTGTTTAAATTTGTTACTTTTAAAGGTTGTAGTTGTTAATTTTGTTAGTATTTAAGTGTGTGTATTCGTTGGGTGGTTGGTTGGATGGATGGTTGGAGGAATTGTTAGTCTTTAAATATGTTAGTGTTTAATATTGTTAATTTTTAGTGTGTTAGATTTTATAAGCTTGTTGTAAGTTTGTTAGTTTTTAGGTGTGTTCATTTGTTGGGTGGTTGGTTGGTGGATGTTTGGTGGAAATGTTAGTGTTTAAGATTGTAAACGTTTAAGTTTGTTACTTTTAAAGTATGTTACTTGTTAATTTTGTTAGTTTTAAGTGTGTGTATTTGTTGGGTGGTTGGTTGGATGGATGGTTGGAGGAATTGTTAGCCTTTAAATATGTTAGGATTTAAGATTGCTAATTTTTAGTGTGTTAGATTTTATGTAAGTTTGTTAGTTTTTAGGTTTGTTAGTTTTTAGGTTTGTTAATTTGTTGGGTGGTTGGTTGGAAGGTTGGTTGGTGGAAATGTTACTGTTTAAATTTGTTACTTTTAAAGGTTGTAGTTGTTAGTTTTGTTAGTATTTAAGTGTGTGTATTCGTTGGGTGGTTGGTTGGATGGATGGGTGGAGGAATTGTTAGTCTTTAAATATGTTAGTGTTTAATATTGTTAATTTTTAGTGTGTTAGATTTTATAAGCTTGTTGTAAGTTTGTTAGTTTTTAGGTTTTTCATTTGTTGGATGGTTGGTTGGTGGATGTTTGGTTGAAATGTTATGTTTAAGATTGTAAACGTTTAAGTTTGTTACTTTTAAAGTATGTTAGTTGTTAATTTTGTTAGTTTTAAGTGTGTGTATTTGTTGGGTGGTTGGTTGGATGGATGGTTGGAGGAATTGTTAGTCTTTAAATATGTTAGGATTTAAGATTGTTAATTTTTAGTGTGTTAGATTTTATGTAAGCTTGTTGTAAGTTTGTTAGTTTTTAGGTTTGTTTATTTTTTGGGTGGATGGTTGGATGGATGGTTGGAGGGATGGTTAGTGTTCAAGATTGTTAGTTACTATTATGTTAAATTTTAAGTGTGTTTGTTTTTAAATTTGTTGATCTGTTTGTTCTTAATATGTTAGATTTTAATTTAGTTTGTTGTTAAGTTTGTTTGTTTTTAGGTGTTTTAATTTTTGGTTGGTTGGTTGATGGATGTGTTAGTGTTTAAATTTATTAATGTGTAAGTTTGTAACAATTAAAGTGTGTTAGTTGATAATTTTCTTAGTTTTAAGTGTGAGTATTTATTGGGTGGTTGGTTGGAGGAATTGTTAGCCTTTAAATATGTAAGTGTTTAATATTGTTAATTTTTAGTGTGTTAGATTTTATGTAAGCTTGTTGTAAGTTTGTTAGTTTTTAGGTTTGTTAATTTTTTGGGTGGATGGTTGGAAGGATGGTTGGAGGGATGGTTAGTGTTTAAGATTGTTTTTTTTAAGTGTGTTATTTGGTAATTTCTTTAGTTTTTATATGTGTAACTTTTAATATTAGTTTTTAAATATGTATACTTGTTGGGTGGTTGGTTGGATGGTTGGTGGATGGAATTGTTAGTGTTTAAGATTGTAAGTTTATAGTTTGTTAATTTATTGGGTGGTTGGTTGGAAGGTTGTTTGGTTGGTGGAACTGTTACTGTTTAAATTTGTTACTTTTAAAGGTTGTTGTTGTTAATTTTGTTAGTTTTTAAGTGTGTGTATTTGTTGGGTGGTTGGTTGGATGGATGGTTGGAGGAATTGTTTGTCTTTAAATAAATTAATATTTAAGATTGTTAATTTTTAATGTGTGACATTTTATGTAAGCTTGTTGTAAGTTTGTTAGTTTTTAGGTTTGTTAATTTGTTGGGTGGTTGGTTGGAAGGTTGGTTGGTGGAACTGTTACTGTTTAAATTTGTTACTTTTAAAGTATGTTACTTGTTAATTTTGTTAGTTTTAAGTGTGTGTATTTGTTGGGTGGTTGGTTGGATGGATGGTTGGAGGAATTGTTAGTCTTTAAATATGTTAGGATTTAAGATTGCTAATTTTTAGTGTGTTAGATTTTATGTAAGTTTGTTTGTTTTTAGGTTTGTTAATTTGTTGGGTGGTTGGTTGGAAGGTTGGTTGGTGGAAATGTTACTGTTTAAATTTGTTACTTTTAAAGGTTGTAGTTGTTAGTTTTGTTAGTATTTAAGTGTGTGTATTCGTTGGGTGGTTGGTTGGATGGATGGATGGAGGAATTGTTAGTCTTTAAATATGTTAGTGTTTAATATTGTTAATTTTTAGTGTGTTAGATTTTATAAGCTTGTTGTAAGTTTGTTAGTTTTTAGGTTTTTCATTTGTTGGGTGGTTGGTTGGTGGATGTTTGGTTGAAATGTTAGTGTTTAAGATTGTAAACGTTTAAGTTTGTTACTTTTAAAGTATGTTAGTTGTTAATTTTGTTAGTTTTAAGTGTGTGTATTTGTTGGGTATTTGGTTGGATGGATGGTTGGAGGAATTGTTAGTCTTTAAATATGTTAGGATTTAAGATTGTTAATTTTTAGTGTGTTAGATTTTATGTAAGCTTGTTGTAAGTTTGTTAGTTTTTAGGTTTGTTAATTTTTTGGGTGGATGGTTGGAAGGATGGTTGGAGGGATGGTTAGTGTTTAAGATTGTTAGTTACTATTATGTTAAATTTTAAGTGTGTTTGTTTTTAAATTTGTTGATCTGTTTGTTCTTAATATGTTAGATTTTAATTTAGTTTGTTGTTAAGTTTGTTTGTTTTTAGGTGTCTTAATTTTTGGTTGGTTGGTTGATGGATGTGTTAGTGTTTAAATTTATTAATGTGTAAGTTTGTAACAATTAAAGTGTGTTAGTTGATAATTTTCTTAGTTTTATGTGTGAGTATTTATTGGGTGGTTGGTTGGAGGAATTGTTAGCCTTTATATATGTTAGTGTTTAATATTGTTAATTTTTAGTGTGTTAGATTTTATGTAAGTTTGTTGTAAGTTTGTTAGTTTTTAGGTGTGTTCATTTGTTGGGTGGTAGGTTGGTGGATGTTTGGTGGAAATGTTAGTGTTTAAGATTGTATACGTTTAAGTTTGTTACTTTTAAAGTATGTTACTTGTTAATTTTGTTAGTTTTAAGTGTTTGTATTTGTTGGGTGGTTGGTTGGATGGATGGTTGGAGGAATTGTTAGTCTTTAAATATGTTATAATTTAAGATTGCTAATTTTTAGTGTCTTAGATTTTATGTAAGTTTGTTAGTTTTTAGGTTTGTTAATATATTGGGTGGTTGGTTGGAAGGTTGGTTGGTGGAAATGTTACTGTTTAAATTTGTTACTTTTAAAGGTTGTAGTTGTTAGTTTTGTTAGTATTTAAGTGTGTGTATTCGTTGGGTGGTTGGTTGGATGGATGGTTGGAGTAATTGTTAGTCTTTAAATATGTTAGGATTTAAGATTGTTAATTTTTAGTGTGTTAGATTTTATGTAAGCTTGTTTTAAAGTTTATTAGTTTTTAGGTGTGTTCATTTGTTGGGTGGTTGGTTGGTGGATGTTTGGTGGAAATGACAGAGTTTAATATTGTTAATTTTTAGTGTGTTAGTATTTATAAGCTTGTTGTAAGTTTTTAATTTTTAGGTGTGTTCATTTGTTGGGTGATTGGTTGGTGGATGTTTGGTGGAAATGTTAGTGTTTAAGATTGTAAACGTTTAAGTTTGTTACTTTTAAAGTATGTTAGTTGTTAATTTTGTTAGTTTTAAGTGTGTGTATTTGTTGGGTTGTTGGTTGGATGGATGGTTGGAGGAATTGTTAGTCTTTAAATATGTTAGGATTTAAGATTGTTAATTTTTAGTGTGTTAGATTTTATGTAAGCTTGTTGTAAGTTTGTTAGTTTTTAGGTTTGTTAATTTTTTGGGTGGATGGTTGGAAGGATGGTTGGAGGGATGGTTAGTGTTTAAGATTGTTAGTTACTATTATGTTAAATTTTAAGTGTGTTTGTTTTTAAATTTGTTGATCTGTTTGTTCTTAATATGTTAGATTTTAATTTAGTTTGTTGTTAAGTTTGTTTGTTTTTAGGTGTTTTAATTTTTGGTTGGTTGGTTGATGGATGTGTTAGTGTTTAAATTTATTAATGTGTAAGTTTGTAACAATTAAAGTGTGTTAGTTGATAATTTTCTTAGTTTTAAGTGTGAGTATTTATTGGGTGGTTGGTTGGAGGAATTGTTAGCCTTTAAATATGTTAGTGTTTAATATTGTTAATTTTTAGTGTGTTAGATTGTATGTAAGCTTGTTTTAAGTTTGTTAGTTTTTAGGTGTGTTCATTTGTTGGGTGGTTGGTTGGTGGATGTTGGGTGGAATTGTTAGTGTTTAAGATTGTTAATGTTTAAGTTTGTTACTTTTAAAGTATGTTAGTTGGTAATTTTGTTAGTTTTAAGTGTGTGTATTTGTTGGGTGGTTGGTTGGATGGATGGTTGGAGGAATTGTTAGCCTTTAAATATGTTAGGATTTAAGATTGTTTATTTTTAGTGTGTTATATTTTATGTAAGCTTGTTGTGAGTTTGTTAGTTTTTAGGTTTGTTAATTTTTTGGGTGGATGGTTGGAGGGATGGTTAGTGTTTAAGATTGTTAGTTACTATTATGTTAAATTTTAAGTGTGTTTGTTTTTAAATTTGTTGATCTGTTTGTTCTTAATATGTTAGATTTTAATTTAGTTTGTTGTTAAGTTTGTTTGTTTTTAGGTGTTTTAATTTTTGGTTGGTTGGTTGATGGATGTGTTAGTGTTTAAATTTATTAATGTGTAAGTTTGTAACAATTAAAGTGTGTTAGTTAATAATTTTCTTAGTTTTAAGTTTGAGTATTTATTGGGTGGTTGGTTGGAGGAATTGTTAGCCTTTAAATATGTTAGTGTTTAAGATTGTTTATTTTTAGTGTGTTAGATTTTATGTAAGCTTGTTATAAGTTTGTTAGTTTTTAGGTTTGTTAATTTTTTGGGTGGATGGTTGGAAGGATGGTTATAAGAATAGTTAGTGTTTAAGATTGATTGTTTCTAAGTTCTGTTATTTGGTATTTTCTTTTGTTTTTTTTTGTGTAAATTTTAATGTTAGTTTTAAATTTGTATATTTGTTTGGTGGTTGGTTGGATGGATGGTGGATGGAATTGTTAGTGTTTAAGATTGTTAGTTTATAGTTTGTTAATTTAGTGGTTGGTTGGTTGGTTTGAAGGTTGGTTGGTGGAACTGTTACTGTTTAAATTTGTTACTTTCAAAGGTTGTAGTTGTTAATTTTGTTAGTTTTTAAGTGTGTGTATTTGTTGGGTGGTTGGTTGGATGGATGGTTGGAGGAATTGTTAATCTTTAAATATGTTAGTGTTTAATATTGTTAATTTTTAGTGTGTTAGATTTTATGTAAGCTTGTTGTAAGTTTGTTAGTTTTTAGGTTTGTTAATTTTTTGGGTGGATGGTTGGAAGGATGGTTGGAGGGATGGTTAGTGTTTAAGATTGTAAACGTTTAAGTTTGTTACTTTTAAAGTATGTTAATTGTTAATTTTGTTAGTTTTAAGTGTGTGTATTTGTTAGGTGGTTGGTTGGATGGATGGTTGGAGGAATTGTTAGTCTTTAAATATGTTAGGATTTAAGATTGTTAATTTTAGTGTGTTAGATTTTATGTAAGCTTGTTGTAAGTTTGTTAGTTTTTAGGTTTGTTAATTTTTTGGGTGGATGGTTGGAAGGATGGTTGGAGGGATGGTTAGTGTTTAAGATTGTTTTTTTTAAGTGTGTTATTTGATAATTTCTTTAGTTTTTATTTGTGTAAATTTTAATGTTAGTTTTTAAATATGTATATTTGTTGGGTGGTTGGTTGGATGGTTGGTGGATGGAATTGTTAGTGTTTAAGATTGTTAGTTTATAGTTTGTTAATTTATTGGGTGGTTGGTTGGAAGGTTGTTTGGTTGGTGGAACTGTTACTGTTTAAGTTTGTTACTTTTAAAGTATGTTAGTTGTTAATTTTGTTAGTTTTAAGTGTGTGTATTTGTTGGGTTGTTGGTTGGATGGATGGTTGGAGGAATTGTTAGTCTTTAAATATGTTAGGATTTAAGATTGTTAATTTTTAGTGTGTTAGATTTTATGTAAGCTTGTTGTAAGTTTGTTAGTTTTTAGGTTTGTTAATTTTTTGGGTGGATGGTTGGAAGGATGGTTGGAGGGATGGTTAGTGTTTAAGATTGTTAGTTACTATTATGTTAAATTTTAAGTGTGTTTGTTTTTAAATTTGTTGATCTGTTTGTTCTTAATATGTTAGATTTTAATTTAGTTTGCTGTTAAGTTTGTTTGTTTTTAGGTGTTTTAGTTTTTGGTTGGTTGGTTGATGGATGTGTTAGTGTTTAAATTTATTAATGTGTAAGTTTGTAACAATTAAAGTGTGTTAGTTGATAATTTTCTTAGTTTTAAGTGTGAGTATTTATTGGGTGGTTGGTTGGAGGAATTGTTAGCCTTTAAATATGTTAGTGTTTAATATTGTTAATTTTTAGTGTGTTAGATTTTATGTAAGCTTGTTTTAAGTTTGTTAGTTTTTAGGTTTGTTAATTTTTTGGGTGGATGGTTGGAAGGATGGTTATAAGAATAGTTAGTGTTTAAGATTGTTTGTTTCTAAGTTCTGTTATTTGGTATTTTCTTTTGTTTTTATTTGTGTAAATTTTAATGTTAGTTTTAAATTTGTATATTTGTTTGGTGGTTGGTTGGATGGATGGTGGATGGAATTGTTAGTGTTTAAGATTGTTAGTTTATAGTTTGTTAATTTAGTGGTTGGTTGGTTGGTTTGAAGGTTGGTTGGTGGAACTGTTACTGTTTAAATTTGTTACTTTCAAAGGTTGTAGTTGTTAATTTTGTTAGTTTTTAAGTGTGTGCATTTGTTGGGTGGTTGGTTAAATGGATGGTTGGAGGAATTGTTTGTCTTTAAATAAATTAATATTTAAGATTGTTAATTTTTAATGTGTGACATTTTATGTAAGCTTGTTGTAAGTTTGTTAGTTTTTAGGTTTGTTAATTTGTTGGGTAGTTGGTTGGAAGGTTGGTTGGTGGAAATGTTACTGTTTAAATTTGTTACTTTTAATGGTTGTAGTTGTTAATTTTGTTAGTTTTTAGGTGTGTTCATTTGTTGGGTGGTTGGTTGGTGGATGTTTGGTGGAAATGTTAGTGTTTAAGATTGTAAACGTTTAAGTTTGTTACTTTTAAAGTATGTTACTTGTTAATTTTGTTAGTTTTAAGTGTGTGTATTTGTTGGGTGGTTGGTTTGATGGATGGTTGGAGGAATTGTTAGTCTTTAAATATGTTAGGATTTAAGATTGCTAATTTTTAGTGTGTTAGATTTTATGTAAGTTTGTTAGTTTTAAGGTTTGTTAATTTGTTGGGTGGTTGGTTGGAAGGTTGGTTGGTGGAAATGTTACTGTTTAAATTTGTTACTTTTAAAGGTTGTAGTTGTTAGTTTTGTTAGTATTTAAGTGTGTGTATTCGTTGGGTGGTTTGTTGGATGGATGGGTGGAGGAATTGTTAGTCTTTAAATATGTTAGTGTTTAATATTGTTAATTTTTAGTGTGTTAGATTTTATAAGCTTGTTGTAAGTTTTTTAGTTTTTAGGTGTGTTCATTTGTTGGTTGGTTGGTGGATGTTTGGTGGAATTGTTAGTGTTTAAGATTGTTAATGTTTAAGTTTGTTACTTTTAAAGTATGTTAGTTGGTAATTTTCTTAGTTTTAAGTGTGTGTATTTGTTGGGTGGTTGGTTGGATGGATGGTTGGAGGAATTGTTAGCCTTTAAATATGTTAGGATTTAAGATTGCTAATTTTTAGTGTGTTAGATTTTATGTAATTTTTTTAGTTTTTAGGTTTGTTAATTTGTTGGGTGTTGGTTGGAAGGTTGGTTGGTGGAAATGTTACTGTTTAAATTTGTTACTTTTAAAGGTTGTAGTTGTTAATTTTATTAGTTTTAAGTGTGTGTATTTGTTGGGTGGTTGGTTGGATGGATGGTTGGAGGAATTGTTAGTCTTTAAATATGTTAGGATTTAAGATTGTTAATTTTTAGTGTGTTAGATTTTATGTAAGCTTGTTGTAAGTTTGTTAGTTTTTAGGTTTGTTAATTTTTTGGGTAAATGGTTGGAAGGATGGTTGGAGGGATGGTTAGTGTTTAAGATTGTTAGTTACTATTATGTTAAATTTTAAGTGTGTTTGTTTTTAAATTTGTTGATCTGTTTGTTCTTAATATGTTAGATTTTAATTTAGTTTGTTGTTAAGTTTGTTTGTTTTTAGGTGTTTTAATTTTTGGTTGGTTGGTTGATGGATGTGTTAGTGTTTAAATTTATTAATGTGTAAGTTTGTAACAATTAAAGTGTGTTAGTTGATAATTTTCTTAGTATTAAGTGTGAGTATTTATTGGTTGGTTGGTTGGAGGAATTGTTAGCCTTTAAATATGTTAGTGTTTAATATTGTTAATTTTTAGTGTGTTAGATTTTATGTAAGCTTGTTTTAAGTTTGTTAGTTTTTAGGTGTGTTCATTTGTTGGGTGGTTGGTTGGTGGATGTTTGGTGGAATTGTTAGTGTTTAAGATTGTTAATGTTTAAGATTGTTAATGTTTAAGTTTGTTACTTTTAAAGTATGTTAGTTGGTAATTTTGTTAGTTTTAAGTGTGTGTATTTGTTGGGTGGTTGGTTGGATGGATGGTTGGAGGAATTGTTAGCCTTTAAATATGTTAGGATTTAAGATTGTTTATTTTTAGTGTGTTAGATTTTATGTAAGCTTGTTATAAGTTTGTTAGTTTTTAGGTTTGTTAATTTTTTGGGTGGATGGTTGGAAGGATGGTTATAAGAATAGTTAGTGTTTAAGATTGTTTGTTTCTAAGTTCTGTTATTTGGTATTTTCTTTAGTTTTTATTTGTGTAAATTTTAATGTTAGTTTTTAAATATGTATATTTGTTGGGTGGTTGGTTGGAAGGTTGGTTGGTTGGTGGAACTGTTACTGTTTAAATTTGTTACTTTTAAAGGTTGTTGTTGTTAATTTTGTTATTTTTTAATTGTGTGCATTTGTTGGGTGGTTGGTTGGATGGATGGTTGGAGGAATTGTTTGTCTTTAAATAAATTAATATTTAAGATTATTAATTTTTAATGTGTGACATTTTATGTAAGCTTGTTGTAAGTTTGTTAGTTTTTAGGTTTGTTAATTTGTTGGGTTGTTGGTTGGAAGGTTGGTTGGTGGAAATGTTACTGTTTAAATTTGTTACTTTTAAAGGTTGTAGTTGTTAATTTTGTTAGTATTTAAGTATGTGTATTCGTTGGGTGGTTGGTTGGATGGATGGTTGGAGGAATTGTTAGTCTTTAAATATGTTAGTGTTTAATATTGTTAATTTTTAGTGTGTTAGATTTTATAAGCTTGTTGTAAGTTTGTTAGTTTTTAGGTGTGTTCATTTGTTGGGTGGTTGGTTGGTGGATGTTTGGTGGAAATGTTAGTGTTTAAGATTGTAAACGTTTAAGTTTGTTACTTTTAAAGTATGTTACTTGTTAATTTTGTTAGTTTTAAGTGTGTGTATTTGTTGGGTGGTTGGTTTGATGGATGGTTGGAGGAATTGTTAGTCTTTAAATATGTTAGGATTTAAGATTGCTAATTTTTAGTGTGTTAGATTTTATGTAATTTTTTTAGTTTTTAGGTTTGTTAATTTGTTGGGTGTTGGTTGGAAGGTTGGTTGGTGGAAATGTTACTGTTTAAATTTGTTACTTTTAAAGGTTGTAGTTGTTAGTTTTGTTAGTATTTAAGTGTGTGTATTCGTTGGGTGGTTGGTTGGATGGATGGGTGGAGGAATTGTTAGTCTTTAAATATGTTATTGTTTAATATTGTTAATTTTTAGTGTGTTAGATTTTATAAGCTTGTTGTAAGTTTGTTAGTTTTTAGGTTTTTCATTTGTTGGGTGGTTGGTTGGTGGATTTTTGGTTGAAATGTTAGTGTTTAAGATTGTAAACGTTTAAGTTTGTTACTTTTAAAGTATGTTAGTTGTTAATTTTGTTAGTTTTAAGTGTGTGTATTTGTTGGGTGGTTGGTTGGATGGATGGTTGGAGGAATTGTTAGTCTTTAAATATGTTAGGATTTAAGATTGTTAATTTTTAGTGTGTTAGATTTTATGTAAGCTTGTTGTAAGTTTGTTAGTTTTTAGGTTTGTTAATTTTTTGGGTGGATGGTTGGAAGGATGGTTGGAGGGATGGTTAGTGTTTAAGATTGTTAGTTACTATTATGTTAAATTTTAAGTGTGTTTGTTTTTAAATTTGTTGATCTGTTTGTTCTTAATATGTTAGATTTTAATTTAGTTTGTTGTTAAGTTTGTTTGTTTTTAGGTGTTTTAATTTTTGGTTGGTTGGTTGATGGATGTGTTAGTGTTTAAATTTATTAATGTGTAAGTTTGTAACAATTAAAGTGTGTTAGTTGATAATTTTCTTAGTATTAAGTGTGAGTATTTATTGGTTGGTTGGTTGGAGGAATTGTTAGCCTTTAAATATGTTAGTGTTTAATATTGTTAATTTTTAGTGTGTTAGATTTTATGTAAGCTTGTTTTAAGTTTGTTAGTTTTTAGGTGTGTTCATTTGTTGGGTGGTTGGTTGGTGGATGTTTGGTGGAATTGTTAGTGTTTAAGATTGTTAATGTTTAAGTTTGTTACTTTTAAAGTATGTTAGTTGGTAATTTTGTTAGTTTTAAGTGTGTGTATTTGTTGGGTGGTTGGTTGGATGGATGGTTGGAGGAATTGTTAGCCTTTAAATATGTTAGGATTTAAGATTGTTTATTTTTAGTGTGTTAGATTTTATGTAAGCTTGTTATAAGTTTGTTAGTTTTTAGGTTTGTTAATTTTTTGGGTGGATGGTTGGAAGGATGGTTATAAGAATAGTTAGTGTTTAAGATTGTTTGTTTCTAAGTTCTGTTATTTGGTATTTTCTTTAGTTTTTATTTGTGTAAATTTTAATGTTAGTTTTAAATTTGTATATTTGTTATGTGGTTGTTTGGATGGATGGTGGATGGAATTGTTA
This sequence comes from Linyphia triangularis, assembly GCA_963978545.1. Taxonomy (NCBI): domain Eukaryota; kingdom Metazoa; phylum Arthropoda; class Arachnida; order Araneae; family Linyphiidae; genus Linyphia; species Linyphia triangularis. The sequence goes on from OZ021725.1 coordinate 16,155,815, forward strand.
GTGTTTAAGATTGTTAGTTTATAGTTTGTTAATTTAGTGGTTGGTTGGTTGGTTTGAAGGTTGTTTGGTGGAACTGTAGCTGTTTAAATTTGTTACTTTCAAAGGTTGTAGTTGTTAATTTTGTTAGTTTTTAAGTGTGTGTATTTGTTGGGTGGTTGGTTGGATGGATGGTTGGAGGAATTGTTAATCTTTAAATATGTTAGTGTTTAAGATAGTTAATTTTTAGTGTTTTAGATTTTATGTAAGCTTCTTGTAAGTTTGTTAGTTTTTAGGTGTGTTCATTTGTTGGGTGGTTGGTTGGTGGATGTTTGGAGGAATAGTTGGTGTTTAAGATTGTTTTTTTAAGTGTGTTATTTGGTAATTTCTTTAGTTTTTATTTGTGTTAATTTTAATGTTAGTTTTAAAATATGTATATTTGTTGGGTGGTTGGTTGGAAGGTTGGTTGGTTGGTGGAACTGTTACTGTTTAAATTTGTTACTTTTAAAGGTTGTTGTTGTTAATTTTGTTATTTTTTAAGTGTGTGCATTTGTTGGGTGGTTGGTTGGATGGATGGTTGGAGGAATTGTTTGTCTTTAAATAAATTAATATTTAAGATTGTTAATTTTTAATGTGTGACATTTTATGTAAGCTTGTTGTAAGTTTGTTAGTTTTTAGGTTTGGTAATTAGTTGGGTAGTTGTTTGGAAGGTTGGTTGGTGGAAATGTTACTGTTTAAATTTGTTACTTTTAAAGGTTGTAGTTGTTAGTTTTGTTAGTATTTAAGTGTGTGTATTCGTTGGGTGGTTGGTTGGATGGATGGGTGGAGGAATTGTTAGTCTTTAAATATGTTAGTGTTTAATATTGTTAATTTTTAGTGTGTTAGATTTTATAAGCTTGTTGTAAGTTTGTTAGTTTTTAGGTTTTTCATTTGTTGGATGGTTGGTTGGTGGATGTTTGGTTGAAATGTTAGTGTTTAAGATTGTAAACGTTTAAGTTTGTTACTTTTAAAGTATGTTAGTTGTTAATTTTGTTAGTTTTAAGTATGTGTATTTGTTGGGTGGTTGGTTGGATGGATGGTTGGAGGAATTGTTAGTCTTTAAATATGTTAGGATTTAAGATTGTTAATTTTTAGTGTGTTAGATTTTATGTAAGCTTGTTGTAAGTTTGTTAGTTTTTAGGTTTGTTTATTTTTTGGGTGGATGGTTGGAAGGATGGTTGGAGGGATGGTTAGTGTTCAAGATTGTTAGTTACTATTATGTTAAATTTTAAGTGTGTTTGTTTTTAAATTTGTTGATCTGTTTGTTCTTAATATGTTAGATTTTAATTTAGTTTGTTGTTAAGTTTGTTTGTTTTTAGGTGTTTTAATTTTTGGTTGATTGGTTGATGGATGTGTTAGTGTTTAAATTTATTAATGTGTAAGTTTGTAACAATTAAAGTGTGTTAGTTGATAATTTTCTTAGTTTTAAGTGTGAGTATTTATTGGGTGGTTGGTTGGAGGAATTGTTAGCCTTTAAATATGTAAGTGTTTAATATTGTTAATTTTTAGTGTGTTAGATTTTATGTAAGCTTGTTGTAAGTTTGTTAGTTTTTAGGTTTGTTAATTTTTTGGGTGGATGGTTGGAAGGATGGTTGGAGGGATGGTTAGTGTTTAAGATTGTTTTTTTTAAGTGTGTTATTTGGTAATTTCTTTAGTTTTTATTTGTGTAACTTTTAATATTAGTTTTTAAATATGTATACTTGTTGGGTGGTTGGTTGGATGGTGGGTGGATGGAATTGTTAGTGTTTAAGATTGTTAGTTTATAGTTTGTTAATTTATTGGGTGGTTGGTTGGAAGGTTGTTTGGTTGGTGGAACTGTTACTGTTTAAATTTGTTACTTTTAAAGGTTGTTGTTGTTAATTTTGTTAGTTTTTAAGTGTGTGTATTTGTTGGGTGGTTGGTTGGATGGATGGTTGGAGGAATTGTTTGTCTTTAAATAAATTAATATTTAAGATTGTTAATTTTTAATGTGTGACATTTTATGTAAGCTTGTTGTAAGTTTGTTAGTTTTTAGGTTTGTTAATTTGTTGGGTGGTTGGTTGGAAGGTTGGTTGGTGGAACTGTTACTGTTTAAATTTGTTACTTTTAAAGTATGTTACTTGTTAATTTTGTTAGTTTTAAGTGTGTGTATTTGTTGGGTGGTTGGTTGGATGGATGGTTGGAGGAATTGTTAGTCTTTAAATATGTTAGGATTTAAGATTGCTAATTTTTAGTGTGTTAGATTTTATGTAAGTTTGTTTGTTTTTAGGTTTGTTAATTTGTTGGGTGGTTGGTTGGAAGGTTGGTTGGTGGAAATGTTACTGTTTAAATTTGTTACTTTTAAAGGTTGTAGTTGTTAGTTTTGTTAGTATTTAAGTGTGTGTATTCGTTGGGTGGTTGGTTGGATGGATGGGTGGAGGAATTGTTAGTCTTTAAATATGTTAGTGTTTAATATTGTTAATTTTTAGTGTGTTAGATTTTATAAGCTTGTTGTAAGTTTGTTAGTTTTTAGGTGTGTTCATTTGTTGGGTGGTTGGTTGGTGGATGTTTGGTGGAATTGTTAGTGTTTAAGATTGTTAATGTTTAAGTTTGTTACTTTTAAAGTATGTTAGTTGGTAATTTTGTTAGTTTTAAGTGTGTGTATTTGTTGGGTGGTTGGTTGGAGGAATTGTTAGCCTTTAAATATGTTAGGATTTAAGATTGTTTATTTTTAGTGTGTTAGATTTTATGTAAGCTTGTTATAAGTTTGTTAGTTTTTAGGTTTGTTAATTTTTTGGGTGGATGGTTGGAAGGTTGGTTATAAGAATAGTTAGTGTTTAAGATTGTTTGTTTCTAAGTTCTGTTATTTGGTATTTTCTTTAGTTTTTATTTTTGTAAATTTTAATGTTAGTTTTAAATTTGTATATTTGTTGGGTGGTTGGTTGGATGGATGGTGGATGGAATTGTTTGTGTTTAAGATTGTTTGTTTATAATTTGTTAATTTAGTGGTTGGTTGGAAGTTTGGTTGGTGGAACTGTAACTGTTTAAATTTGTTACTTTCAAAGGTTGTAGTTGTTAATTTTGCTAGTTTTTAAGTGTGTGTATTCGTTGGGGGGTTGGTTGGATGGATGGTAGGAGGAATTGTTAGTCTTTAAATATGTTAGGATTTAAGATTGTTAATTTTTAGAGTGTTAGATTTTATGTAAGCTTGTTGTAAGTTTGTTAGTTTTTAGGTTTGTTAATTTGTTGGGTGGTTGGTTGGAAGGTTGGTTGGTGGAACTGTTACTGTTTAAATTTGTTACTTTTAAAGGTTGTAGTTGTTAATTTTGTTAGTATTTAAATTTGAGTATTCGTTGGGTGGTTGGTTGGATGGATGGTTGGAGGAATTGTTAGTCTTTAAATATGTTAGTGTTTAATATTGTTAATTTTTATTGTGTTAGATTTTATTAGCTTGTTGTAAGTTTGTTAGTTTTTAGGTGTGTTCATTTGTTGGGTGGTTGGTTAGTGGATGTTTGGTGGAAATGTTAGTGTTTAAGATTGTAAACGTTTAACTTAGTTACTTTTAAAGTATATTAGTTGTTAATTTTGTTAGTTTTAATTGTGTGTATTTGTTGGGTGGTTGGTTGGATGGTTGGTTGAAGGAATTGTTAGTCTTTAAATATGTTAGTGTTTAATATCGTTAATTTTTAGTGTGTTAGATTTTATAAGCTCGTTGTAAGTTTGTTAGTTTTTAGGTGTGTTCATTTGTTGGGTGGTTGGTTGGTGGATGTTTGGTGGAAATGTTAGTGTTTAAGATTGTAAACGTTTAAGTTTGTTACTTTTAAAGTATATTAGTTATTATTTTGTTAGGTTAAAGTGTGTGTATTTGTTGGGTGGTTGGTTATATGGATGGTAGGAGGAATTGTTAGTCTTTAAATATGTTAGGATATAAGATTGTTAATTTTTAGTGTGTTAGATTTTAATTTAGTTTGTTGGAAAGTTTGTTAGTTTTTAGGTGTTTTAATTTTTGGTTCGTTGGTTGATGGATGTGTTAGAGTTTAAATTTATTAATGTGTAAGTTTGTAACAATTAAAGTGTGTTAGTTGATAATTTTCTTAGTTTTAAGTGTGAGTATTTATTGGGTGGTTGGTTGGTGGAATTGTTAGTCTTTAAATATGTTAGGATTTAAGATTGTTAATTTTTAGTGTTTTAGATTTTATGTAAGCTTGTTGTAAGTTTGTTACTTTTTAGGTTTGTTAATTTGTTGGGTGGTTGGTTGGAAGGTTGGTTGGTGGAACTGTTACTGTTTAAATTTGTTACTTTTAAAGGTTGTAGTTGTTAATTTTGTTAGTATTTAAATGTGTGTATTCGTTGGGTGTTTGGTTGGATGGATAGTTGGAGGAATTGTTAGTCTTTAAATATGTTAGTGTTTAATATTGTTAATTTTTAGTGTGTTAGATCTTATAAGCTCGTTGTAAGTTTGTTAGTTTTTAGGTGTGTTCATTTGTTGGGTGGTTGGTTGGTGGATGTTTGGAGGAAATGATAGAGTTTAATATTGTTAATTTTTAGTGTGTTAGATTTTATAAGCTTGTTGTAAGTTTGTTAGTTTTTAGGTGTGTTCATTTGTTGGGTGGTTGGTTGGTGGATGTTTGGTGGAAATGTTAGTGTTTAAGATTGTTAGTTTATAGTTTGTTAATTTAGTGGTTGGTTGGTTGGAAGGTTGGTTGGTGGAACTAAAACTGTTTAAATGTGTTACTTTCAAAGGTTGTAGTTGTTAATTTTGTTAGTTTTTAAGTGTGTGTATTTGTTGGTTGGTTGGTTGGTTGGTTGGTTGGTTGGTTGGTTGGTTGGTTGGTTGGTTGGTTGGTTGGTTGGTTGGTTGGTTGGTTGGTTGGTTGGTTGGTTGGTTGGTTGGTTGGTTGGTTGGTTGGTTGGTTGGTTGGTTGGTTGGTTGGTTGGTTGGTTGGTTGGTTGGTTGGTTGGTTGGTTGGTTGGTTGGTTGGTTGGTTGGTTGGTTGGTTGGATGGATGGTTGGAGGAATTGTTAATCTATAAATATGTTAGGATTTAAGATTGTTAATTTTTAGTGTGTTAGATTTTATGTAAGCTTGTTGTAAGTTTGTTAGTTTTTAGGTTTGTTAATTTGTTGGGTGGTTGTTGGAAGGTTGGTTGGTGGAACTGTTACAGTTTAAATTTGTTACTTTTAAAGGTTGTAGTTGTTAATTTTGTTAGTATTTAAGTGTGTGTATTCGTTGGGTGGTTGGTTGGATGGATGGTTGGAGGAATTGTTAGTCTTTAAATATGTTAGTGTTTAATATTCTTAATTTTTAGTGTGTTAGATTTTATAAGCTTGTTGTATGTTTGTTAGTTTTTAGGTGTGTTCATTTGTTGGGTGGTTGGTTGGTGGATGTTTGGTGGAAATGTTAGTGTTTAAGATTGTAAACGTTTAAGTTTGTTACTTTTAAAGTATGTTAGTTGTTAATTTTGTTAGTTTTAAGTGAGTGTATTTGTTGGGTGGTTGGTTGGATGAATGGTTGGAGGAATTGTTAGTCTTTAAATATGTTAGGATTTAAGATTGTTAATTTTTAGTGAGTTAGATTTTATGTAAGCTTGTTGTAAGTTTGTTAGTTTTTAGGTTTTAAATTTTTTGGGTGGACGGTTGGAAGGATGGTTGGAGGAATAGTTAGTGTTTAAGATTGTTAGTTACTATTATGTTAAATTTTAAGTGTGTTTGCATTTAAATTTGTTGATCTGTTTGTTCTTAATATGTTAGATTTTAATTTATTTTGTTGTTAAGTTTGTTTGTTTTTAGGTGTTTTAATTTTTGGTTGGTTGGTTGATGGATGTGTTAGTGTTTAAATTTATTAATATCCAAGTTTGTTACAATTAAAGTGTGTTAGTTGTTAATTTTCTTAATTTTAATTGTGAGTATTTATTGGGTGGTTGGTTGGAGAAATTGTTACCCTTTTAATATGTTATATGTTAGTGTTTAATATTGTTAATTTTTAGTGTGTTAGAATTTATGTAAGCTTGTTGTAAGTTTGTTAGTTTTTATGTTTGTTAATTTATTGGGTGGTTGGTTGGATGGATGGTTGGAGGAATTGTTAGTCTTTAAATATGTTAGGATTTAAGATTGTTAATTTTTAGTGTGTTAGATTTTATGTAAGCTTGTTGTAAGTTTGTTAGTTTTTAGGTTTGTTTATTTTTTGGGTGGATGGTTGGAAGGATGGTTGGAGGGATGGTTAGTGTTCAAGATTGTTAGTTACTATTATGTTAAATTTTAAGTGTGTTTGTTTTTAAATTTGTTGATCTGTTTGTTCTTAATATGTTAGATTTTAATTTAGTTTGTTGTTAAGTTTGTTTGTTTTTAGGTGTTTTAATTTTTGGTTGGTTGGTTGATGGATGTGTTAGTGTTTAAATTTATTAATGTGTAAGTTTGTAACAATTAAAGTGTGTTAGTTGATAATTTTCTTAGTTTTAAGTGTGAGTATTTATTGGGTGGTTGGTTGGAGGAATTGTTAGCCTTTAAATATGTTAGTGTTTAATATTGTTAATTTTTAGTGTGTTAGATTTTATATAAGCTTGTTGTAAGTTTGTTAGTTTTTAGGTTTGTTAATTTTTTGTGTGGATGGTTGGAAGGATGGTTGGAGGGATGGTTAGTGTTTAAGATTGTTAGTTACTATTATGTTAAATTTTAAGTGTGTTTGTTTTTAAATTTGTTGATCTGTTTGTTCTTAATATGTTAGATTTTAATTTAGTTTGTTGGAAAGTTTGTTAGTTTTTAGGTGTTTTAACTTTTGGTTCGTTTGTTGATGGATGTCCTAGTGTTAAATCTTATTAATGTGTAGGTTTGTAACAATTAAAGTGTGTTAGTTGATAATTTTATTAGTTTTAAGTGTGAGTATTTATTGGGTGGTTGGTTGGAGAAATTGTTAGCCTTTTAATATGTTATATGTTAGTGTTTAATATTGTTAATTTTTAGTGTGTTAGATTTTATGTAAGTTTGTTTTAAGTTTGTTAGTTTTTAGGTGTGTTAATTTTTTGGGTGGATGGTTGGAGGAATTGTTAGCCTTTAAATATGTTAGGATTTAAGATTGTTAATTTTTAGTGTGTTAGATTTTATGTAAGCTTGTTGTAAGTTTGTTAGTTTTTAGGTTTGTTAATTTTTTGGGTGGATGTTTGGAAGGATGGTTGGAGTGATGGTTAGTTTTTAAGATTGTTTTTTTTAAGTCTGTTATTTGGTATTTTCTTTTGTTTTTATTTGTGTAAATTTTAATGTTAGTTTTAAATTTGTATATTTGTTGGGTGGTTGGTTGGATGGATGGTGGATGGAATTGTTAGTGTTTAAGATTGTTTGTTTATAGTTTGTTAATTTAGTGGTTGGTTGGAAGTTTGGTTGGTGGAACTGTAACTGTTTAAATTTGTTACTTTCAAAGGTTGTAGTTGTTAATTTTGCTAGTTTTTAAGTGTGTGTATTCGTTAGGGGGTTGGTTGGATGGATGGTTGGAGGAATTGTTAGTCTTTAAATATGTTAGGATTTAAGATTGTTAATTTTTAGTGTGTTAGATTTTATGTAAGCTTGTTGTAAGTTTGTTAGTTTTTAGGTTTGTTAATTTGTTGGGTGGTTGGTTGGAAGGTTGGTTGGTGGAACTGTTACTGTTTAAATTTGTTACTTTTAAAGGTTGTAGTTGTTAATTTTGTTAGTATTTAAATGTGTGTCTTCGTTGGGTGGTTGGTTGGAGGAATTGTTAGTCTTTAAATATGTTAGTGTTTAATATTGTTAATTTTTAGTGTGTTAGATTATATAAGCTTGTTGTAAGTTTGTTAGTTTTTAGGTGTGTTCATTTGTTGGGTGGTTGGTTGGTGGATGTTTGGTGGAAATGTTAGTGTTTAAGATTGTAAACGTTTAAGTTTGTTACTTTTAAAGTATATTAGTTATTATTTTGTTAGGTTAAAGTGTGTGTATTTGTTGGGTGGTTGGTTATATGGATGGTAGGAGGAATTGTTAGTCTTTAAATATGTTAGGATATAAGATTGTTAATTTTTAGTGTGTTAGATTTTATGTAAGCTTGTTGTAAGTTTGTTAGTTTTTAGGTTTTAAATTTTTTGGGCGGACTGTTGGAAGGATGGTTGGAAGAATAGTTAGTGTTTAAGATTGTTAGTTACAATTATGTTAAATTTTAAGTGTGTTTGTTTTTAAATTTGTTGATCTGTTTGTTCTTAATATGTTAGATTTTAATTTAGTTTGTTGGAAAGTTAGTTAGTTTTTAGGTGTTTTAATTTTTGGTTCGTTGGTTGATGGATGTGTTAGAGTTTAAATTTATTAATGTGTAAGTTTGTAACAATTAAAGTGTGTTAGTTGATAATTTTCGTAGTTTTAAGTGTGAGTATTTATTGGGTGGTTGGTTGGTGGAATTGTTAGTCTTTAAATATGTTAGGATTTAAGATTGTTAATTTTTAGTGTGTTAGATTTTATGTAAGCTTGTTGTAAGTTTGTTAGTTTTTAGGCTTGTTAATTTGTTGGGTGGTTGGTTGGAAGGTTGGTTGGTGGAACTGTTACTGCTTAAATTTGTTACTTTTAAAGGTTGTAGTTGTTAATTTTGTTATTATTTAACCTTTAACTGCTGTAAGCGGTCTGACAGACCGCGAGTCATTTTTTGTGGAATGCTTCCACCCCCTAAATTATCTCATCTTTGACTTTTACATTAATTTTTCTGATACTATGTTTCTTAAACTTTAAACTGGTGTTCACAAATTTATTTGGTGCAGTATGAACCATGTGTTGCTCTTGCGCAAAAAACCTCAAACCACCCAACCACAGCAGTTAAAGGTTAAATGTGTGTATTCGTTGGGTGTTTGGTTGGATGGATAGTTGGAGGAATTGTTAGTCTTTAAATATGTTAGTGTTTAATATTGTTAATTTTTATTGTGTTAGATTTTATAAGCTTGTTGTAAGTTTGTTAGTTTTTAGGTGTGTTCATTTGTTGGGTGGTTGGTTGGTGAATGTTTGGTGGAAATGTTAGTGTTTAAGATTGTAAACGTTTAACTTTGTTACTTTTAAAGTATACTAGTTGTTAATTTTGTTAGTTTTAAGTGTTTGTATTTGTTGGGTGGTTGGTTGGAGGAATTGTTAGTCTTTAAATATGTTAGTGTTTAATATTGTTAATTTTTAGTGTGTTAGATTTTATATGCTCGTTGTAAGTTTGTTAGTTTTTAGGTGTGTTCATTTGTTGGGTGGTTGGTTGGTGGATGTTTGGAGGAAATGATAGAGTTTAATATTGTTAATTTTTAGTGTGTTAGATTTTATAAGCTTGTTGTAAGTTTGTTAGTTTTTAGGTGTGTTCATTTGTTGGGTGGTTGGTTGGTGGATGTTTGGTGGAAATGTTAGTGTTTAAGATTGTTAGTTTATAGTTTGTTAATTTAGCGCTTGGTTGGTTGGTTGGAAGGTTGGTTGGTATAACTAAAACTGTTTAAATGTGTTACTTTCAAAGGTTGTAGTTGTTAATTTTGTTAGTTTTTAAGTGTGTGTATTTGTTGGTTGGTTGGTTGGTTGGATGGATGGTTGGAGGAATTGTTAGTCTATAAATATGTTAGGATTTAAGATTGTTAATTTTTAGTGTGTTAGATTTTATGTAAGCTTGTTGTAAGTTTGTTAGTTTTTAGGTTTGTTAATTTTTTGGGTGGATGGTTCGAAGGATGGTTATAGGAATAGTTAGTGTTTAAGATTGTTTGTTTCTAAGTCTGTTATTTGGTATTTTCTTTTGTTTTTATTTGTGTAAATTTAAATGTTAGTTTTAAATTTGTATATTTGTTGGGTGGTTGGTTGGATGGATGGTTGATGGAATTGTTTGTGTTTAAGATTGTTTGTTTATAGTTTGTTAATTTAGTGGTTGGTAGGAAGTTTGGTTGGTGGAACTGTAACTGTTTAAATTTGTTACTTTCAAAGGTTGTAGTTGTTAATTTTGCTAGTTTTTAAGTGTGTGTATTCGTTGGGGGGTTGGTTGGATGGATGGTTGGAGGAATTGTTAGTCTTTAAATATGTTAGGATTTAAGATTGTTAATTTTTAGTGTGTTAGATTTTATGTAAGCTTGTTGTAAGTTTGTTAGTTTTTAGGTTTGTTAATTTGTTGGGTGGTTGGTTGGAAGGTTGGTTGGTGGAACTGTTACAGTTTAAATTTGTTACTTTTAAAGGTTGTAGTTGTTAATTTTGTTAGTATTTAAGTGTGTGTATTCGTTGGGTGGTTGGTTGGATGGATGGTTGGAGGAATTGTTAGTCTTTAAATATGTTAGTGTTTAATATTCTTAATTTTTAGTGTGTTAGATTTTATAAGCTTGTTGTATGTTTGTTAGTTTTTAGGTGTGTTCATTTGTTGGGTGGTTGGTTGGTGGATGTTTGGTGGAAATGTTAGTGTTTAAGATTGTAAACGTTTAAGTTTGTTACTTTTAAAGTATGTTAGTTGTTAATTTTGTTAGTTTTAAGTGAGTGTATTTGTTGGGTGGTTGGTTGGATGGATGGTTGGAGGAATTGTTAGTCTTTAAATATGTTAGGATTTAAGATTGTTAATTTTTAGTGAGTTAGATTTTATGTAAGCTTGTTGTAAGTTTGTTAGTTTTTAGGTTTTAAATTTTTTGGGTGGACGGTTGGAAGGATGGTTGGAGGAATAGTTAGTGTTTAAGATTGTTAGTTACTATTATGTTAAATTTTAAGTGTGTTTGCATTTAAATTTGTTGATCTGTTTGTTCTTAATATGTTAGATTTTAATTTATTTTGTTGGAAATTTGTTTGTTTTTAGGTGTTTTAATTTTTGGTTGGTTGGTTGATGGATGTGTTAGTGTTTAAATTTATTAATATCCAAGTTTGTTACAATTAAAGTGTGTTAGTTGATAATTTTCTTAGTTTTAAGTGTGAGTATTTATTGGGTGGTTGGTTGGAAGAATTGTTAGTCTTTAAATATGTTAGTGTTTAATATTGTTAATTTTTAGTGTGTTAGATTTTATGTAAGTTTGTTAGTTTTTATGTGTGTTCATTTATAGGGTTGTTGGTTGGTGGATGTTTGGTGGAATAGTTTGTGTTTAAGATTGTTAGTTACAATTATCTTAAATCTTAAGTGTGTTTGTTTTTTAATTTGTTTATCTGTTTGTTCTTCTTAATATGTTAGATTTTAAGTTAATTTGTTGCAAAGTTTGTTTGTTTTTAGATGTTTTAATATGTTGGGTGGTTAATTGGTGGAATTGTTAGCGTTTGAATTTGTTAATGTTTAAGTTTTTAACAATTAAAGTGTGTTAGTTGTTAATTTTCTTAATTTTAATTGTGAGTATTTATTGGGTGGTTGGTTGGAGAAATTGTTACCCTTTTAATATGTTATATGTTAGTGTTTAATATTGTTAATTTTTAGTGTGTTAGAATTTATGTAAGCTTGTTGTAAGTTTGTTAGTTTTTAGGTGTGTTCATTTGTTGGGTGGTTGGTTGGTGGATGTTTGGTGGAAATGTTAGTGTTTAAGATTGTAAACGTTTAAGTTTGTTATTTTTAAAGTATGTTAGTTGTTAATTTTGTTAGTTTTTATGTTTGTTAATTTATTGGGTGGTTGGTTGGATGGATGGTTGGAGGAATTGTTAGTCTTTAAATATGTTAGGATTTAAGATTGTTAATTTTTAGTGTGTTAGATTTTATGTAAGCTCTTTTTAAGTTTGTTAGTTTTTAGGTTTGTTAATATGTTGGGTGGTTGGTTGGAAGGTTTATTGTTGCAACTGTTACTGTTTAAATTTGTTACTTTTAAAGGTTGTATTTGTTAATTTTGTTAGTATTTAAGTGTGTGTATTCGTTGGGTGGTGGGTTGGATGGATGGTTGGAGGAATTGTTAGTCTTTAAATATGTTAGTGTTTAATATTGTTAATTTTTAGTGTGTTACAATTTATGTAAGCTTGTTGTAAGTTTGTTAGTTTTTAGGTATGTTAATTTATTGGGTGGATGGTTGGAAGGATGGTTGGAGGAATAGTTAGTGTTTAAGTTTGGTTGTTTCTAAGTGTGTTATTTGGAAAATTCTTTAGTTTTTATTTGTGTAAATTTTAATGTTAGTTTTTAAATTAGTATATTTGTTGGGTGGTTGGTTGGATGAATGGTTGGTGGATGTTTGGTGGAAATGTAAGTGTTTAAGATTGTAAACGTTTAAGTTTGTTACTTTTAAAGTATGTTAGTTGTTAATTTTGTTAGTTTTAAGTGTGTGTATTTGTTGGGTGGTTGGTTGGATGGATGGTTGGAGGAATTGTTAGCCTTTAAATATGTTAGGATTTAAGATTGTTAATTTTTAGTGTGTTAGATTTTATGTAAGCTTGTTATAAGTTTGTTAGTTTTTAGGTTTGTTAATTTATTGGGTGGATGGTTGGAAGGATGGTTGGAGGAATAGTTAGTGTTTAAGATTGGTTGTTTCTAAGTGTGTTATTTGGAAAATTCTTTAGTTTTTATTTGTGTAAATTTTAATGTTAGTTTTTAAATTAGTATATTTGTTGGGTGGTTGGTTGGATGAATGGTTGGTGGAACTGTTACTGTTTAAATTTGTTACTTTTAAAGGTTGTAGTTGTTATTTTTTTAGTTTTTAAGTGCGTTTATTTGTTGGGTTTTTCGGTTGGATGGATGTTTGGAGGAATTGTTAGTCTTTAAATGTGATAGTGTTTAATATTGTTAATTTTTAGTGTGTTAGATTTTATAAGCTCGTTGTAAGTTTGTTAGTTTTTAGGTGTGTTCATTTGTTGGGTGGTTGGTTGGTGGATGTTTGGAGGAAATGATAGAGTTTAATATTGTTAATTTTTTGTGTGTTAGATTTTATAAGCTTGTTGTAAGTTTGTTAGTTTTTAGGTGTGTTCATTTGTTGGGTGGTTGGTTGGTGGATGTTTGGTGGAAATGTTAGTGTTTAAGATTGTTAGTTTATAGTTTGTTAATTTAGTGGTTGGTTGGTTGGTAAGTTGGTTGGTATAACTAAAACTGTTTAAATGTGTTACTTTCAAAGGTTGTAGTTGTTAATTTTGTTAGTTTTTAAGTGTGTGTATTTGTTGGTTGGTTGGTTGGTTGGTTGGTTGGTTGGTTGGTTGGTTGGTTGGTTGGTTGGTTGGTTGGTTGGTTGGTTGGTTGGTTGGTTGGTTGGTTGGTTGGTTGGTTGGTTGGTTGGTTGGTTGGTTGGTTGGTTGGTTGGTTGGTTGGTTGGTTGGTTGGTTGGTTGGTTGGTTGGTTGGTTGGTTGGTTGGTTGGTTGGTTGGTTGGTTGGTTGGTTGGTTGGTTGGTTGGTTGGTTGGTTGGTTGGTTGGTTGGTTGGTTGGTTGGTTGGTTGGTTGGTTGGTTGGATGGATGGTTGGAGGAATTGTTAGTCTATAAATATGTTAGGATTTAAGATTGTTAATTTTTAGTGTGTTAGATTTTATGTAAGCTTGTTGTAAGTTTGTTAGTTTTTAGGTTTGTTAATTTTTTGGGTGGATGGTTCGAAGGATGGTTATAGGAATAGTTAGTGTTTAAGATTGTTTGTTTCTAAGTCTGTTATTTGGTATTTTCTTTTGTTTTTATTTGTGTAAATTTAAATGTTAGTTTTAAATTTGTATATTTGTTGGGTGGTTGGTTGGATGGATGGTGGATGGAATTGTTTGTGTTTAAGATTGTTTGTTTATAGTTTGTTAATTTATTGGTTGGTTGGAAGTTTGGTTGGTGGAACTGTAACTGTTTAAATTTGTTACTTTCAAAGGTTGTAGTTGTTAATTTTGCTAGTTTTTAAGTGTGTGTATTCGTTGGGGGGTTGGTTGGATGGATGGTTGGAGGAATTGTTAGTCTTTAAATATGTTAGTGTTTAATATTGTTAATTTTTAGTGTGTTAGATTTTATAAGCTCGTTGTAAGTTTGTTAGTTTTTAGGTGTGTTCATTTGTTGGGTGGTTGGTTGGTGGATGTTTGGAGGAATTGTTAGTCTTTAAATATGTTAGGATTTAAGATTGTTAATTTTTAGTGTGTTAGATTTTATGTAAGCTTGTTGTAAGTTTGTTAGTTTTTAGGTTTGTTAATTTGTTGGGTGGTTGGTTTGAAGGTTGGTTGGTGGAACTGTTACTGTTTAAATTTGTTACTTTTAAAGGTTGTAGTTGTTAATTTTGTTAGTATTTAAATGTGTGTATTCGTTGGGTGTTTGGTTGGATGGATAGTTGGAGGAATTGTTAGTCTTTAAATATGTTAGTGTTTAATATTGTTAATTTTTAGTGTGTTAGATTTTATAAGCTCGTTGTAAGTTTGTTAGTTTTTAGGTGTGTTCATTTGTTGGGTGGTTGGTTGGTGGATGTTTGGAGGAAATGATAGAGTTTAATATTGTTAATTTTTTGTGTGTTAGATTTTATAAGCTTGTTGTAAGTTTGTTAGTTTTTAGGTGTGTTCATTTGTTGGGTGGTTGGTTGGTGGATGTTTGGTGGAAATGTTAGTGTTTAAGATTGTTAGTTTATAGTTTGTTAATTTAGTGGTTGGTTGGTTGGTTGGAAGGTTGGTTGGTGGAACTAAAACTGTTTAAATGTGTTACTTTCAAAGGTTGTAGTTGTTAATTTTTTTAGTTTTTAAGTGCGTGTATTTGTTGGGTTTTCGGTTGGATGGATGTTTGGAGGAATTGTTAGTCTTTAAATGAGATAGTGTTTAATATTGTTAATTTTTATTGTGTTTGATTTTATGTGAGCTTGTTGTAAGTTTGTTAGTTTTTAGGTGTGTTCATTTGTTGGGTGGTTGGTTGGTGGATGGTTGGTTGAATTGTTAGTGTTTAAGATTGTTAATTACTATTATGTTAAATTTTAAGTGTGTTTGTTTTTAAATTTGTTTATCTGTTTGACTGTTTGTTCTTAATATGTTAGATTTTAATTAAGTTGTTCGAAAGTTTAATTGTTTTTAGGCGTTTTAATTTATTGGGTGGTAGGTTGGCGGAATTGTTAGTATTAAATTTATTCATATTTAAGTTTGTAACAATTAAAGTGTGTTAGTAGGTTAATGTCTTGGTTTTAAATGTATGTATTTATTGGATGGGTGGTTGTATGAATGGTTGGAGGAATTGTTCGTCTTTAAATATGTTAGTATTTAATATTGTTAATTTTTAGGCTTGTTCATTTTTTCGGTGG
This sequence comes from Linyphia triangularis, assembly GCA_963978545.1. NCBI lineage: Eukaryota > Metazoa > Arthropoda > Arachnida > Araneae > Linyphiidae > Linyphia > Linyphia triangularis. Next base: position 16,170,889 of record OZ021725.1, read on the forward strand.
TTGAATGGTAGATGTTTGGTGGAATTGTTAGTGTTTAAGATTGTTAAAGTTTAAGTTTGTTACTTTTAAAGTGTGTTAGTTGTTAATTTTGTTAGTTTTAAGTGTGTGTATTTTTTGGTTGGTTGGTTGGTATATGTTTGGTGGAATTGTTAAATGTTTAAGATTGTTAATGTTTAAGTTTTTTACTTTTAAGTGTGCGTATTTGCTATGTGTTTGGTTGGATGGATGGTTGGAGGAATTGTTAATCTTTAAATATGTTAGGTTTTAAGATTGTTAATTTTTAGTGTGTTGGATTTTATGTAAGCTTGTTATAAGTTTGTTAGTTTTTAGGTTTTAATTTTTTGGGTGGATGGTTGGACGGATGGTTGGAGGAATAGTCAGTGTTTAAGATTGTTTGTTTTTAAGTGTGTTATTTGGTATTTTCTTTAGTTTTAATTTGTGTAAATTTTAATGTTAGTTTTTAAATTTGTATATTTCTTGGGTGGTTGGTTGGAGGGATGGTTGGTGGAATTGTTAGTCTTTAAATGTGTTAGTGTTTAATATTGTTAATTTTTACTGTGTTAGATTTTATGTAAGCTTGTTGTAAGTTTGTTAGTTTTTAGGTGTGTTCATTTTTTGGGTGGTTGGATCGTGGATGTTTGGTGGAATTGTTAGTGTTTAAGATTGATAATTTTTAAGTTTGTTAATGTTTAAGTTTGTTACTTTTAAGGTGTGTTAGTTAAAAAAAATTTTAGTTTTAATGTGTGTATTTGTTGGGTGGTTGGTTTCAAAGCTTAATTCGAAAGCTTCATGTAAGTTTGTTAGTTTTTAGGTGTGTTCATTTGTTGGGTGGTTGGTTGGTGGAATTGTTAGTGTTTAAGATTGTTAACTACTGTTATGTTAAATTTTAAGTGTGTTTGTTTTTAAATTTGTTTATCTGTTTGACTGTTTGTTCTTAATATGTTAGATTTAAATTTAGTTTGTTGGAAAGTTTGTTTGTTTTTAGGTGTTTTAATTTGTTGGGTGGTAGGTTGGCGGAATTGTTAGTGTTTAAATTTATTCATATTTAAGTATGTAACAATTAAACTGTGTTAGTTGTTAATTGTCTTGGTTTTAAATGTGTGTATTTATTGGGTGGTTGGTTGTATGGATGGTTGGAGGACTTGTTCGTCATTAAATATGTTAGTGTTTAATATTGTTAATTTTTAGTGTGTTAGATTTTTTGTAGGTTTGTTGTAAGTTTGTTAGTTTTTAGGTGTGTTCATTTGTTCTTTGGTTGGTTGGTGCATGTTTATTGGAATTGTTAGTGTTTAATATTGTTAATGTTTAAGTTTGTTACTTTTAAGATGTGTTAGTTGTTAATTTTGTTAGTTTTAAGTATGTGTATTTGTTGGGTGGTTGGTTGGATGGATGGTTTTAGGAATTGTTAGTCTTTAAATATGTTAGGTTTTAAGATTGTTAATTTTTAGAGTGTTAGAATTTATTTAAGCTTGTCGTAAGTTTATTAGTTTTTAGGTTTTAATTTTTTGGGTGGATGGTTGGAAGGATTGTTGAATTAATAGTTAGTGTTTAAGATTGTTTGTTTTTAAGATTGTTTGTTTTTAAGTGTGTTATTTGGTATTTTCTTTAGCTTTAATTTGTGTAAATTTTAATTTTAGTTTTTAAATTTGTATATTTCTTGGGTGGTTGGATGGATGGTTGGTTAAATTGTTACTGTTTAAGATTGTTAATGTTTAAGTTTGTTACTTTTAAAATGTGTTAGTTGTTAATTTTGTTTGTTTTAAGTGTATGTATTTGTTAGGTGGTTGGTTGGATGGATGGCTGGTAGAATTGTTAGTCTTAAAATATGTTAGGTTTCAAGGTTGTTAATTTTTAGTGTGTTAGATTTTATGTAAGTTTGTTAGTTTTTATGTTTGTTAAATTTTTGGGTGAATGGATGGAAGGATGTTTGGTGGAATAGTTTGTGTTTAAGATTGTTTGTTTTAAAGTATGTTATTTGGTATATCTCTTTATTATTTTATTTAATAAATTTTAATGTAATTTTTTTAATTTGTGTATTTATTGGGTGGTTGGTTGGATGGATGGTTGGAGGAATTGTTAGCCTTTAAATATGTTAGTATTTAATATTGTTAATTTTTAGTGTGTTAGATTTTATGTAAGCTTGTTATAAGTTTGTTAGTTTTTAGGTTTGTTAGTTTTTTGGGTGGATGGTTGGAGGAATAGTTAGTGTTTAAGATTGTTTTTTATTTGTGTGTTATTTGGTAATTTCTTTAGTTTTTATTTGTGTAAACTTTAATGTTAGTTTTTAAATTTGTATATTTGTTGGATGGTTGGTTGGATGGATGGTGGATGGAATTGTTAGTATTTAAGATTGTTAGTTTATAGTTTATTAATTTATTGGGTGGTTGGTTGGAAGGTTGGTTTGTGGAACTGTTACTGTTTAAATTTGTTACTTTTAAAGGTTGTAGTTGTTAATTTTGTTAGTTTTCAAGTGTGTGTTTTTGTTGGGTTATTGGTTGGTGGATGTTTGGTGGAAATGTTAGTGTTTAAGATTGTAAACGTTTAAGTTTGTTACTTTTAAATTGTGTTAGTTTTTAATCTTGTTAGTTTTAAGTGTGTGTGTTTATTGGGTGGTTTGTCGGAGGAATTCTTGGAGGAATTCCTAGTCTTTAAATATGTTAGTGTTTAAAATTGTTAATTTTTAGTGTGTTAGATTTTATGTAAGCTTATTATAAGTTTGTTATTTTTTAGGTGTGTTCATTTGTTGGGTGGCTGGTTGGTGGATGGTATGTGCAATTGTTAGTGTTTAAGATTGTTAGTTACTATTGTGTTAAATTTTAAGTGTGTTTGTTTTTAAATTTGTTAGTTTGTTTGACTGTTTGTTTTTAAATTTGTTAGTTTGTTTGACTGTTTGTTTTTAACATTTTAGATTTTTAGTTAGTTTGATTTCAATTTTGTTAGTTTTTAAGTGTGTTAATTTAATGTTAATTTTTAAGTTTGTTATTTTTTGAGCTTGTTAAATTTTTGGGTGGTTGGTTGGAAGGATGGTTGGAGGAATTGTTATTGTTTAAGTTTGTTAGTCTTTAAGTGTGTTATTTGGTAATTTCTTTAGTTTTTATTTGTGTAAAGTTTAATGTTAGTTTTTAAATTTGTATATTTATTTGGTGGTTGGTGGGATGGATGGTTGGTTAAATTGTTAGTGTTTAAGATTGTTACTTTATAGTTTGTTAATTTGTTGGGTGATTGGTTGAAAGGTTGGTTGGTGAACTGTTATTGTTTAAGTTTGTTAATATTTAAATTTGTTAATGTTTTTAAGTTTGTTAATGTTTATGTTTGTTACTTTTAAAGGTTGTTAGTTGTTAATTTTGTTAGTTTTTAAGTGTGTGTATTTATTGGTTGGTGGGTTGGATGAATGGTTGTATGAATTTTTAATCTTTAAATATGTTAGTGTTTAAGATTGTTAATTTTCAGTGTGTTAGATTTTATGTAAACTTTCTGTAAGTTTGTTATTTTTTAAGTGTTTTCATTTGTTGGGTGGCTGGTTGGTGGAATTGTTAGTGTTTAAGTTTGTTAATGTTTAAGACTGTTTGTTTTTAATATGTTTGATTTTAAGTACGCTTGTTGTTAAGTTTGTTAGTTTTTAGCTGTGGTAATTTTTTGGGTGGTTGGTGGAATTGTTAGTGTTTAAGATTGTTTGTTTTCAGTGCGATAAATTTTTAGTTTGTTAATGTTTAAGATGGTTGGGGGTTTTTTTTGTGTTATTTTGTTGGGTGTTTCGTTCTAAGGTCTGTTGGTGGAAATGTTAGTGTTTAAGTAGTTGAACTTATTTCTTCTGCTGGAATAAACATAACTCTTAGATCTCTTATACATAGAACTCAACTCTGTGTTTTTACACTTGTGTCGACTCTTTTCATTAATTTCTGTCTTGCAAATCCTGTACTTTGTGACTATTTAAAAGCTATTTAAAAACTATTTAAAAGGTTTTTTTATTTCTTTTGAAGGCTTGTATGCAATGAGGATGTGCTTGATCCTTGTTTGCTTTATTGCTGTTAAGCATTCTTCGATTTTTTTTTTATTTTTTTTTTTCGTCTTCTGTAAATGAAGCCTTTTAAAGTCTGAGCCAGATTTTTCAGCTTTTCTCTTTTCTTTGATTTGCCGGAGCTAACCTTTAACTGTCTTTTATCATTGTATAGTTGTTGATTTCTAGCTGGAAGATATGCAGTTTTGAAAAGTATGCGATAAAGTATATTTAATCAATCCAGCATCCTTACTGGAGCACATGCAATGGCTCAAACAATTAAGAGTACACATCGGTTTTTGCACCAATTAGCACTTTGTATGGTGAATAATGCACAAAAAATATAATTACAAGAAAACTTTTTGCAAGGGCACTAAACTATGGACTTATTACTTTGTATATATACAAAAAATATAGTAATACATTACAAATCATATTATTTATACAGCTTTAAAACTTTGTTAGATGAATTTTGCATTCAAAAAATTGAGAATACACCTATGAAAAATATGTTCAATTACCACTAAATATTTTCTATTTGACTGCTATTTTAATGTAATTTTGCGTAATCTTATCTTATCTCTTTAGTTCCCATTGCAATTTTCTGGAATATCCTTTAGGGACCGGGTTCCCGCCCGAGAAGAAAATTCATTTTCACCCCTCCAAGTGGGATAATTAGAGAGACAGGAAATAGAGCCCTGGCTAAACTAAGGGTGATTTATCTCTCTTCACTGTCTGGTTTCCAGGCAGAGGTTGGTAACTCTATATCCTCAAGGCGTTTTTCTTTTCTTTAACTGTACAAAGTATTTGTGTTTCGGACTTTCACCTGTTACCCCCCTGTTGTGACGAGAGTCGTAAAAATCACCCCCTGCTGTGAAGAGGGTCCTCTATCGCATTGTAGTGTGCCGCTAATGGTATCGGACCTCCAAGGTGAAGTCAAGAAAGGGGGAGTAAGAAATATGAGTGAAGAGACATGGCCGGAATGGTACTCGGCAGTTGGGGCGGTTGGGCCGGAACTGGGACTAAAGAGTTAAACCTGTTTAACGGTCATTTTTATGTGATAACTTTTGTTAGATGAACTTAAAACCAATCGTTTGACTGAAAAATGACTCCTCGAAAAGAAACCAGTATTGATGTAAGAAAATTCGTATTAAGATTATTTCAAAAAGGAAAATCTTATCGTGAAATAGATAAAAATGTATTGTAGAAGCCCAACATGTGTCCAGAAAATCATCGGAAAATTTAAAACTGATGGATTGATTGAAAATAAAAGTAGAAGAGGAAGGAGAGGTATTCTGAGTGATGTCGCAAAAAGAAAATGTTTTAAAAGAAATCAAGATTGATCCTAAAGTAAGTGCAGTCAAGCTTGCTGCAGAAACTTCTCAAATCGTTGGCAGAAGTGTATGTGCTGAAACTGTACGGAATGTAATTAGACAAACTGGATATAAAAGTCGAGTTGCTTGCAAAATCCGAAAAAGCGTCTGGAGTTTGCTAAAACTCATCAATTGGAGACTAATTACTTTCGGAAAAAGGTCATATTTAGCGATGAAAGTAAATTCAACATTTTTGGAAGTGACAGACGTCGCACCGTATGGAGAAACCTCAATACCGCTTCGGATCCAAAAAATTTACGTCCCACCGTTAAGCATGGTGGTGATTCCGACATGGTTTAGGGTTGTATGACTTCAAATGGGGTGGGAAACTTGGTTTTTATAGTTGGTATTATAGGAATCATTTAGTTTACTTGGATATACTTCAATAAAATCTAAAAGAAAGTGCTAAAAATTTAGATGGAAATTTTATATTCCAGCACGACAACGACCCCGAGCACACGGCACGTAAAGTCAAAATGTGGTGTCTTTTTAACTCTTTAGTTCCCAATGCAGTTTTCTGTAATATCCTTTAGAGACCAGGTTCCCGCCCGAAAAGAAAAACCATTTTCACCCCTCCAAGTGCCCCATTTAAAGAAAAGGGCAATAGACCCCCTGCTAAGCTAAGGGTAATTTATCTTTCTTCGCTTTCTGGTTTCCAGATAGAGATTGACAACTAGTAAATCCTCAAGGCGTTTTGTTTGTTTTCTTTAGTAGTACAAAGTATTTGTGTTTTGGAAATGAAGCTGTGAAAAGAAAGGCTTCCAAAGATAAGAATGAAAACCACCTGTTATACCCACCCTAGTGTGACGACAGTCGCAAGAATACCTTGGCCCCTCTAATCCCTCCCGCTGTGAAAGGAAATCTCTGACCCATTGTAGTGAGCCGTTAATGGTATCGGACCTCCAAGGTTCACCCAAGAAGGGGGGTAGGAGTTGCAAGTGAAAAGACACGGCCGGAATGGGACTCTGCCGACTGGGCCGTTTGGGCCGTTACGGGAATTAAAGAGTTAATTGTAAACAGCAGTTGCACACACCACCACAGTCCCCTGATATTAATGTCAGAGAAAATCTGTGGGTCACACTCGAAACAGCGGTCCAAAAGCACAAAATAGGAAACAAGGCCCGTTTAAAACAAGCGTTACAAGAAGAATGGGGTAAAATGTCTTTAGATACCACCCAAAGTTGGGCGGATCCGTACCACCATTATAAAAGGGCATGCAACTAAATATTGGCGCTTTCTTTATAAGTGAGATACTACTAAAATTTCCTTAGTGTATTATCAATTTTTTGAGGTAAAAATCTGCATATGTTTATTTGAAATGCTTCTGAAACTTTTCATTTAAAAAGTTTTTCGTTTATTGTTCTCTACTTTAAATTAAACCATTTGTTATGTGTGAAAATAAGAACATGTTTGCATTTCTTCTTGATAATGTGTTATTTATATTGAAAGTTGGATTTATCAAATAAAAGAAAGGTGTACTCTCAATGAGGAACTTTCACGTTTTTTGGTTTTATTTTTAAATAAAAGTAGAGAAACAATCATGAAAAACAATACCATTTATTCAAAAATTTGAGCTGAGATAGATATAGTTAAAAAAATATTTAGTTTTTCACTTTGCGATTTGGCGGGAAAAAGCCACTTGTGCGTGAACTTCAACGCGCAGATAATGAACCAGTCTAAAACCTGTTTTAGAGTGAGGTTTCTCCTTCGTTTTGCGACTTATCTCTGCGTAACCACGTCACGGTTTTTTTATGCGTTTTTGGTCACGTGAGTTTTGCTTTGATTTCGGCTAATTTCAAACTTGATTTTTGATTAATTGAAAGCATAAAGATAAAAAATAATTGCACTGCTCAAATATATTCGTTGGATAACACTAGAAAAGACAAAAAATATTCATTTTCCTCACATGTGCAAGTTCCTCATTGTTTGAGACACTGTATATCTCAAATACTATCTTTCTAATTTTAAAATTAATAGTGGTTTTTATTTCTTTTCAAATTCGTTTATCTTTATATCTAAACATAGTGTTATGAGGTTTATGGTTTTTTTTTTTTTTTTTTTTACAGTGTTGTTTGTGGTTTGGTTGTAAAAAGTAAATAGTAAAACTTGAAATAATAATAATAATTAAAAAAAAAAATAATAATAAAAAAATAAAATAAAAAAACCGGTGTATGGAACAATGCACAACACAACAGTCCCTGCCGTGCTCAGCCCATCAATAAAAGGCTTGGCAATTACAACATCCTTATGTTTGAAAGGGTATGAAAACTTCACGAAATGCTAGATTTTAAAAGCAAATTTCTCGTCCTTTGAAACTTCACGCGTATTTCACTTAATGGAAAACATTGTTTTTTTACACTTAAAAAAAAAACATTTAAGTATTAGTGAACGTAGCTTGAAACACTTATATGCAGTCGTTCTTAACTCTTCCCGAGTATGAACTAAGGGTGATTTATCTCTCTTCACTGTCTGGTTTCCAGGCAGAGGTTGACAACTCTATATCCTCAAGGCGTTTTTCTTTTCTTTAACAATACAAAGTATTTGTGTTTCGAACTTCACCTTTACCTTTACTCCCCTGCTGTGACGAGAATCGTAAAAATCCCCCCCCCCCCGCTGGGAAGAGAGTCCTCTGTCGCATTGTAATGTGCCGCTAATGGTATCGAACCTCCAAGGTCCAGTCAAGAAAGGGGGGTAAGAACTATGAGTGAAGAGACATGGCCGGAATGGGACTCAGCCGACTGGGGCGGTTGGGCCGGAACGGGGACAAGAGAAATCCGAAAACTCGTTTTCGACAAAAAAGTGACTTACGGTGTTTCTCAAATAACTGATTCATTTAAATTTTTCATGGATTGACGTTTCGTTTTCATATTTACATTATTTTGAAATATAGCCAATTTGGCGATATTTTTGGCGATTATCATTACACTGACAAGAATTAAAAAAAAAAAAAAACTTCAAAAACGTCGAAATTGGTGATTATGTTATACGGTAAACATTTCATTAATCTTTTCTCGTAAGTGCAACAGAGAAGAAACAATCGTTGATGGGCGATGATCAAGGGAAAAGAACTTTGTGTTAGAGATATTCGTTTCTCAACTTTATACACCTTTATCGTATTTCTACGAAAATTTCGGTGGTGGGGTTGTTTAAAACACCCTAAAAGGCATTACCACCTAAAATTTGATCAAAATCATTAAAGCCCTTTTTCGGGAAATACTGAAAAACATAAATTTTACAATGGCAGCTACCTTTCGTGCATGCGCTGTTTTGACGAAAACCTTAATGATTGGTCCCATGGGCACCACTAATCTGTACATCAAATTTGAACACCGTTCGGGAGTTGTGCTGACCACCGTTTTTTTTTTTTTTTTTTTTTTTTTTTTTTTTTTTTTTTTTTTTTTTTTTTTTTTTTACTTTCAATTACCCATACGTATACATAGAGTAATAAAAGTATAGTATTCGGTCCAAAAAAAATTTCGATTTTCTTACATTTCCCCACGTTTTGGAATATCCTGATTTCAAAAAAGTGATCCACAAAAAATTTCTATCTTTGTGGTCAGCATAACTCCCGAACAAATTAACCTACAATGCTCAAATTTGGTGGGCTGGTTGGTGATGGTACAGGGACCTAGCATCAAGGTTTTCGTAAAAATCGCGCATTCGCATAAGGTAGCTGTCACTGAAAAAATCATGTTTTTCAGTAATTTTTTTCAAGACCCATACAAGAAGTATGGTAAAAAATGTCGCCAAACTGGCCATTTTTTCTAAATAAATGAGGGAAATATAAAAACGGTAAATGACAAAAATTGATATCAGTATTATAGTGCAATTTAAAGTTGTGCGAGGTTCCACACCCCTAGTTTAAACACACCAAGTCAAAAAAATTGGAGAAATGTAAAAAAGTCAAAAAAAAATTTGGACCTAATCCAATACTTTCATCCCCTTATGTTAACATATGGGTAGTTGAAAGTAAATAATATAACCCATAAAATTTTTTTAATATAAATCTTTTATATGCAATTTCAACTTCTTGAGCTCAGATCGAATTTTGATAGTGTTTGACCATAATGGACAAATAAAAGTTCCATTGCGAACTATTTACTAATAGACTGAGAGGTGCAATTTTTGGACCCCATCGAACATCATCCTGAATTTTCTATAGAAATTAGAGAAAAGTGAGTAGATTACGAATACACTGGTCTGCGGTGGCAAAAATGGCCGAAACTGGTCACAAATTGAATTTTAATAAGTTGAACTAAATCCAATTGCCAAATGCGCCATAACTTGCCAAATAATGAGCATTTTTTTTTTTATTTGGTAACCCTCACTCTTTAATTTTCAATTAAGAAGGTTGCAGACGATTCAGATATCTGGCGACTGTCTACTTGATTCTATTAAAAGGGAGCCAAGTTGGCAAAAAATGTTACATCACTTATGATGTAACTGATGTCGCCAATTTTGGCTTACTTTTAAAAGATACAAGTTTTCCGAGCCAAAGATCAGAAATCGTTTGCGCTTTTTCTCATTGAAAATCAAAATGAAGTGGGTTGCCAGACGAATAAGTTTGTTCTATTTTTGGAAAGTTATGACATATATGGCTATCGGATTTTAGTTCAACTCATTCCAAGTCGATTATTGATCAGTTTCGGCCATTTTTGCCACGGCTAGCCAGTGGATTCCTAATCTTCTCACTTTTCTCCAGTTTCTATAAAAAATTCAGAATGATGTTCGATGGGGTCCAAAAATTGCAGTCGCCTCTCGGACTGTAACTTCTTTTTTGCCCCAAAACTTGATAAAATACATTTTCATCCACAATGAGATTATTTGCCAAGATTCAGCTCTAATGGAATACGGAAAGTGGGTTAATTAGCCCTCCTAAGATTTTGCCTCGTCGTACTTAACAGGGGAAGGTTTCAGTCATTAAATATCGCCAAATTAAACATGTTTGAATTAAGCTTGGTATTTGGATAAAAGAATGTGAGTAAAAGTTAATCAATATGATACATGACAATAGAAACTTGCGTAAAAGCGGCTTCTACCGTGACCATCGATATGTAGAAGGCCATACAACTGCGCCATGTTTTTCTTTCTACGTCATCAGCCGTGGATATAAGTTTAAGGGTACCAGGCAACCAGGTTGGCGCGATTTGACGGCATTCAATTTAACCAGTAAGCAAAATAATTTCTTTACGAAAATCACGTATAACACGTAGGGTTGCCGTAAATTTGGCGATTTTTTGCGAAATTTGGTTGCCGTAAGTAGGGTCGCCAAATTTGGCGATTTATGCGAATTTTGGCCTGGTTGCGTTAATACGTAAGTACCAGTTTAAGCTATCTCGAGCTAAAATTTATTTAGAAGTGGATACACTGATCTTCAAATTCTGCTTTTATTAGTCGTTCGATGGTTATTATGTACGATTTGTACGTTTAATATTTGTGTATATTTTACAAAATGCCGAGTCCTTGTTCCGTTCTAAAGTACAACAGGAACTCCAGAACTATTGCTAAGATTTCTATGTTCAAATTCCCGTACGTGTTAAAAAAAAATGGTTCCGTGCGATACATCGAAATTTTTTTGTTCCAACGAAATACAGCAAGGTGAGTGTTAACTTTTTAATAAAATCTTTAATGTGTTTTTAAATATAAGTGTACAATTTTTTAGAAGTTTTTATTAAAGTGCAGAAAAGAAATGCTAAATATTTACAATAATGTTACAACTTTTAATTGGTTTCAACTTTTTTGTTTTATTTTTCAAATGAAAGTTTAGAAAACAATCTTTGGTTCAAATTCCCAGTACTGTACGAATTCTATGTGAAAGTGATTTTCGAGAACAAAGGCAGCCGCCGTCATTTTTTTTTTTTTTTTTTTTTTTTTTTTAATGACAAGTAAAACCTATGGTTGACATCATTGGACGCTATTTTATGAAAACAATTCTTGGCGCAGAATTCGTACCGTACTTGGAAGTTTTACCCAATCTTTACTAGCCTTTAAAAATGACCAACATAAAATAAAAATTTAACGTGGAAACTTTTTCTTATTTCATTATAAAGTTTTGTTAAAAATTCTATAGAGTTGTTTAGAAATTTGTGTCTTCTATATAAGGTATGCGAGCTGCTTTTTCATCCAAATGATTTTGTACATTCAAAAAAGGCATTTGATAAGAAGACTGGATAAGATTAGTTTTTGTAAGGTGACAGTACATGCTTGTCTTGGAAAACATAATTGAAAAAAAAAAAAAATGTACTATATATATATATATATATATATATATATATATATATATATATATATATATATATATATATATTTCCTCCAAATGTAGGTTTTCTCTGAAAATTAAAATCTTGAATGTAGTTGTGGTATTTCAGCTGTTATATTATCTGTGTTTTGTTTATTGTATATATTTGTTATGTTTTATCAATTGTATTTATCAATGTTTTGAATTGATATTTTTCTGGTTTCCTTTCACATTTCAAACATTTAGAAATATTTTAAAATTACATTTAGCAAAAACAACAACAACTTATAAACGAACAGAAATTATACTTAATCATACTTATACGGGAATGGACGAAGTTTAAAACCTCAAGTTGTACAAAATTAGTGTTTTGAAATGTAGGGATAATCTTATTTTTTACATTGTCAAAGAAATAAAATAATTCAATTACTTGAAATATCTTTACAAAACGTAAAATAAGGAAGATAAAATATTTCGTCACACAAAAATTATGTCTTCCCTCACTAACACTAACTGAATGGAAAAGTGTATCCACCACAGGTGACGTCATCATACCAGTTGGATGGCCTTCTTAATATCGGAGGTCACGCTTCTACGTGGCAATCTCAAAAAACTCAATGGAGAGAATTGTCATCGACAATGAGTATACCAGTCAAAAGTTTCAGTTCGATTGCATTTCGGGAAGTTGGTTTATTAGTAATCACAAGCGCCAATTGAAGCGTGTGTAAAAGTTGCCTTTTTGTGACTGTGACAGCAAAACTTGATATAATGCAACCATATCGAAAACGAATCTGTCAATTTTCAGCGAGATTGGATGATGGTTAGGTGGTTTATTAGTATTCCAAAGATAGAAGCGTGTGTAAAAATTATCTCATATTAACAGTGACAGCCACCAAAATTTGATAGAATGCATTGTCATCGACATAGAATCTATTTGCCAAGTTTCAGTACGATTGGATTATAGCAAGTGGCCTCCGCAGATTTGCCCGGTAGGCACAAACATACACACCCACACGCAAAATCAAAGTTAATATAAAGGATTTAAAAATACTTTAATTACAAACTTAAAAGATTTGTTGCTGATTTATTAAATTTAAGTGATTATTTTTTTTAAATAAAAGCGCATACTTTTATTTCATATTTATGTGTTTTGAATTTGAATAATAGCTCATTGTTGGTTTGTTTAATTGTTGATATCTAAAAGTTGAAAGAAAATCAAGGGTTTTCTTTCCGTTACCATACAATTTCAAAGAAACTTTGACAATAAGTAATGAAGAGCTTTTCTTCAACAAGTATTAAGTACCAGTGAAATAGTAAAACGAGATAATATCCTGTAAGAAATTAAATGTATTACGAACATTATTTAATACCTGTACTGCAACAACCGGTATTCGAGCAAACACCAGTCATAAAGATAATTCTCAATATGAGATGCTCTTTACCTGCTATGTAATACAATTTTTATGCAACTTGGGTCGGTCCGATAGTACAGAAGGCACAGCGACACTTTATGGTCAGTTATTTGGCACCGACTGAATGGATAATTCCCGCATTTTTTAAAAACGAGTGAAATTAGTTTATATTTATGAGGAATTTCTTTCTGATTCCAAATATTTAAACTAAAGTTCTTTAAAAAATTAGTTATTTAAATATTAAGAAAAAAAATTCCCCAAAACCGCGTCCAATCGCAGTCCGCTCAAAATACTCCGCTATAGCTGTGACGTCACGATATCCTTCCGTTGTCTATGGTTGTCGTGAGGTTTATGCCAAATAGTTGGTGTGTGTTTGGTAGACAATTGCCATATCCCGTACCGGTTGGAGCGATTTGCAAGAAACTTGTGAACCCTGTTTTTGCTGTGCGATTCAAGCCAAGAGGTTTCAGATGAAGTGACGTCACATTGGATTCGGAAAAAAAAAAGTTAAAGAAAACATAATTCCTGAAGACAAACTAGAGAAATATATATAAGAAAAATAACTGTGGAAAGTTTCATTGATTTATAAGAGGTAGTTTTTAAGTCATATCAATTTAAACTCAAAAAAGGGACAAATAGCCATCACCGAGAAAAACAGTTTCAAATTTCAAGATAGCATGTCTGAGATACAGATGTCATATAAAAAAAACTTGAATACTAATGGTAGAAACAAAATTTTTATGCCATATTCAAAAATATTTGCATTATTTTTTGCAATAATTATTTTTTCTTTTAGAATTTTAAAAAATTTGTGTCCCAGACCCTTTAAATTTGCTACAAATGTCAACATAGATAAAGTTTGGTATTCGAATTTTGGTCAATCAATTTCCAGAGGTCGAAATGGGATCAAACGTACGAAATATGGAATACATGAATGTCTTTTGATTGTTAAAACGCTCATGGTAAAATTCCGTAGTGAATTATTGGCATTCAGCTAATACTAAAAACATTTTTACAGTCCCTATTATAAAAATCACAGACCTTCGTTGATGTGATTTTCCATTATACATGATCACTCTGAATTTTCCAAGAAATTTTATTTTTGTACCAACTTTTATACAATTGTTAATTCGTTGATTTGAACAATTATTCTTTAATTTATTTCGTGTAGAAGTTTTACTTAGTTTTACACGATTTATTTTGAAAAATAACAAAATGGCATCGAAATTAAGCTCTTGTACTTACTAATTTAGTTATATGAAGTTTTGCAAATTAGTCTCGATGAAAAGGAGATTGGTGTTTCTGATTTCTCATTTGGAATGATTAGCTTTGTTTTGAACAAATAATGTATATATATATTTACTCGACCAACCCTGTTGGGCCTTGAGCCTGTTGTTGGTCTTAAAATTTGTATTTGTTTATTTATTTTGTATCGTTAACAGGAATTAGCAGAATTTCTCCGGCTTCTATTATCTTATGATTAATTTAAATGAAAATGACTTTGAATGAAATAATATTATGTAACCAATAAAAAAATTAATGTAAATCCTTTATATGCATGGCCGACCAATTTTTTGCAATGACGTATTCCCACATTTATAAATTATGACGTACAAGATCGTGAAATACATTTTTATATAAAATTAAGCTAATACTAAATGGCAACAGTAAAACTTTCCCTCTTGTCTTGAATTGTTTTTAATCAGTGTTTTGGAAACTTTTGTTATAGGTATTGGGGGTGGTTTGTGGCGTAGGGTGCAAATTTTTCAAAAAAAATTAAAGTAGGTGCTATTTTATTTCAAATATATTACATGTTTTTTCACCAATTTTTTTGGAATGAAACTTTTTTTGTGTGGAAAATAACTAAATATCCGATTTTATCTGAAAACGAGGAGTACTCTGGATATTTCCAAATTGCGCTGATCCTACTTGATGCTTTTATCATTAAACATACTTCAAGTCAATGACATCTTCTCTATCTTTTCAACGATTAAAATGCAATTAAATATCAGAAGTTCTGTGACTTTTTAGTGTCTTTTCTTGGCTTTATTTAAAAATTCAATGTTTTCAAATTTTAACCCTTTAATCTCGCATTCTTAACAGTTTTTAAAGCTACCATAAGGACAAATGCACTACTGGGGGTAATTGACAATTCCCACATTTTTTTTAGTCAATTCTAAATGTTTCGAAAAGGCTATAAACACAAAAATTTCTGCTCACTGTGCTTTTTTTCTTTTAAATTTGCAACATAAGATTGGTGGTTTATTTAGGCGGGGAAAACGACTCATTCGGCTTGAAGCTAATGTGACGTCACTTGTTCCAAACTTGCCTTGAAACGCAGCAGCAGAAACCAATTTTGCAAGTTTTTTGCACTAACTGGCACAGGATATGGCAATCATCTAAAAAAACTCACACCAATTATTTGGCAGAAATCTCATGATAACCATAGAAAGGGATTGAAGTTTTGACGTCACAGCTAAAATGTAGCGTTTTAATCGGACAAGGTTTTCAGGCATTTTCTTTTCTTGATATTTAAATAACTAATTTTTTTAAAGAACTTTTGTTTGAATATTTGGAATCGGAACGAAATTCTTCATAAATATCAACTTATTTCACACATTTTTAAGGTGTGCGAAAATTGTCTATTGTCAGGTCCCTTTTGTGCCCTTGTATCATTTTAACTCTGTCTATTTATTTGTAATTCTGTTGTTTCCAGACGAACATTTGTAACTAGCTGAATACCCGTTCTTCACTATGAAATTTTAACATGTGCAATATTTTAGCTAGCTGTAAGGCCTCGTGTTGCGGAAATCCATCATTGGTGTATAGGTTCAAGTTTTGGTGCTTCGCTCGCATTAAGTTTCAACGCTATGCAAAATCGAGCTCGCTTCGTTCGCTGAAAAGTTCATTGACACATGCTTACTTCACTCGTTGAAAGGTTCATTACTATGCAAGAATAGGCTCGCTTCTCTTGCTGAAAGGTTCGTTGTTGCATAAGCATAAGCTCGCTTTACTCAGTAAAATCTAATTGCTACGTAATGCCTGAATATTAGAAGCCTGTCCCCTGTCAAGACACACAAAAAAATCCCCGTTAATACAATAATACAACACCCCTTTAAGATTATTTTAACACGTGTTTGTGGAAAGCAATGAAGGCTAAAACTGCTTATGCTGAAATTTTAGAGCTCGAGACCTATTAGAAGTTGCTTTTTGTGAAAATATTAATTAAAAAAATTAATCAAAAAGCAAATTAAAATTTTACGTTCTTTTTACAGGCGGGCTACATTTAAATTATTAGTTTAAAAGTAAAATTTACTAATTGCCAGTCAACTTTGATTATTTATTTTACTAATTTTTTTAAATGTAGAGTAAAATCGCAAATGATGATGGAATTTCTATGGTAAGTAAAATAACCTACAATAAATAGCAAATCTGTTGCACAATTGAGGGAAAAATCACAGCTCAAATGAACTAAATCTAATGATGGTTGGGTAAGTACAGTCAAAGAGTGAAAGTTTCAAATAGCTGCACTGTTGCCATGGAAACTGCTTACATTAAATCTTCTTCCATGCTAAATGTATATGGTGTGGTGCCAAATGCAACCCTTACGAATTTTGCAATTTCGGCTTTCCTTTTAAATTTCATATATTGATTGGCTCGTGTGGTGAGTCGGCATGATTGGGTGGGAGAGAAACAAGGTTTTCTTATAATTTTCTCCACCAGATAGAAATGGTTTCCATGATAAGTTTACTCATGTGTTTTATTGTTATTTCTTAAGTTAATACTAAAACTTATAATTTAACCATTTTGAAACATGGAACTCCGTTTTAAGTAAATTTAAATAAGTTTTTTCTTCTATTTTCTTTCTCGTATCATTTCGTAAATATTGAAAGGAAACTTTGCATTTGAATAATTCAGATTAAAGAATCCCCTTCATGAATGATTGTGGGGTGGGAGGACGTCCCTGTTCTGGCTGCATTAACATTTTTGACCACAGGCTGCCTCTGAATCTTTCCTCAGTTATATAAAACCGTGGTTGCAGTACTTGGCTACTTCACTATCATTTCCATCTATCAGTTGCCACGCATTAGATTTGTTTTCTGAATCGTAATGTACTGTCCTATTTGATTTCTACATTTCTTTTCAGGTAGCATTTACAAACTTGTGCATCATGGTGCTGATGCTTGTTGTTGCTGCTGCCATTGCCTATCTAACACTAAAAGTCATCTACAGGATCTTCTTCAAAGCAGACGAGGAGGTTAACACTGGAAAGCCAGAACAATGGTTTGGAAAAGGTTTCAACATATTAAATTTATTCCTTGAATACTTGTACTACTGATAGGTTATGCATGCAACAGCATATATAACTAACCTAAATAGTTTCTTGTTGCATGCATAACTTTGTGTGTGCTGGGAGCTGTTAAGTGCTTGTTGAAATTAAATTTGGAGTGATAGTACCTAATGTATAGCATTAAAGTGCAAATGATCATCTTTATATCAGTGGTGTGCAATCTCTTAAAGAATATTTGCTAGCCTCCCTGCCATGATTCGTATAGTAGGAGTACTAATTACGCATGTATGATATAAGCAATAAATTTAGTGTCAAGCATTTACAGAACACCCCGCAATTAACACAAGTTCTTTAGTTCAGAAACCAGTTTATTCAGCAGTTAAGTATATGGTAGCAAACACATTTCCTCTTAACGCTCACCACATGTGTGAGGTTGAAATCCAAAATAACAAATATTTAAAACAACCAAAAGCAATAATTAAGAGTTAAACATATATATCATAACTAGACTTTCCTAGCTGGCCGAGTACTGAGTGAATAAAAGAGCCACTTACTGCTCATTGCTCTGGAACGAGCGGTCACCGCTTGCCAGCATCAAATCTCCGATCCCCGGTATAAGAACTTTTCTTTTCTCAGAGGTCAAGTAACCCACTCCTTCTCTCTTCCAAACCTCAGGGCTAGATGCTCTCCCTTCTTCACCTTGCAGCCTCCCAAATACCCCTCTTCAATTTCAACCCCCACGCGCAACATAAGTAAAGAAGTCAGCCCGCTCATTTGTGCAATTCTCATTGACGTAGTCTAAAGTGTCAAAAGAGGCGGGCTATGATTGTTACACCAGGAGGTTTCCTTAATTATATCATACTAAATGTCATAATGAAAACACCTTATGACACTCCCTTAAAGAAAAACTGCAATATTATTGTTGGAAAATGTATAGCTTATGTAATTTTGGATCTCACTGCAGTGCACTGTTTCACGTAAACAAAAATACAATATTGCGAACTTATTTCAATGATTGAGGTATTTGTAAAAAGATATCAGCACAGCTATCACTTGGTATCTGACTTTCTTTTTATCCTTGTTTTATTTGTTTAATTATTTTCTTAAATGCATTGGAGGCTGTTTTGAAGGAATAAACATTTCAGCAATCATTTAGCAGGAATATAAAAAATTCTATTCCGCTGATTTTCGAAATTTATTTTATACCTCAAGTCTTTTATAGAAATTTAAATAGGATTCTTTTATTTTAACTGTGTAATTCTTTAATATCTTTAAGCAAAAATATATTTTCACATTCACAGTAAAATGTTCCTGAACAGAAGCTTAATTAAGTAAATATACTTCCTTTGAGAGTGAAGAGAAATTGTTAACGGAGAATATAATTCAGTTCTTTATATTTATTATTCAGTAAATAGATTAAGTAATTCAGCTTTTCATATTAATATTATTATACAATAGATTTAAGTGCCAAAACATAGTTTAAAAAAAAAAAAATTACTATAATGTTATTTTTGTTATTAAAACATTAAAGTCGAATCCATTAAAAATTTTACAACACTTATATATCCATGAATTTTATAACGCTGATAAATACTTGTAACTAAAGCTATTAAACTTGGAAAATATCATTTACTTAAAAATTACAGACTTAAAAATTCAAACCAACCTCCTCTACTATACATCCAACAGCAAAAAAGATCAAATTGTACAATGTACATTCAGAAACAGAATATCCTATTGACATCAACTTCCTGTAAATCTGTTTTTAGAAATGAGTAGAAATATCGGCAATTATGATAGATTGTCCCTTGATGATTGTCAAGCTGTCTAGTGGAAGTTTTCCTTAACATGCCATTTGCGTTTTAATTTTTATCCCAATCCCAGGAAATTTATTGTGCTGTATTAGTGAACTATAAAGAATAATAAAAGTTAATAAAATTAGTTTTTGTATACAAATTATTTTATATGTGAGCATAAGCAATTCTTAAAAAAATGCAAGGTTTTTAAAATTGATACACTTATTATTTTGCATTAATGGTATTTTTTTTTATTAGTTCTATCAATTAAAATATTCAATGAAATCTGCTTAAAATGTATGTAAACTTCGATATATATTCATTGCTAGAAGTGTGGGTAGACGAGGGGTGACGCGTTCTATCACTTTTAAAGAAAATACCCTTGCGTCTTCTCACTTCTAAAACCCCTGAAATCTATCCCCCCCCCCCCCACTTTTAAAAACACTCAATCTGTCTAAAAACTATTAAAGAAAAATAATATGAATCTTTAAATGTAGGTACACTGAGAAAAAGTAATTTAAAGTTTTCAAATTAAAATTTAAATCTATTTATAGTATATATCATGCTATTATAAAAATGTATTATACTACTTTGTATAAAGATATAAGTATTTTTATTAACGAATACTGTTACGCTTGGTCAACTTTTAGCTTTGGAGAAACTTTAAGTTAAATTTCTATTTTTCTTTTATAGAGAGACAGGCTATTTAAAAAAAAAAACATTTTAAAGATCTCTATTAATTTAATATGAAAGTATGCACATTTAGAAGCATTATTTAAATCTAAATAAACAGTTATGCATGTAATTTTTTAGTTATTACTTCACTTTATCTCTTGTTTGAGAGAAGTACCATGTCTGGTATAATTGTTTAGTGGTGAATATGATACAAAGCAACCAACCTTCAACTGCTTTCTGTTTTCAGCGGCTGCTGAAGAAAGTGATGTGGATGTTTCTGTTCGACCCTTCAAAATCCAAGTTCCGGATGCAGTTCTTCAAGACCTCAAGGAGAGATTGGAGAGGACTCGTTTTGAAGCTCCTCTTCAGGATGTCAAATTCAACTATGGGTTAGCAATGGCATATTCTTTCTAGGGTCAAATTTTAGTAATTTTATGACCAATGATTAAAAAAAATATATTATTTAAAATATGTATATGGAGGTTATTATTAAAGTATCCCTAGTCAGAGCTTGTGTGATTAAGACCTCTTCATAAAAATTTGTATACAATTAACTGAGACCATACAGAAATTATCTCAATGATAAATAATAGAAATATAATAATGAAAGAAAGAATATGTGTGTCTGTCTATAGAAACTAACTTCCACTGCTTGGAAAATTTTGAAATGTTAAACATAAGTAGTATTTGATCTCAAATTTTGTTTCTAACAGTCAGAATGTGTTAAAATTATATATATTTTTTTTTTAAATTTTAATATTACTACTCATTACCAGTTCGCAAAACTCTCGCCAGATTACATCAAATTATATTATCTCAGTATCTAATTTGCATAATTTTGTTAAACAGCCCTGCATTTGTTTCTCAAAAGAAGGGGAGGTAGTTAACATGAATTTTTTTTTGTTTCCTTTTTGGAAAAGAGTTGTAATAATGGGGAAAAGGTTTTAAATTCTAACTATGGGTTTGCATAGCAATAAATCTTTTAGCGACTAGCAGAGCAGTAATGAAATTTTTAGTGAGCCTTGTTTGTAAAACATCAAAAAAGCTAGGAACAATACGCATTGAACGGGCCACACAGCTAGTACAATAACAAATAGATAAAGTTTTTGTAATTGGTACTTCAAAAGAATTATAATTACATGATAGCTATTCCAGCATTATTGGTTTATTTTATTGGTCTAAAACTTCAATCACAACCTCTCGTCTCTATTTTCGTGTACAGTAATGTGTCATTTAGGATTTTTTTTACACAGTAACACATTTCCATCTTGTGGCAAAAATTTGAACTGAATGTCTCTCTTTTTGTCCAATATTATTTATTATATTGGTAACATATTATATCAATAGTATATGTACTAAATTTTATAAAGATATATTTCTTTGAAAAATTTATAGACAGCTCTAAACTGGTGTATTATCGTTATTACTAAACTGAATATATTCTGAAAAGGCTGTGTAGGTGCTAACGTAAATGTTCTTATTAAAGAGAAGTATGAATTTAGCATGTTGACTATAGTAGATGACCACATTATGAGTTAACTAGAAGAGTATAGGTTTCCTGCATGTTGATAGCATCGATATAGATAAACAACTGGGTAGACTGCTCCATTGTCAATGCAAAGAGAAAAACGCGGCAGGGATTGCGAAGCTGGTGGGAAGATTAACCAATCACAATTCACTTTTATAGTTCGATGGAAATGCGAAAAACCTTGTAAAATGCTAGAGTATATATTTTTTTGCACATTATTACCAATTAAGGTCTACTATTGACATTTTTGCTGTGTACAACCCAAAATTTTATTTTCAATCCTCGGCAATCCGTATTTTTTATCCCACCAACGGCATCTGGCAACGGCTTCATTTTCCCAGCGTTAAGCAGTCTATCCAGTTGTCTATTTATATCGATGGTTGGTAGTAAGAAGTCTGACCTACAGAGATAATAGAATGAGTACTACAGCAGCATGTTACCAATTTAGGGATGTTATAACTATCACAGGAATTATGCAGGTTTTCCCCCTCTAATAATATCTGTAACTTGAAACTAACTAGGAACTTTACAGGAGGGTGAACAAATTCCCAACCACTCCCATGGATCCCTTAACGCTCTGTTATAACTCTCACAAATTCATAAGAAATTTTTTTTAGTCTGTTGCAATGTTATAGTTTGATAGAAAACAAACATTTAATTAATGTTCAATAGTACAAAAACTAAAACTTAATGTGCAATAATACGAAAACTGCCAAATTCACATTTAGATTTATTTGACCCTGAGGTACAGATATGGCAAAGCAAATTACTATTGCTTAGATTGAAGGTTTTAGGTAATATGTGGGAACTGGTTTTAAATTTGCTGCAGGGATCGATTAGAAAATAAATATTTTTTTTAAAATGCCCAAATGTGGGCTGTAGTAAAGTTGTTACTTATATATTGTTGTAATTTCATATCATCAATCATATGGTTTGCATTCAAGTTTTAAAGGTAGAAATTAAGTATTAAGAGAAAAACCAAAGGAGTCCAAAAAGAATTGATAAGTTTAAGATTCCAATATGAAGCTACTACGATGAATAGACTGGTAAATCGTGAAGAAGAATATTTGATTAAAAATTAGAAAAAGTGGGAGAATTTACACCGTATTTAATTTTGTTTTATTTGTTCTGTAAATTGTTTTGATTAAGAAATCTGTGTTTTTTTGTTTTTTACTTGTTTGTTCTTCTACACAGGTTCAACTCTAAGTACCTGCGTGAAGTGGTGAAGTTTTGGAAGGATGATTATGATTGGAGGAAACAGGAGGAATTGCTCAATGAGTTCCCACACTTCAAGACGCGCATCCAGGGAATGGACGTGCACTTTATTCATGTGCGACCTAATCTGCCTCCAGGAACAGATGTAAGTTGCATTCTTGCATATTCATCATGTATGCTCATAATTTTGGAAAGTCCCAACTTAACAATGTTTGTTTAACCCATTGACAGTCATGGGAATGGGCAAAACTCCCCAGTTGTTTTCCCTGCAATAATTTTTAAATTATATTTATAATTCAAATACATAATTTTTTTAAATTATTTTTTATTTATTTTGTTTTAGATAGGTTATAGACTATTATCCTAATAAAAATATCTAAAATATATCTTATTTTAAATTTTATTTATAAACTTAAAAATGTTGTGTATTGCTTGAAAAACTGGGGATCCTAAGACGTATATATACGTGGAAGATCGTCAATGGGTTAAAAGAACCTACTTAGTGTTAAATTGGCTATTTTCATGTGTCTTTTATTATGTCAATTTTTATTCAATCATTATGCATATTTGAGGCATGGTACATTTCATTGCAAACACTGACTGATATAGTATAATTTTTCAAGTCGTCTCACTTCTGAAATTTTTTGAAAACTTTTTTTTTAGTTCAAGTTTTTTTCCTGGTTTCTACTTCTCTCGTGTGAAGAGAAGCTTTTTTTTTTTTTTGCTTGGAAGCTGCACCTTGTTTGATATTTACATTGTTACTATTCAACTTTCTTGAGGATATTTATTACTGAACAGTTTAAGTTACTTTTCAATTAGAATCGACCTTATTGATTTTGTTAGCAATTAATTATATCCCAAATCATCAGCAAGTGTGTAGATCCATAATTTTGTCAAATTGTGAAACATTTGGCTTGTGTGAAATGGATGTGTATTGTACTGACCAGATGATGTTTAGCAGTTATTATCTGATTTTAGTAATTTCTCTGCCATCTATGACAATTTCAGAAATATATTCACTAATATAAAATATGCTAATACTTAATATGCATGATACGAAATCAAATTGTATAATAGCGTTGCCTCAATGCTGCAACTAGATAACTCCAAAATTGTCATTTTTTAGATATGTGCACGATTAATCATAAATTATTTGCCTTTATTGTTATGCCACAAGTGAATAACTGTAGAAAGGTCCCATTACTCATTATATTAAAGCTATTAGACAGTTTTATGATTTCAATGCTTTGAAAAAATTTCAAATGCTTTTTTCTGAAAACTATATTTTTGGAGTTATCTTGCTGTAGCATTAAGATGATGATGTGATTTGTATTTTTGTTTCACAAGAAATAAAGTCGAATAAGATAAATTATGCACCTTAAATTATTCTAGGGTGTTGTTTGATACTAATCATGATTGCTAAGGCAAAATAAGTAACTGGGATCTCAAAAATTAGGATTTTAAATATGTTTAAAAGTTGAAAACAAAACCCAAAGTTCTTGTAAAAAAAAACTTATTGTGGCTCAAAAACCATTCATAAAAACTGTTTTATGCACTGTCTTAGATGATTTGTACAGCAAAAAATGAGCACCTCTGTGCATTTATCAGATATCTGGAGTGAATCTATAAGGTTCTAGTTAAATGTGTTTATTCACAAGAAATAAAGCGACACTTGAGTTAATTTTTTTAGTTCAGTTCATTCCATCCCAGAAGATTCAATTAACAGTCTTTTTGAAAGATTATTGACTCACAAGAAGTTAGTTTACACAACAACTTTGAGTTCTGTTTTCAAATTTAAACACATTTGAATATGGCATCTTTGGTGAACACAGTTTATCTTAACTATTGAAGGTAAAATTAAATGGACACCCAAATGCTTTTTGTAACAATGAAATGGCAGTCATTTTCCTCCTTCTGCTTTGTTTTTTATTAATTAAAAATTCACATCATTATATACACCAGCCTGTTGATTGCATGTCACCCATTATCAACATTTGCATAAATATTTATGAGTTTCTAATTCAGTAGCTAGTGTGTATTTGTCCATGTGTAACAATATCTATGATCTTCTCCAGATAAAGGTGTTGCCTATCTTGATGGTGCATGGGTGGCCTGGATCTTTCTTTGAGTTCTACAAACTAATACCTCTCCTCACCACCCCCTCTGCTGATAGGAACTTTGTTTTTGAGGTCATCTGCCCTTCTATCCCGGGATACGGATTTTCTGACTCACCCCAAATAAAAGGTCAATCTTCTTTTATCTGTTTTCTATAAGCTTGCTGCTTTTGTTCGTCATTTCTCCCCACCCCCTTCCTTTCATTTTTTTTCTTTTTCATTCTCTGTTCTATTATAAATCAATATTAAAAAAAATAAGAGAGAAATAGGAGAAATAAAGTCTCACAAAATTGTGTCTTGAATTCCATTGTTAAAAATCTGTTTGGCATTCTTAGGATTGGTAATGATGCAAAAAAAAAAAAAAAAAAAACAGTGATAGGTGCTTTCAAAGAAAATTTGGTTCAAAAGGGTTTTGATGTTGTTACTCACACATTTTCTTTTTCTCTTCTGCCTGCAATGAAAGGATTTTACTCTGTATTTGTTGCTGTTTTATATGCTGTTATATATAATGGTTTATATGCTTCTATGTATTTTAGATACAGCTACAGTGTGGTTGTACACTAATGAAGCACAATTAAATTTTCAATAAAATTCTCTGCTTAATGTGCTCTCTCTCTCCATCAATATCCCACCATTAAAAAATATGAAATTAATTTGAATTTCATTCTCCCATTAAGTAATTATAAATCATATAAATTTAAATAAAGACATAAAAGTTATGCCAGTTGTAACGTACAGTTTATTTTGAGAAAAGAGGATATTTTGAATGCAAAGTTAACTAATAACCAGCAGATCACAAATTTTTTGTTATTGGTTCTGTTAAATCTGTCTGGACCCCTGAATTAGTAAGTAATCATTATTTGCTTTTAAGCTGCCGGGTAGTCATAAAGTATCTTAAAAGAGTGGTCACAGAATCTATAAATCAGGGAACTTTCTGATTCTGGAAGAAATCAGGGAAATGTCAGGCAATTTTTTAAAAAATTTCACAAATATCAGGGACATTTTCTTTATTTTGAATGCATGTTTCCTCGCTCATCCGTATTTTGGCTCCATTTACCCAGAAAATTGTGGTGATAATCCTTAGTAGTTGTGAATTATTTTAATTGTTAGAAGTTGGCAGAATAATTTAAAAAATGTTCATTACCTCCAAAACTATTTTTAAAATATTGACAGATTATCTCTTTAGCATACATGTTCTATTTGATCCGGGTGCCTGCACATCTGTAAAAGTCGGGGAAATTTTTAAAAAATGTTTGCCGTAATATCAGGGAATTTTCTAGAAATCTGTCAGGGAACTGTTTTTCCTAAATTTTGTGGCCACCCTGTGTAAATCCTGTATTAATAATTATTGGATTCCCAGGCCAATTCTCTCCACAACCATGGTTTCTTAAGTTTCTGCTTATATTTATGGTTCCTGGTCAAATAAAATTCCTAGTTGTGACTAATGAAGTGGTTTGAATTAAAATTGCAAACTGGTTTTTGGGTAGTTTTGTATGAATGCTCTTCATATGTTCTAAAGTTTTTTGTTAATACAGGGTTCCCATAGTCCAGGGGTCGCAGACGTCCTATATGTCCTATAAATCCTATATTTTTTTAAAAATCGGTAAAAACGTCCTATATTGTCCTATATTTTACAATTGTCCTATATATCCTATATTTCTACATTGATTCGATCTATATTTTCTTCGAATTCGTAATAACGGCGCCGTTTGTTGCCATTTTCTAATATTTCGGATTCCTTGGCTCGATCGTAGGTGAAAAAGACCTCACAAAAACGATGTTTGTAACGGCGGCGCGGCGTTTTATCTGTTGTGACGTCACGTGCTGTATAATCTACAACTCAACTCTACTGGACCGGCGGGAGTTGTAAACATGTGAACATTTCCATAACAATCAGTCTTGAATTTCTGATCTGATTTCTCCTCCAACGTAATAAATTAATTGGCCATAATGCAGAGAGAGATGCAACAACAAAACTCTGCCTCGGGAAAAACGGATAAAAACAACTTGGGATTAACTTGCAGGACTACTAAAGAACATTTTGAGTGCTCAGTCAATAATTGATGAAGGAAACAAAAGGGTTAAGATTTACTGTATGATATCGGATGGCGATTTTTTTATTCCGAATCCTGTACGGATTCTGCTCCACGAATTGTTTACATCAAACCACTCCAAATTATGGCAACCATAGGCAGTTAGTTATCTTGCTCTTAAAAATGGCAAGGCTGCCATTTTTTGGCGAAAATCGCCTTGGCGCAGAATTCGTACCGGATTCGGAATATTAGCCACGATTTTTTCATAAAAGTCGCCAAAATTGAAAATTACGTCAATACGTTGTGTTGTCAAATCCAAACGATCACTAGGGTTGCTTTAAAACCAAGTGCCAGGTTCGCCACATTCGGCGATAAATCTCCCACTTTTCGCCGCCAACCCAGCCGACACTGAACAGTAAATCTGAATCCACAAAAGACTGCAAACAGGGATAAAAAGAAAATACTTAAAGAAATTGGAACTGTTAAAAATGCTGGAAGCAAAAGACTCATGATTGCAAATAATGTAATTAATGAAACTTGATTTAGGGATGGAATATTGATTCAATAACGGATCACGTATTCAGGATCAGGCGATTTCTTTTTTTTTAAAGGTGTGTTTTCTATTCTCTTAAATTCAATATAACGAGTTTATAAATGTATAACGAGTTAATTTTGAAGTTCAGTAGCAACTGTGTGCAGTTATTTGATGTTTTATATTGTCCTATATTTTTTTTGAAAAAAATCCTATATATTCTTATTTTGTCACTTTGACCCCTGATAGTCATTGAAAGTCATTAAAAATGCTTAATATTTTTTTAACTTGTTTTCAAGGCCTTGAAAATGCTTATAAGTGCTTAAAAACCATTGAAAATGCTGAGAGGTCCTTAATAGTCCTTAATATTTACAGATGTTGTGTACCGAACTACAAAAGTTATAAAAATACAACTCAAACTTGCTATCTCCTTGTGACTGCCACTTATCTGCACCGTATCGGAATTCTCTGACTTATTTGTGCTACTCATCTGCCAACTTGTAACTTTATTTGTAGAATATGCTTTATTTTTTAAAAATGTATACATAGACATGATACCTGAAAACAAATTTTCAAAGGTCCTTAAAACATTATTTAGGTCCTTAAACGTCATTGATTTTCATTCTTGTGATTTGAGTGGGAACCCTAAAATGTCAATACTTTAGCTTTAAAATAATTTTTCAAATAGTTGTTGAAACTGAATTTTTTTTACGTAGCTATTTGTGTCTTTTTCATTTATAGGATTTGATGCACGAGCAGCTGCCCATGTTTTCTTGGTGCTGATGAAAGAGCGACTGGGACACAACACTTTCTATGTTCAAGGAGGAGACTGGGGATCCTTCATCACTTCCATCATGGCGAGATACTATCCTAAGAGGTGAAGAAATCAAATACCTCCTTCATATATTTCTCAGTGGACTTTAATGTCATGCTCTTACAAAAGATTTATGTTCCAAATCTACAAAACTGAAAATGGAGGTCCTAAATTTGGCAGTATTATTTCATGAAGTTTTCTATAAAAGATTAACCAAAGGGACTTTAATTAGCTGTAATTAGAGATTCTCCTTATTATTCTATTTAATACATTAGATTTCAAACACATATTATGCTTTATATCTTGCCATCATGATTAGATTTTGTAAAAACATTTAGCAAAAGATATTAGCATGCGGAATTTGGCTCATATAATTTGGAAACGTTTTTTATTTCGTCTTAGTTTTTTATTTCATTTATTTATAACTTAGAAATGCTTATATCTTTGCTTTCCTTATGAAAATCCTCAATAGAAATCCAGTTTTGAAGCACAAATATAATTGAAGTTTTTCCTCTAAGGAATTATTAACCCTATATCTTGTGTCAAATAAAAATCCATCAATATATTCAATACAGTCATTTTTGAGAAATAAAACTTAAAGAAACTTAAAATGTCCTTATTCCTATGTCGATTGAAGGTTGAAGTTCCTCCCTTTTATTAAAATGAGCCTTACTCAGAGTTGAGGATTTTCTAACTAAATTCTTCAGGTTCTTTTGAAACTAAATGTGTTTTATTTCTTATTTCCTTAAATCTTTTCACAAAGAGTAGTAGTCTTTGTCCACTAAATCACAACCCTTATTCATGCATTTAATGCATTACAAGAAGCTGAGAAATAAAAAAATCCTATCTATTTCGTAAAGTCACATAGAATATCTACAGGGTGGTCATAAAGAAACTTTGCTGATATATGGACCTCTTCTGTTCAACAGATCGAGATGAGATATCAGCGGTATGAGCTTGAGATTCTCTGAATGGCAAAAAAAAAAAAAAACGGTTACAGTTATAGTTACAGAAACTCAACATTTTAGAATGACACCTACTTTTTCCTCAAAATGTTCAGTGCATGTGAAGACCCAAAGAAGCGTTGGAACTGTATGTGTATCACAAAAAAACAGCTCTGCAAACGGCCAACAAAAACATAATCGGGGGGCACACGGACGCTGCTCGCCAGATATTCAGTGTAGAAAACCGATAAAATTGACTATGGTGGAATCCATGTGAATTTTATCTCTATCATATGCAAATTTCCACTGTGCGCCCTGATTGTGTTTTTGTTGGTTGTTCACAGAACTTTTTTTAATGCATGCATAACTCATATGTTTTTTGTCATACACGTACCATTCCAATGCTCTTTCGGGTTTTCGCTTGCGTTGAGCATTTTGTGACAGGAAAAAAGTAGGTGTTGCCATTCATAAATGCCGAGTTTCTGTAACTATAACTGTAACCAAAAGTGCCATTCACAGAATACTGAGCTCATACCTCTGAACTATAGCTGAAATCTCATCTCGATCTGTAGAACGGAACGGCCTCTGGAGGTCCATATATCAGCAAAGTTTCTTTATGACCACCCTGTACATGTATTATTTAAACCCTGTAGAACTTCCACCATTCTGTGTTTCTGAGAGAGAAATATATCTCTGTGCAGCATTCTAGGGGTCCACGTGAACATGTTTGCATCTCGTCCGAAGGGCTGGGACATAGTGAAGATGTTCGTTTTGTCCTACCTCCCTTTTCTGATCCCGCGGGAGGAGTGGAACTCCTTTTTCCCAATCAAAGAGAAGGTGGCTTTCTGGGCACAGGAATCGGGATACTTCCACTTGCAGAGCACTAAGCCTGACACAGTGGGTGAGTATCATATATTACTGATTAGACATATTATTCGTCATATAAAGGGGATGTGCATGAATAACGTCACGTTAAATGTTGAGTGTTTCACACCACCCTTCACCTATCTCATTCTATCATGTTTGATTGAATCCCCTTCCCTAAAATTATGTAACATTGCTACCACAACAACCCTTTCCTAAAAATTTATTTGACCATACCCCTCTATTTTTCTAAAATTTAAAAAAAAATAAAAAAATTCCCATTTAATTTAGTTTGTGGTTTTGAAATTAATTGAGATAAAATCAAGTCCAACTTATTGCAAATTAGATTTTATTAATATGTTTTGTGATAAAATGATCTATTCATGTGATTGAAAGTAATTTTTTAAACTTTAATTTTTTAAAAAAATAACTTTATCAAATTTGTCTTGTAAAAGTGAATTACTACTTCACAATAGTTCTCGCCTCCTTGCCATGGTCCATCACATTGGACAAACCACCTCCTTCCCTCTTCTGTGTTGCATAATTTATCTATGCCTACCAAGCACTCTTTGTGTTGTTAAACTTTTGTAATAAGGAATGGAAATGAGCTGAAAGAGGACAAAAAAGAAATCTTGATAAATCGTTGATTTTTTTTAGCATTGATGAGGCAGGATTTTGCATCCAAGATTTCACCAGTTGTATAGACATTATTGTGGCATTTAAAAATAATTCAGTTTTAGATTATTCTTACTTTTATTTTGTTGACTTTTTATTGAACTCAAACTTAATGGAACATTTCGAATCGATTATTTAATATTTCATTCTTGGAAAATAACATGGACAGAGAATCCTTAAATAGTGGTTTTAAATTGATTTTCTTATAAGGCACACTCTCTTAATGCATTCAAAATAAAATCATAGGTACATCTAAGTGTCCAACAAACAGAAAAGTATGGTAAACTTTGAAAAATCACAGAATTTAAAAATTAGTTTTAAGTAAAAGTATGAAAAATTCCAAATTAAATTCTATTGAGCAATAAACCTAAATGTCCCAATCGGATATTTCCTCTTTAACATATTATATATAATTCTTTATACCAACTTTTTTTATTTAATGTTCCTTAAATAATTTGATACTCGCATAAATCATAAGCATGTAATTTAACTTACTATGTATTTCTTTTGGTAATAATTCATAAAATTGCCACTAATTGGGAACGGTCAGTCATATATCATGCTAAATCCATTTTTTTTCCTTCTTGGTATTTGTGTGACATGCAATAGGGGCTTATGCTTTTATATTATTGCAGGTGCTGCAATGGCCGACAGTCCAACTGGACTGGCCGCCTATATCATGGAGAAATTCTCCACGTGGACAGAACCTAGTTATCGTGACCTTGAAGATGGTGGACTCACAAAGAAGTACAACCTCCATGAACTTCTCACTAATGTCATGATCTACTGGGTCAACAATAACTTTACCTCATCTGCCAGATTCTACAAAGAGAATTCTGCTTCCATTGTCAGCCAGATACACGACAAGTAGGCTTTTGTATTTTCTTATCTCATGCTTATTGCTCAGTCATTGAACTTTGTTTTTAGATTTTAGGTTTTTCGGTTCTTCAACAAAACCTAGCTTTAAGTGAATAGTGCAGTGTAGTGTAAAATAAAAAGTAGGATAACTTTATACTGGTATACTATCTGTAGGGAGGGGGTGTTCAAGAATTTTTTTAGGAAAGATTGGAAGGAGGGAATTGGTTGACAGCTTAGAGTGTAATTTTAATGTTATCCTTTTACCCATAATGGTATGCAGAGAGTGGTCACAGAACCTGGAAATCATGGAAATGTCAGGGGACTTTATAAAATTTCAACAAAGTCAGGGACATTTTGAGGTGTGGTTTTCCTGTTCTTCTGTATTTTGGCGTGCCATTTACCTGAAGATTTGTTGTGGTAATCATTAAATGTTGTGGAATAATTTAAACTTTTCACTACCACCAAGACTATGTTTAAAAAATAGGCATGTTATCTACTTAGCATACTTGATCTGTTTGATCAGGGTATCTCTACATCTGGAAAAATTGGGAACGTTTGAAAAAAGTTTACTATAAAATCGGGGATTTTTTTAGAAATCTGTCAGGGAAATCATGGAATTTTCAGGGAACTCTTTTTCTGGAATTTTGCGGCCAACCTGTATGCAGGGTGTCATCTCTTTATCTCAAAAAGGTCAAGGCACCACAATATAGAGTTGCCAGAACCAACATTCCACTATATTGTTTGATATTGAGACAATTATAATCCTCTTATTGAAACAATTTTTTTTAAAAATTTTTGGTATTGTGGACGCAATTTCCATTTGCTACTGTGGAAGCTGTCAATTGTTTTAAGGTGGCTCTTTAAACTATAGAATTTTTAACATTTGATCGCTTGTTCAAATTCGCAGTAATATAACCCTTGTGATCAAAAACTTAAAATTTAATGAACAGACGTGAATTTAAAAATTGATGATATAGCAAGAATAAGTGTAGGTGAATTACAATAATGAATTAAATTATATATTTAGAATTAGTTGAAATATTATAAGACACAAAATTTGCCAATTTTTTGCTGTTTTTGTTACTGTTTTAAAAAAAATTATAAATCTAAGGTGAAAGAAATGAAAAATAAACTCTACCTGAATTACAACTTTTACTATCAAACAATTTACACCATGATAGTTGCTTCTCAACCTTACTGTGGCAAAAAGATGATAAATCAATGAATTTAAATTTCTTCATTTGCAGTTTCCTTGATGATATTTTCCCCATCTTTCAAATTTTAATCCTATAATCAAAGATGCCAACATTTCTATGGATTTTCCATAGTTTTTAAGGATTTTTACTTCTTTTTTGCGGTTTACCCATGACCAATACTCTTACATTATGATGAATGAATACGAAATTCAATAGCAACTATTACATCAGCGAAAACTGGTCAAAAATTACCTGTGCATGCTGTAGTACTCGCAGAAAACACAAAAAAGGAAAGAACATAATATGTGGTTCATTATTCAACGAACATCAATAAAAGTAACATGGTCAACTACATACAGGTCAAAGCAGGTGTTCAAATTGCCATCAAAGAGCTGCAAATCTGGCCTCACATCTATGGCATATGGAAGCCCGGATATTCTCTAAGATTCCGGGCATATCTCAGTGACTTCCATACATACAACCATGTCCACGATGCTCTCATACACCAGTGACTTTATGTACCAGTGACTAATGACTCGGGGGCACCCCCAGAAGAATAACTTATAACAAACACTACTACCATTGTGTCAGTGTGTAAAATAAAGGGTTTTGCAAAAACGTTTGGGAATCCTGTGCAACGTCATCTACCATGGCTGAAAAGCATTTTCAACCAAGCATTGCTGTGCGATTCCGAGCTGGCCCTGATCATTTCCTGGGCCCACAAGGCCTGTAGCCTTGGGCCCATGATTTTAGGGGGCCCCGAAATTGGCTGTAAACTTATAACTTTTGTTTCACGAAAGCTAATCTTTTATAATCTGTATTAAAGAATTTTTACATAAAAATCATTTTGCATTGATTTTGAACCGTCTTTAGTTTCTCAGAGTGTATTTATTCAGATAAACCAAACCATCATTTAAAAGGATGAAAAACAAGCTTTCTTGAAGGACAGAAAGGAAAAAAATGGGCACGAAGTCTTGACGAATTTATTGTGAAATCAGCAAATGTCAATCCCGAAGTTGTGAATAATGCTGCAGATATTGTTGTCATGGATATTTCTACTCATAGTGATAATGAAGTGCAGTGTTATACGTAACAAAGTAAATCCTCTTTTGGAGAAATGAAGCGTCATGGTTTCATATTAAATAGACTAAAATCAAGATCCTTAGTAAAAAGTTTCCACTCTAAGTCACAATATGAGATTTCAAATGAACTTTAATTTCAATTAACTTGTAATGAATCTTTTATTAATGATGATGGTAACAAGCTAAAGTTGAATCCAAGTAAATGATTAATTACCTTATAAAGATGTTGGAAATGTAAATAACTTTCACAGATGGATTATTAAAATAAAATCTAGTAATTTTACTATCATCTTAGAGTTTAATATTATATTCTTCGAATTTGAAAATACTTTTTTTAAATAAAATTTTATTTTTTGGCTCGATTTCAGAAGGCTGGGGACACCGTAAAATATGAGGCAAATTTAAAATATGTTTTTCTATATTTAAGTACATCTAAATTATACTATTACAGTATCCTGCCGATTCTGTAAATTTTTTTTTACAAAATGTTTCCTTTAGGATACTTTTTGCTAAAAAATCACTTTTCAGCAAATTTTCAGGGGGCTTGGGACGTCGGAAGATACAAGGTGAGACCGAAAAGTAAGGTGACTGATGTCATAATAATCACTGTATTATATATTTGTAGATAAATACATCATTGTCCTTCAAAGTAGTTCCCGCTGTCTACAATACACATCTGATAACGTTCATACAAGTTCTTAAAACTTCTGAAAAAGTCCTCCTTTGAGACTGTCTTAAGTTCCTTGGTAACAGCAGCTTGAATGTCTGAGATGCTTGAAAATTGGTTTCCCTTCAGTGCTAGTTCTAGTTGTGGAAAGAGGAAAAAATCTGCTGGCGCTAGATCAGGGGAATAAGGAGGGTGTAATACTAGACTGAAATTGGCACTGAAGGGAAACCGATTTTCAAGCATCTCAGATATTCAAGCTGCTGTTACCAAAGAACTTAAGACAGTCTCAAAGGAGGACTTTTTCAGAAGTTTAAAGAACTTGTATGAACGTTGTCAGAAGTGTATTGTAGACGGCGGGAACTGCTTTGAAGCTCAGTGATGTATTTATCTGCAAATATATAATACAGTGATTATTATGACATCAGTCACCTTACTTTTCGGTCTCACCTTGTATTAACGAATTTTGATCAAACTTTTACAATAATATAATGAACCCAAAATACAACTTTTGCACCCCCTGCCGATTGAAATTTCGAAAAAAAGGTTTTTTTGCTCCACCCTTCTGAACATGTTCTCATAACCATTGAAAGTATAAAATTCCTCTTCATAAATCCTCAATAATCCTATCTTTCCAGGATACCAATTACAGTCCCCTGTGGCATTGCCCTCTTCCCCCAAGAACTAATGGGCATGCCCCGTGCCCTTGTCTCCTCCCATGTCAAGGACCTTGTTACATACTCAGTGATGCCCCGTGGAGGTCACTTTGCTGCATTCCAGGAACCGGAACTACTTGCGCAAGATGTCTGCCATTTTGTGCAGGCCATACTGAAGAGAAATGTATAGTTGCATAGCTGAACGTATGTAAACACAAATTCTTACTAGTTGTATCAGGAGTTTGTTTTATAGATTTTTTCGTTATATTTCATTTCTCTAATAGCCTAAGTTGCAACAGGAACTTGAATTGAAATCAGGAAAACTATAGGTTTTTTTTTTTTTTTTATCTCCTCAACTGCTATAGAAGTTGGTATAACTTTTCTGCATAATAAAAACAAAAAAATCCATCAAAATATCTGTAAAAAAAATTATGGATCTTATTCATTGTTAATGAAAGTAAATGGAACATGGGCGTCACTTGCCAGGAAAACAGCTCCTGCCAGATAGTCTAGTTGATGGCAATCGCTATAGAAATAAGACGCTTCGATTTAAAATTGAGATTTCATGCCAAAAATTAGCGTCCGAAGCCTATAAAGTAGATATCTTTCTCTTATAATCCCCTGAGGAAAGTGGGGTTAGTATTTTTTTCACAGCAACGGAGAATGTTAGACAAGCTGGCTGGAGCTATTATTGTGACAGTAGTTGCATAGTTAAATTTATATATGTAGACAAGTTTTACAAAAAAAAATAGAATTTGTTTTCATATCGTCTGTTAAATGCTACAACTAGACAAACTACATAACTTTTCATTACAGTTAACTAGTTGTAGTACTCATCTCACGATATGTAATTAAAAGTTTTAACTGATCCCCTTCGTAACAATTTGAAGAAGTGTATGGCTAACATATGCTTATAATAAAAAATTCAATTTATTAGTATTTTAATTATCTTTTTTTGAAAAGTTCTACAATCGGAATAAATATGAAACTAATGTGCCAAAGATCAAAAACTGAGTATAGGTTGGATTACGCCTGAAAATGATATATTTTTTGTAACAATTTAATCCCAATACTTGATTGGACCACTCCAAAGTTAATATTTGGTCCCATTCATGAACAAATTGATTTTCTTTTTTTAATTCTTAAGTCAACCTCAGGTCATATTGACCCTTATTTGAGTGAATGTTATCATTGACTAAGAGGTTACTTAAGGCTTACTATACTACTTAATTTGTTGTACATAGCACAACTCACAGCTATTGATTATTGACCAACTATAAAATATTGGTGTTGGAATATTTTATTGGTATTCAATTCAGTACCATATCCTGACATTGCTGTATTTTAATTTTGATTCAGATTTTAACATAAACAAATCTTGCATAGAATGGAAATCATCTAAAACTATTTTCAAAATGTTAAATAACATGCCACCAAGGAAATTTCAAAGTAAAATTGTAGAGCATTGAATACGAGTCGAAAGTAATTTTGGGTAGGGTCCGTTTGTGATTTCATGGTTTTTATAGGATGACATTCAGTAGAAATTTACTATACTATTAGTTTGGATGATAAATCAACGAATTTAAATTTCTTCATTTTCAAGTTTAAAGAAAAGGAAAAGACATTCTACATGAGCAAAAACTCTTATTTTACATTAACCATTTTATTACTTTCAAAAAATTTCTAAACATTCATTTTTTTAATAAATTTAATTTTTATTGACATTATTCTGGGTGGTCAAGAATTGTCAGGAAAAATCATTGTTTTTCCACCCTGTTAATATATACTTTAATTATTCATCAGTAAATCTATACATTCAAACAACTTAAATTCTAACATTCTTTCAAAGCGGTGCAAATAAATTTCCAAATATTTCGCCAACAACTCTATGGGTTTTTTTTTTTAATTAAAAAAAGAAAGAAAAGACATTCCACTGTGTTTACAATCACTGTTTGGTCTCATATATATATATTTTAAATTTAGAATCTGGACTCAACAGAAACCTGCCGACAAGAACACCATATTTACATTTTCAGTGTTCTACTTTATACCCTTTCAGTTAGAATCCTAAAGCTTTTCTTGTTCTATTTTTATTCATCTAATATTATCTGTAATTTTATTTTAACACTTTGTTGACCACCAAATTTACACAGAAACTATGTCATGTCACCGGCTATAGTACAATGATGAGTTAACTCGTCATCAGTCAACAAGGTTTGAACATGAAAAGACGAGTTAACTTGTCACCGGTTAGCAATATGTTAAGTATTAAAAAGTTAACTTTTTTGTAATTAGAAATTGGAATTTACTCATCTTATCTTAATTATAAACTACCTTTTACTATTGCTGAATGTGTGTATATAACATATTATTTTTATATATTGGCCTGTTGTATTCAATTTAAATACATATGAAATGTTGTTTATATATAAGAATTTTAATGAAACGTTGATACTTATAAAGTTGTATAAAAATGTTGTCATGAAATAAATATTAGTGCTAACAAAGATGCGTCTTGTATTATTTAAATAATTTCCATTTGCACAATGTATTCAAAACTAAAGGTTCAAATATTTTCTATGTAAACAATCTCAATCTGCATGAAACTAACTTCAAGAAAAGTAGTAGCATGTCCTTTCTACAAGCTGATAAACTTTCTTTGTGGAAATCATCTTTGTCGTCAAATTTTTTTGAACGAATGACACAGTTTTTTCGAACGAATGACACAGCGTCAATTAGCATAAAACTAAATGGATTGAGTGATTTGAAAGAAATTTGCTTTGCTAAAGTCTGGCCTTTAAATCAACAATAAAATATTAGTTTAAGTAATGCAAAATATTGATTTTTCAAAAGGTTCGTTCAAATTCAACGACCGGGGATGCCAGAAAATCATTTAGTAATCGTCACTACTAAAAATTGAAATCCCGTACAAACATAACTTATTACTCGACCAGGGTGGATGGGTGGGGGCTTGCGGGATGGTAAAAAATATTTTCGAACGAATGACACAGTTTTTTCGAACGAATGACACAGCGTCTGTATGGTAGGCGAAGAACATATGGTAGGTGTTGCAATTAACCTGTTAATAAGTAAACAATTCACTAACAAATCGTTAAAAAAATAACGCGTCAACCGTAGACTACAACATTAGAAAAATTCAAAAACGGAATAGAAAAACCCGCTTCTTCAAAAGTGGGAGAGAGAAAATAAGACGACACAAAATAAGCGACTTAAAAATGGAACAGAAAGCATGTACATCCAATCTTTTCTTCACGACAGCTTTTTCTCTGGCCCGCCGGCAGTTCAGAAGAGCAAAAAACAATTTTTTCGGAAGTAATTTTAATTTGTCTACAATAGTATGTGCCTACTACCAAAAACCGCGTTTTCCATTTAAGTGGCCCGCGTCTGTAAGTCTGAGAAATCTTTTTTTTTCTAAGACTGCCAGAAAAAATAAAAAAAGCAATAGTTAGAATTATTACCAATGACGCCATTGCTTACTTATGATATCCTACCCCTTCGATTTGTGAATGGCACATTTCGATTTCTGCTTTTCTGAATGTGATGAGCAGGAGTTGGGTGTTTTAATGCATACCTCTTTTGTTATGACGTGAAAGAAGTAATTATTACCAATGACGCCATTGCTTACTTATGATATCCTACCCCTTCGATTCGTGAATGGCACATTTCGATTTCTGCTTTTCTGAATGTGATGAGCAGGAGTTGGGTGTTTTAATGCATACCTCTTTTGTTATGACGTGAAAGAAGTAATTATTACCAATGACGCCATTGCTTACTTATGATATCCTACCCCTTCGATTCGTGAATGGCACATTTCGATTTCTGCTTTTCTGAATGTGATGAGCAGGAGTTGGGTGTTTTAATGCATACCTCTTTTGTTATGACGTGAAAGAAGTAATTATTACCAATGACGCCATTGCTTACTTATGATATCCTACCCCTTCGATTCGTGAATGGCACATTTCGATTTCTGCTTTTCTGAATGTGATGAGCAGGAGTTGGGTGTTTTAATGCATACCTCTTTTGTTATGACGTGAAAGAAGTAATTATTACCAATGACGCCATTGCTTACTTATGATATCCTACCCCTTCGATTCGTGAATGGCACATTTCGATTTCTGCTTTTCTGAATGTGATGAGCAGGAGTTGGGTGTTTTAATGCATACCTCTTTTGTTATGACGTGAAAGAAGTATCGCGATCTCTATGACTTCAGTGCACTAATGGCGTTATGGCGTCACATTGTATTATTGTGACTAAAGACAAACTTCTTGAATAGCTTTGATTTACGATGTAAAGAATATTTTATTTTTTTTAATTTTTTTGAAACAAGAATTAAATATCAATTGTTATTTTATTCATAAAAAAAAGTAAAATTATTGTTTCAATTTTCAAAATTGTTTTATACTGTTGAATCTTTAGTAACTATCACATTTCTAACATTGAACATATGTAATAAAGCAATATATTGGTATATTTTGGGTATAAATCTGCTGCCCGCGGATAGTTCCAACATAAGTCATGCGGTTCACGTCAAAAGATATAGGCCAGTATTCATTAAAACACCCAACTTCTGCCCATCACATTCAAAAAAGCAGAATTCGAAATGTGCCATTCACGAGTCGAGGGGGTTGGGTATCATAAGTAATAAACAAAGCAATACGAAGGAATGAGTCATTGGTAATAATTCAAACTATTGCTTTTTTATTTTTCTGGCAGTCTCAGGAAAAAAAAGGATTTTTTAGACTTACTGACGCGGGTCACTAAATGGAAAACGCGGTTTTTGTCAGTAAACACATACTATTCTAGACAAATTGGAATTATGTCCGCAAAATTTAATTTTTTCTCTTCTGTACTACCGGAGGGCCGGAGAAAAAGCTGTCGCGGGCCGTATCCGGCCCGCGGGCCGCCTAGTGGCTGGCGCTGATATAGATAAACAACTGAATAGACTGCTTAACGCTGGGAAAATGAAGCCGTTGCCAATTGCAATTGTTTGGATAAGAAATACGGATTGCCGAGGATTGAAAATAAAATTTTGGATTGTACACAGCAGAAATGTCAATAGTAGACCTTAAATAGTAATAATGTGGGAAGGCTAGTGGGGCTGAATAATTAGGCAGTAGTTGTTCATTGAACTTTAATTAACATCTATTAAGGTTATTATACATCGTCAGGGGGACAAAACCCCACAGCACCTTCCGTTCTCGTTCTCTCTCTCCAGAAGAATGTCCTTCCCCTCTCTCCTTCCGTCATCACGTACTCCTACTTCACAACTTCCCCGCCAGGGGCGACATCCGTTGAAGGGAATGCCATCTATTGGAGGGGTCTCCAACCCACACGGCCGTCCTGACAATGCAGGCATCCCCGCCTGATATCAAATTCTGAAAAGAATCAAAAGAAAACAGAGAGAAAAATGTTCTAAAATTTTACAAAAATTTGGTGTAGTATGTGATGAAAAGTTCTAAACTTGCAGGATTCTTCCCAAAAAGTTTGTAGTTTAAAAAAAAATCACTAGAAAATGTTCAAACATCTTGAAAAGTTCTCAAGAAAACTTCAAAAAACTGCAAAAAGTTGACTAGAAAAGTTCGAATATTAAAAGTTCACTCGAAAAGTTAAAAAACACTGAAAAAGTTTCAAAATTCGAAAAAGTTCGAAATTAAAGTTCTCTTGAAAGAGTTCAAAAACACTTAGGAAAAGTTCACAACCAAAAAGTTTTTTAGTTTATGACTTTCTATTGTCCCCATTTTTTCATGAGATCGGCCGCAGTCGACATCTGATTAGGTTCCTCATGATGACCCACTTTTTTCACATCGTATCGGTCTTTCGGTCTGATCTTGATGACTTCATAAGGTCCATGAAACTTAGGACGCAGTTTCATTCCTGGCCCCATCTGTGTTCTTTGTATTGCTACTAGGTCTCCAATCTTGTAGTTCTGGGCGACCTTCCTCTTCTTGTTGAAGTTTCTTCGATTTTCTTCCTGTAGTTTAAAGATATTCTTCTTAGCTTCTTCGCGTTCTATTTCACGAGTGTTCATCATCTCTGTAATTCTCTCCTCTTCTAGCATTTCCAAAATCTTCAAATCTTCTTTATTTCGCATCTTGACTCCAGTTAGTAATTCGAAAGGAGTTCTCTTGGTACTTCGACTTGTTGTTGAATTCATCGTTCGCTGGACTTTATCGACGTGCTTGAACCACTTTTCAGGCTCCTCAATCGACAGCTTGGCAAGGATTGGTGCCAAAGTTCCATGAATTCTTTCGATCTGTCAGTTACCTCTCGGAATTCCAGTTGTTATGGTAATAAGCTCTATGTTCTCCTCTTGACAATACTCTTCGAACTGCTTCGACGTGAAAGCTGAACCTTTATCCGCTATTATTCGTGACGGATTTCCAAAAATGGCTTGCTGTTGTTTTAATTTCTGTATGGCGTCGTTGGCGGATGTAGATTTCACTGGGTAAAACCATACAAACTTCGTAAAAGAATCGATGACAGAAAATATATGTTTGTACTGCTTGTTTGTAGAAGGTAGGGGTCCAACAAAATCAACATGGTAAGTATGTAGAGGAATGCTGTCTTTCGAAATGGGATTTAAAAATCCTTCTGCTCTTCCTTTCTTCGCATTGCAAAGTATGCATTCAACGCAGTTTGCTATGACTGTTTCAATGATGTTATGTGCCTTTGGTATAAAATAGTCTTGCTTCAAAATTTCTTCTGTTTTTTTGTGCAGCGAAATGTCCATTACTATGAATCTTCCTCACAAGTTCTGCTTGCATTTCTTGTGGTACTACCAGTAACTCTCTATCATTGACAACCTTATACAAAATGTTATTCTTCTCGACGAAGTTGTTTACTCTTCCTTCTTCTAAGGCCTCTTTGATTGTTTGGATGTACTCATCAGTAGCTTGTGCAGCGGCGATATTTCGTGTTATGTCTTCACACGTCGCTATCATAACAGGATGTCGACTTAAAGAATCAACATGTTTCATACGAGTACCAGGTCTGTGTACAATTTCGTAGTCATACTCTTCAAGTATAAGTGCATAACGGGCTATTTTTGGTGTTAAATCACGCTTGCTCATGGTCATTTTAAATGCGGAGCAGTCAGTAACTATTTTAAATCTAGTGGCTAATAAATAGTTTCTAAATTTCTTTAAAGCTTCAATTACTGCTAAAACTTCTAATTCATAGCTTGAATATTTTTCTTCGTGTACCGATGTTTTTTTACTCATGTAGTATATGGGATACAACTTCTTATCTTCCGCTTCCTGGAAAAGAATTGCACCATACCCATAAGAACTTGCGTCTGTGTGTAACTCTAATCTTGCACTCGGTTGATAAATGTGAAGCACAGGACTCTTTGAAAGGATGTCTTTCAGTGCTTTAAAGGCATTTTGCTGCTCATTCCCAAAATAAAATGTAGTGTTGTTTCTAAGTAAATCACTCAATGGTTTCGCTATAGGGGAATATGATTTGATGTATTTACGAAAATATCCCGTCAATCCCAAAAAACTTTGAACGCCTTTTACATTTTTAGGAGTGGGAAAGTTCTGGACCACTCTAACTTTGTCAAACGAAGGTTTGATTGTACCATTCTCAATGACATGTCCCAAAAATTCTATCTTCTTTTTTAAAAATTGGCACTTCTTTAAATTTAATTCAAGACCGTATTGGGATGCTGTTTCTAACACTCTCTTCAAACTGTTGACATTCTCACGTTCATTAAGCGATGGCAGAATTATATCGTCAAGATAAATAAGCACAGTTCCATCTTTAAGAAGATCTCTGAATACATAGTTAATGTATCTTTGAAATATCGCCGGACTTGTTAACATCCAGAAGGGCATTTTACAGAATTCAAACTGAGAAGAATGAGTCACGAAAGAAGTATATTTTATGCTGTCTTCCTCAACGTCGACGTGCATAAACCCGCTCTTCAAATCAATTTTCGAGAACACCTTATTATTCCCTAATTGATCTAAAACTTCTTCGATAATGGGTAGGGGAAAACTATCTTTAATTAAACGACGATTAATCAACCTATAGTCGATTGCTAAACGTGATTCTCCAGATTTCTTTTTTACTAAGACCACTAGCGAACAGTAATCTGAACAGCTGTTCCGTATAATCCCTTTTTCAAGCCATTCGACAACGATTTTATCAATCTCCAGTTTCTCGGGCAAAGCTAATCTTCTAAGACGTTGACGAATAGGA
This sequence comes from Linyphia triangularis, assembly GCA_963978545.1. Classification (NCBI taxonomy): domain Eukaryota; kingdom Metazoa; phylum Arthropoda; class Arachnida; order Araneae; family Linyphiidae; genus Linyphia; species Linyphia triangularis. The sequence continues at coordinate 16,214,070 of OZ021725.1, forward strand.
ATATCGTCTTTCAAAATCATTTTTATCTTTAAATTAGTACTCTTCGTTTTATTCGGAATGTAATTTTTTATTAAGTCCGAAACCTCTTTTCTAATACTCAAATCACTAATGTGTACTAGATCCAAAAAGTTATCATTTAAAACTCCAACAGTTTTAAAAATATCATTTTCCTTAAAATCATTATTCGTTGAAATGTTTCTTTCCGGAATAGAAGCCTTTTCATTATTTGAATCTAATCTATGAACTGTTAGGAATCCGCAGCTTTTTCTGTTTGTCAACAAACGCACGTGGTTTTGTTGTTGTGATGTGAGCACACCGCCATGTTGTTCCTCAAACACGTGGCCCTGTTTACCTCCCAAAGATATTTGCGAATCATGCAGCTCATTAATTTCTGAAGAGTGATACCTTTTGACCTTGAATTTATCGTAAGACGGAATTGCCTCTTTTATAAAAACACTGGAAATAAAGTATCTTTTTATTTCCTGTTCTTTGGGCATTTTGATATGTTTCATTTGAGCTAAAGAGATTGTTTTATGATCTTTAATGCTACGAATTACGAGTTCTTGATCGCTTAAAACATAATTTACTTTGGAAAGCAAATCCATTCCCAGAATGAATGTGGTACTCAGATTATTCATCACATACACTTTATTTGATATGGAAAAATCATCAATTTCAATATCACAGTAAAAATATCCCTTAGGCATAATACCTTGTGTGTTAACCCCATTAATAATAATACTTTCATGTAATAATTCCGGATTACCAATACTTGAATAAAATTCTAGATTACATAGACATAAATCACTCCCAGTATCCACCAAAGATAAAACTTCATTACCTCTAATAATTAACTTTTTCCAAGTTTTATTACATACTGGTAAAGCTTTATTTACACTGTTAACTACCTTTTTGTCTGGGCACTCAAAACTTTTATGTCGAAACTTGTTACAGTGCCAGCAGACTACACTGTTATTCTTATCAACTGAACTACTTTTATTTCTATTAGTATTATCATAATCATTTACAGTATTATATCTATCATTATTTACAGTATTACTTCTACCATTATTTACACAAGAAGAATCATTATTTCTACTATAACCACCAGATGCACTATTATATTTGTTATAGCCACAAGATGCACTATTATTTTTATTATATACACATGGGTTAGTAAGCTGCTTTTTTGACCAGGTTTGGGCACGTTTATTATAATGACCTGTTACATGTTCACTATCATTATACTTTGTTTCGTACCCCCTATTTCCTCGTAAATTTATGTTTGAAATATTTCTTCTAACCGAATCGAAATCGTCGTGTTTTTCTATCAACTCTTCTACTCGAGATATTTTAGGCAGGTCATCTAGAAAATGTTCGCGAGTTTCTTTTGGCATTTTTCGTTTCAGTTGATCTATGATCATTAGTTCTTTTAAATCTTGAAAAGTTTCTACTTTTAATCCCTGTAGCCATCCTTCCAAAAAGCTCGTCAGCTCAAAAGCGAAGTCTCTCCATGAAGCTTGAATGTCTTTTTTATGACTAGCAAAATTTTGACGAAACTGTTCTGGTGATAAATAAAAGCGCTTTAGAAGTACTTTTTTATATGATCGTAATCGTTAGCCTTGATTTCTGGTTCCCGAGCAATTAAATTAACTATCTCTAATGGAAGTAGTGTTAACAAATGGGTAACCCAGTTCTCTTTTGTTATTTCTGCTCTAGAAATTTGCCTTTCAAATAATGTTAAGAATATAGCTACGTCGCTTTTCATATCAAAAGGTTTCATAATTTTTAAAACATCATATTTTGTTCCGGAATTTTCAATCGGCTGATTTTGTCGGTTTGCGGTTTCGGCTTCTAATTTTTTTAGTTCCAAATCGCGTTGGGCTTGTCTTTCTTCCCTTTCAATATCGAGTTGAGCTTGTCGTTCTTCCTCCTCACGTTCTCTAACTATAGTAGCTAACATATCTTTAGTGATTTCCGTAGAATAATCACTAGACTCAGTAATAAATTTACTCATCTGTGCAGTTGTTGCATGTTCAGGAACAGTTAAGTTCTCTAACAAGGACTATTAAATCACATTTTCGTGCCTTCGCCAAAAAAGTCATAACTGGTTTATTTGAAGTTGCAGCTGTATTTAGCGGCATTGTTAGTTTCAAAAATCAAAAATTTCTACTCACAGGATCCAGTGTAGACACCCGTGCAGACACTAGAGAAACCCCTTAGATATAGCCACTCGTTGCTTCCACTCGTCTTTTCGGTTTTAATGCCTTGTTTTTTCATGCTGTCTGTGCACATTTCAATTTCTTTTAGTTGATTTTACAGTCCGTCTGTAGTATTTAGGTTGGTTTTCATCATTTCATCCCCAATGCTCCAATGCTGGCATAGCTCGAGGTATCAGTTCTGCTTTGGCTCTCCGTAGTTTCGCTTCTGCCGGATTGTAATACAAGACTTCTGAGGAAATCTTTTCTATGGGCTGCTGTGCAGGTGAGACGACTCGCAAGTGTCAGGTTTTACTTTTTTGATACTCCGCAGCTAGGCGACCGTATCTAACAATTTTTTCACGCGGCAGGTTTACCGTTGGCTTTTGTAGGCCGAAGATCTTTCCATTTTTTCCTTAGGCCGAGCACCCATGTGGGAAGGCTAGTGGGGCTGAATAGTTAGGCAGTAGTTGTTCATTGAACTTTAATTAACATCTATTAAGGTTATTATACATCGCCAGTTGGACAAAACTCCACAGCACCTTCCGTTCTCGTTCTCTCTCTCCAGAAGAATGTCCTTCCCCTCTCTCCTTCCGTCATCACGTACTCCTACTTCACAACTTCCCCGCCAGGGGCGACATCCGTTGAAGGGAATACCATCTATTGGAGGGGTCTCCAACCCACAATAATGTGCCAAAAAATATGTACTCTAACACTTTACAAGGTTTTTCGCATTCCCATCCAACTATAAAAGTGAACTGTGATTCGTTAATCATCCCACCAGCTTCGCAATCCACTGCGCGTTTTTCTCTTTACATTGACATTGGAGCAGTCTATCCATCCAGTTGTTTATCTATATCGATGTCCTTGACAGACCTCTAAATCTGCCCCTGTTAAAAGCTCTTATTATACAGAGTCACTTCAGTGGTGATCGCGTGCCTCAGTTCCAGATGCTCAGACAAGTCAACTCTAAACGAAACATGCAATCAAAGGAGCTTAATATACTGGAAAACTGGTGTGAATTTGGAAGTTGCGTCTATCGCTTGAGACGCTGATTCAAAACGACGTATTACAAGCGGATAAATGCGTAGCTTATGATACTGGGCCATAGCTGTGACTGGCTCTGGTGTCTTTACTGTGGTGCTGTCCGCCACTGGAGTTGCTATGTATAATAAGGGCTTTAGACGTATGCTTGACCATTTAAAACCACTTATTTTTAGTGCTCGTCCTCAGAGTAAACACATTGGAGAATGTGTGGTTGGACCAGTCAAATCCCTTGTCGACCTTTTATAATGATATATTTACTGAATAATTCCTCCAGTAACAAACTCGCGCCACTGTTCCAGACGCTCAGATAAGCCAACTCTAAACCATACATGTAATCCTATGGAGCTTTTTATAGCACTTCTATAATGGACAATTCCCGCATTTTTTAAAAACGAGTGAAATTAATATATATCTATGAAGAATTTCTTTCTGATTCCAAATATTTAAACAAAAGTTTATTAAAAAAATAATTATTTAAATATTAAGAAAAGAAAATGCCCTAAAACCGAACCAAAACCAGTCCGATCAAAACAGTCAACCAAATTCGTGACGTAAAGAGACCCTATCGTTTTTATCGTGAGGTTTTTTCCGAATAGTTGGCGTGGAAAAATTTGACGTTGGTAGACCATTGCCACATTCCGTACAGGTTGGCGTGATTGGTGAGAAACTTGCAAATCTGGTTTCCGCTGCTGCATTTCAAGCCAAGATGTTTACGAAGCCGTGACGTCACATTCTATGTCAAATGAATGAGTCGTTTTGTCGCCAACGTCGAACAAGGTAATTTTGATCGCCAATTAAAAAAAAAAAAGTGCGTCGCAGAAATTTTTGTGTTTATGGCCTTTTTGAAACATTTAGAATTGAATAAAAAAGTAAAAATGAGGGAATTGTCAATTGTCATTTCCTCTGTTAAACGTATAAAAGTGGAATTTTTCGTTGTTGGTCCTTAGAACTATAAGAAATAAAGATGGCCGCTAAGATTCGCGGCTTCATGCGGTCTACAAGGGATTGCTTTGTCGCATGCTATACATGTAGGTAAAGTAGGGTAAACATATTTATTAAACATATTTGTAGCTTTGTAAAAAATTTTCTTCCGAATAATATTATCGTGAAGTTTGTTTCAAAGTTCATTGCTATATCTCTGGATGCACTTTTAACTGAGTGACACACATAGTTAAATGATATTACGGTTAAGGGAAACAAACAACACTCATTGGCTTTTAGTTGCGCATGAGTAATAATACTGAATTCCTAACTAAACGTATCGGGAAAACGAATCTTCATTCAAAGACTGAGAATTTAACCGACGCAAGAGATAATTTCAAAGTTTTCTCACTTTTATTAAATACTAATAGCACTCAATTCACATACTTAGTGCTCAAGTCTTATTATTAAACGCGTTAAAAATAAACATCTTGATACTGCCGGGCCTGGCAATGATGGAATTTGAATCATTCACAGAACGATTGCCTCCTTTTTCCAAAGTGTTTGAAACTGCGTTTTCAAATAATGAAGCCTTCGAGGCTTTTATTGGCTTCAAAATTAAAGATGCTTCAACAAGTAAAGTGGATAAAAAACACATTCCGACTGCTGTTGTGGCTATACCAAATAAAATTCTTACGTGCAACACTCGCCTTGAAAACAACCAACTTTCTGCACACGTATCCGAGATGGATACCAATAATAGCTATCAAACATGTGCTGCACCTTCTAAGTTTACTCATCTAGCAAAAGGGTTCAACGTACGTTTGAAGAACACTAATAGGACTGGAGCAAATTCCTTGAATACCCATGAAACAGGTGCAACCAAGATGTGCATTAATAATACCCATCAGGCAAACGCCTCTGACATGCAACTCGAGGATCCCGCTGCAGATGCAATCAATATACATTTCAGAAATACCCATGAAGTAAATGCATACGAGAGACTTTCCAAGAACATTGATCAGGCAAAAGTATCCAATATATGTCAAAAGAAAGCTTTCTTGTGTGATGTATGTGGCAAAAGTTTCAGATGGCAGAGTAAATTTATTATTCATCACAGAATTCATACCGGATAAAAACCCTACAGCTGTAAGATTTGCAAGAAGTCTTTCGCTAAACTTTATGGTTTTAATAGACATGAAAAAACAACGCAATTGCAAAACGCAGAGGTCAATCATATCAAAGAGTTAAAAAATAGCGAACTGTAATTAGTATTAATTACGGTTGTTTTGGTAATTAAGCATTGATTTCTTGGTACTAATTTGAAGTAAATGTAGTGTTTCAAAATTATTTTATTGTTCAATCTAATCTTTATTCAATTATTTGACACATATGGTACTTATGGTTTTGTATAGAAGATCTAGCATAAATATTTTGATATTTTTGTACTGATTTTAAGATACATTACACTAATATTAAATGGTTTTTAAAAGGGTTTTCTGTTTGATGTTAACATTCACAAACAAAACCTTAAATGATACAGGTAGAGGTGATATTTGAAATGAAATCAACGTGAAGAGTTTCGGTTGAATTTTGATTTAATTAATATTGATTTCTTGATGGCCGAAAATCCATTTTCAATTCCTTAACAATATATTTACTGGATTTTTTAAAAAATGTGTACCAACTTTTAAAATAGTTAAGCTGATTTCTCCTTGGATAAGTTATGTTGCCATCCAACAATTCAAGAACGAATTTCATAGATGTGGATTTCGAAGTCCCAATGTATATATCCCAAACGGTATAGTGGTTAGCTTGCTAGCTTCTTGACCGCGAGGTTTCGGGTTCGAGTCCCGTGTTAGCATGGGTGTTTGTAAATGTATGTTGGCTTGTCTAATGACGAATGTTTCGGCGCATTATAGCCCTCGTGTTGCTGACGGCGCCAGATAATCTGAATACAACCAACAACCCAATGCGTCTCAAAGCGTGTAAATTAACAACACCATGACGTGATTTATTTCTCGTAAGTAAATAAATAGTTAACCCTTTGCACTCGTAATTATGCTTTAGAAAGTTAGCAAATAACTCGGAATTTTTTTTTTTTCATGTTTAATTAAGATGAATTTTTTTTTATGGAAATGTGTTCCAAATTAACTTGAAAGTTTACCATCCTTAAATCAAAAATTTAAAAATATAGCCCCTGAATACACTCCTCGACCTAGGATTTGAATGTGGCCACAATATTTTATTTTTCAAATCGTCAAAGTTATTTATTGAAACTACGAAGAATACTTAAGTATATTACACAACACCTCATTGACCCTTTGCATTCCGCTGTCCCCTCTCAGGGGACATCGTAAATTTGCATATCAATCGGATGTGCCCGCTCAGGGGACATTAAAGTTTATTAGTAATTACCGAGAATTAACTTTTTCCAGCACAACTTTTTGAGAAATACATGTTTCCCTGAAGTTTTCTCTTGAAATGTCACAAGAAATCAAAATATGGTAAAATTATCAAGATATATATAAAAAAAAAATTTCAGCGGGGTTTTGTGTCAAAAGAGAACGTGAGAAGCGTATTTCATCAGGAAGATCTGAAAGGACTTCATGATAATTTGATGACCATTTTCTCAATGTAAATCCTCCCTCGAGTAGAATTCGATTTACATCCGAAATCAAAGATTTAGCTTCTACAACTGAACAAGAGCCAAAGAGTAAGTCATCTACATAGAAATTCCCTCCGACTAATTTAGCTGCTCCTGGAAAGTTAAAAATGTAAATATAAAAGAACAAGTGGCTCCCTCTTCTGGCAGGCGGCGGACTTAAATCAACAGTTGGTTCACGACGGTCCGAGCACTTTTCTGCGCCACTTGAAAGGAGTGATAAGGAGAGTTTGTCGATGGTTGGGTTTGTTGAAATTTACTGGCGCAAGGGCAACACTAGGGCTCAGCTGCTGGTAGTCGTCCAGAATGGTTCGTAGTGCAAAAGGTTAAAAATCTAAGAAATGTAATAATATGAACAAACTACATAAACAATATTTAGGGGCGGAACGTATTGCCGGCACCTCCACCAAAGCAAATCAACTTAGAAATACTTCGAACAGAAATGTTTTGGTTAAGTTATCACAGTTTGCCCAATACAGATGCGATGTCCTCTGTACGGGGACATACGAGTGAAAAGGGTTAAATCTAAGCTATAAATGCTACAAACTTGTATCTCATCTCAGTTTAAAGGTTTCGACATGATTAGTAATATTAGATAAAATTCAATCATACAAATGTTTCCTTAACTCATTAACAATGATTTTGGTAAGAAAACTTGCCAATCGACATTTTGATTGTTTTTCCCCCCTAATAAATTGCGATTGTGGTTTCACTTAACGTTTTTTTAAAAATCATAAAAATAATTTTCCAAAAAATCTGACAAAATCAAAATATACTCTAAACGATCTAAATAAAAAAGACAAAAGTTAAAAGCAATGACTTTTTATCCATTCCAAAGTTGTCTTTAATGAGTTACATCTGAATTTTCCAATACAGTTATTGTCTTTAAATAGCCGAACATCTGGACGAACTTGGGTATTGGGTAATAAGTTTACCCTCCAAAAGAGTGACATTTTTGTTTATAATAAAAAGCCAAATTAACACTTTTATTGTCATTAATCATAACAATAGAAAGTGTCGGTCATTAAATGTGGCGAAACTGTACATGTTTGGTGTCTGGAATTAATGTACCCTAACACATACATGATGAAGGCTCCTCTTAGTAACAGTCGCTATCCAATGTTTTTTATTTGAATTGTTTTAAAACCGGGGAGACATGCAATTTCAAATGTTTACAATCTATTAAAGTACTATTGTTGAAACTAACCTTAATCGAATTGTTCTTGTGTTAGATTGGTTGGTTGTATTCAGATTATCTGGCGCCGTCAGCAACACGAGGGCTATAATGCGCCGAAACATTCATCATTAGACAAGCCAACATACATTTACAAACACCCATGCCTAACACGGGACTCGAACCCGCAACCTCGCGGTTTAGAAGCCAGCACGCTAACCACTATACCGTTTGGTCGGCATTCTTGTGTTAGAAAACACTAAGGCTTGGAATCCGTTGTCTATTTTTCTCAAAGTTTGTTTGTAAATATAGAGAACTTCGCTGAAAAGGTACGTTTTTAACATACAGTAGCTGGCAAAAGTTTTAAGATATTTTTCTGCCCAATCGTTTTCTGCAAGCAAAATTCCTTAATGATGTAAATTAGTAATTTGTACCCCTTTTAAACATTAGCAACATTAGAACATTAGCATTTTGCAACATTAGAACAATTGAGACAGTTAAAAGTAATTTGTAAAGTCCCAAAATTACTTGCCGACTAAACGGTATAGTGGTTAGCGCATTAGCCTCTAGACCGCGAGATTGTGGGTCCGAGTCCAATGAAGGCATGGGTGTTTGTAAATGTATGTTGATTTGTCAAATGACGAATGTTTCGGCGCATTATAGCCCTCGTGCTGCTGACGGGGCCAGATAATCTGAAAACAACCAACCAACCCAAAATTACTTAAAGGATTCTGGTAAGTCGCAGAATCCTATCTCACCCTTTTCTGAGGAACTACAGCAGACACATACCTAAATTTGGTGTTTGTGTCTTTGTGAAATACTTCAATTACTGAAGGTGTGATTTAATGTTTAAAAGTTTTAAAATAATATTTTTTGTCACAATACACAAAAAACACGGGAAAAATTACAATTTTCGTCAAATTTTCCATCTTAAAAGTTGAGTAATAAATTAAATTCTAGCTTGCTTACAGAAACAGAGCTTTAAAATAGACTTACATATGTAAGGATTATGCTATTAATATTACAAGGCTCTAAGTTTACCAGTTTTTGAGAAAAAGTACATCGAGTTTATAAAAAAAAACTTTATTCCGAGATTTAGATAAAAACATCAAAATATACCCTTTTGTTAATTATTTTTTAAAGAAAACAGCTGTTTAAGGGTTTTAAATATGTTTTACTACTCTCCATAAATATTTATTAACAATTTGAATCTGCAAATGTTTGCTTTTATTTGTTACATTTTTAAATAAGTTATATAACAGATAGCCAAACCTACAGCCAAAAAGTGTAAACCTATATATACTTCTCTTTGAAGTGTCACAAAAATAAAAATGATTTTATAATTATGATTCTCACAATACTGGAACATTAATATACATTTATTTGAAATTAGTTATATTTTATTACAATTGTGATAGTGGCCTTTTTCTCGTTGAAGGTACCTTTTGGCCCCATTTCTAGAAATTGGAGACAGATTCAAAACAACCACGTTATAACAAAACCCAAAATGAAAACACGACATGTAAATTTATCAATATGAATGCGAAATCTTGTAGATGGCAAAAAAAGGGGCATGTGTGTGTAGTGATTCTATAATTAGATACGGTGGGGGTTTCGCTCAAACAAAATTCAAATAGTGTTGGAAAAAAGAAGAATGTTGAAAAGGCAGAAATATAGTAGATCTTTGTAAACCATGTTTACCAAAGAGATGCTCTACGTAGAGACGGGATACTCGGCTTTTTATATTACTGAATTTGTTGTAAACTAATTTGTTGGTGAGAACATGCAACGCCATCTGTTGGCGGCTGCTACATTATTCTCCCTCTCCAGAATTTTGTCAGAGATGGAATTCGATACATATGATACCCCCAGTTGATAACTGCCATTGCGTGATCGGGGGAGCTTTATTAAGTTCATCGATATTTTGGTTTGAGTGGCGATATATTTTTTCGCAATTAGAAAGTCATTTATTAATTGTGTACCATCCATCGTAGAATTAGTATTTTGCGTGTTCATTTCATCGTTCGCAGGTCACCTCCATGTCTACCAAAAGGATCCTTTAGGTAAAGACGGGTTACTCGGCTTTTTATACTACTAAATTTGTTATTAACTAATTTACTTGTGGGAACGTGCAACGCCATCTGTTGGCGGCTGCTAGAATACAAAAAACGATATTTTTATGATTTTTGACTCTCTGGGTCGCCTTAATCAAAAATTTTGAGACTATTCAGGTTTTCTAAATTTTCATTGAAATTAAGAAAATACAGTAATATTTATTATTTAGTTGCATATGCTTTTGCTTTGGGGACTGCGGTACCGTCTAGGCATGGAATTAACAAGGCTTTCTAAGATTAATATAACCCAAATTTTTCTATCTCCAGAAACTTCATCAGCTACCTACTCTGTTAGTTTTCAAGTTCTGAAGACATTTTTGTTTTGTTTAGGACTTTGGCGGAAACTCTGTTACAGAAAAGCGGGACAATTTGGAGGGACATTGGGACAGTGAAGTGAAAAGCGGGACTGTCCTGCCAAAATCTGTACAACTGGTCACAAAGCTCGCCCCAGACTTACTGATCTGTTTCAGAGCTTCACTGTTGTATGTTGGTAACGGGGGTCTATTCTTGGGCCGTTTGGACGACGAATATAACGTCGGTCATCACATCCAAACGAATCGAATTTGAATTCATCGCTCCAAAGGGTCTTCTTCCAATCTTTGGTTGTCCACGTTTAGTGTTCCTTAGCAAAATTTCAATTGGATTTTTCTTTTCTTTGTCGGGATGAGAGTTTGTTTTTTTACAAAGACCCATGCACACTATCCAGACGACGTTTTATAGTGTCCATACTCACTGTTGGTCCATGTTAGGGCATCATCTTGCATATTTGAACCCGCATTCCTTTGGATTAACGAGTCTTGATTTTGAGTAGTTATTTTTATAGTTATTCTTGGATTTGAGAAGATCAAACTCATCTTTCCCTAGAACATTCTGGGAACATTTATAAGTACATGTAATTCGCATATCTGGGCAAAGGTATTTAAATTATAAAATCATTTGCATACAGCTTGTATAAAAATGAAATAACGAAAATGCAATTTATAAGCCAGGGACGGGATACGAACCCACTTCCTCTGCGTGGAATTCCACTGAGCCCTTGTGTGTGTAACAATATCACATGTATTTAAGTTAAGTATAGAAAACTTGAATTTTATCAGATCGTCTCTGAACTTCTCCTTTTAACTTTTCACATTTACTTTTGATATTTTTTAAAATAACAATTTTCACAATTATCATTAGTTGCGCACCATGTAGGATGACCAAAGCTACAAATTACTAATTGCATCATTAAGAAATTTTCCTTACAGAAAAAATTAGTACAAAAAAATGTATCGTCTAAAAACTTTTGCCACCTGATGAGCATTAAGGTTCGCGTTTCCATGCGGTCTACTGAGGATATTACAAGTTCAGGCACCTGGTCAATTGTGTTAATCCATTGACATACAATGATGTCTTCGAGTCGACAAGAACTGTTTTCGGTGAACACCGGGCAGTATATTATTAGATTATCTGTTTCGGTCGTGCTTCGATGCTTAGACTGTTGAAGATGCTTTCCAACTTTCAAGAGTACCGATAAAAAAAATCTAATCGGCAAACTCTGTCAGCAGTGATCTGTGAAGTTATCTGTGTATATTCACTGCACAAACTTTTATTTGTAAGTCAAGGGGTTAAATTCCTTTTTAATTTCGGATTGATATTGCTATTATTAGGTGTTTTAGCATAGAATGGGGCTTGTGCTGCTGTAACTCCCAGGTAAGGAAACGCTATCTAAACCCCTTGCAAACAACAATTCTAATGAGTATAATGTACAACCACATATAAAAAGTTCATAAAGGATACGACGTGTCGTATCTTTGTCGTACCTTTCGGACATATGCAGTTGTTGCAATTATGTCGTATCTTTGATACGACATAATCGCATCTTTACGTATGTGACATATGTTTGTATGTAACGTATTTTAACATATGTCGTATCAAAGATACGACATAACTGAGAAAGAGAGAAAGAGGAGACAAGTGGAATTCTATGTAGACAGGTATGGAATTTAAAATACACTGATTTGCCAAATTAGTTACAATTTTGAAACGTTAGCAACAAATTGCTGTAAAATCTAAATATAGTTGAATGAGTTTATTGATTTCCTCATGAAATTTATAAACCTTTTATTGGATAGTGCAGATATTACGGCCACTTTTGCTGGATGGTTTTGCAAGACACACGCGGGTTTTCAGTAACTCCTAAAACAGTAGTTTTATTTGACGAATCCATCCTAATGAAAATGGGCCTTATTAGAAAACCATATACGGCCGTCATCAAATTTACTCCTATAAATAAATTTTTCAAACCTGTGTATTAAATTTCCATTCGTATTCACCCAACGTACCATTTGTGTCTTCTTTCTGTCTCTCGCCGTTTCGAAGTTATGTAATTACAAACTTAAGGATTTCTTTCTGAAAGACACTGTACTAAATTCTCATAGGTCTTAGTTAGCAAAAAGAGTATTTTATCAGAAATCAAAATTATTCAAACACGGAAGAAATCGAATATAAAATTCCAACCCGTTACAAATTAGCTTTATACAGTAAGTCAGTTTACACATTGATTTAATGTAATACGTTTGGCCTGGCCTTCAGTTCCTAACACTGGTACAGCTTCTTAACCCGCAGAATGTCGCTGGAACTCAAGATTCTTTTCTGGACGACGCTTTTGATAGTATTTCCGTTCTTGCTGACGATGGTCATCAGCTTCGATTTGTCTTTGGAGAAGGTGTACGATCCGTAGAGCATGATGGAATCGTAGTCAAAGGGTGTAAGAAGCCTGTTCCTATCGGGCTTTAGCTTTGTGAATTGGGATTCTTGCCCTGTAGATAAACAATAAAACAAAGATAGTATTATTATTATTATTTTTTTTACCATGAGAGGTATGGTTTTTGTCAAATTACTATAGCCAGATCTTGAAGTTTAGCCCCTTCATAAATTGTTTGACTTTTTTTACCAAAGTACAATACAAGAAAATTATGCACTAGTTGTATAGTTATATATAGGAATCAACCAATTATAGGAATGTTAACTTATAGAAAAACGCAGCACCAAAAAATAATAATTACGGAAGAATACATTTTGACCACTGACCAACATGGATCCGTCAAATGAATTGGCCACTTATCGAAACGACCAGCCAATGCCTAAAATACAAAGTTAAACAGAAATAATAACATTTGTTCGATGATTACATACTAAAAAATTCAAATAGGACTACACCCAAGGCCAGTACTGTTTAACCAGAACGTTTGGGAAAGGAACTCTCGGCATGTGCATAGTGGAACTCTATCTACATTGCAGCTCCCTCTTCAGGGTCTAGGTTGACCATAAGATTCAAGGTTACTCTCGTGTTCCTGTCCTTCAGGAACATTGTTACAATCACTCACCTGGCTTTATGTTGTCCCAGAGAATGTTGACGAATCCGTCTCTGTCCGACCTTTTGTGCTCGTGATGGAAGCCGATGGCGTGGCCAAGTTCGTGAATTATCGTTCCGAGGAAGAAGCAACCCTGGCCCAACGATAAAGGATGCACACCTGAAGACTTCCCAATACGAGAGTAACAACTGAAAAATACATCAAAATGACAGCTAACCGAAAACAAGTTTCTCCATTAAGTATTCAATTAAGGGTTTAGTAAGTAACAGAAAAATTATTTAATATTATTTGTGACTAGAATTAGTACAGTCTGTCTATCGGGGAGGGGGGGGGGGGGATTACCTCACGTGGTTGCTATAGAAACAGGACTCATCGATTTTAAATAGGGGTGCTTTGCTTGTTGGTAGCCTATAAAAAATTTTAATACAACGTTAGTCTTGGTGATAAGGAATCGTATACTTGAATATCAATCTGTTTTGGTAATCTATGAAATATCGCCAATCAGGGCGCTCATCAGGCCAATGTTGAAATCTTTCTCATGGAATTTCCCGTGGAAACTTGGCAAATACACTCGTTGACGATGACAATGCTTTCTATCAAGATTTGGAGCTGTCACCAAAAGACTGCTTTTACACACGTTTCAATTGCCTTAAGTCAGACTTATCAGTTTTTAATCACTTTTTATTATCCAGATATCAAACTGAATTGAAACTCGCACAATACAGCGATTGTTTGCGCCTGATTGGTCGAGAACAATTTATCCTCGTGGTGTCTCCCCCTAGTGGAGAATACGCGAGAAGAGAGGCAGAACTGAATTGAATTTGATAGGAGACACATGTCTCAAAATTGGAGCCGAGTGCTCAACTATAAATAATTAACCTTAAAGAATTATAAATGTTTATACGTGTAAGTAAATCTGTATTATGTGTGTGCCTTGTATGTATTTAATAAATAATAGTAAAAAATCTACAGTCCACTACTTTAAATTAACTTAACTGAGCTCCTGACATTTTGGTCCGTCGAGCCGGAGAGAAGAGCAAACAATGGCTCGATTAGTTAAATTAAATAGGCAGCAAGGCACACTGAAGTCAAAACTTACACGTCTAGAGGAGTTTTGTGCACCCTTGACATTATTATCGGCTGAAACACTTAGCAGCACAAATTCAGTAATCGAACTGAAACAAAAACTTGAAGGGCTCAAGACTACCCAAAACGAAGTGAATTCTCTTCGTGATAAATATTATGATGCTGCAAAAGATGAAGAAATAGAAGAAATTGATGCAGCACTACAAGAATTGGATATTCGTATCGAAAATAGTGAAGTAAGTCTTTTGAAACTTATTAGTTTACTAAAAAAAGATACTCCAAGTGTTGCAGTAAAGCCAGAAACTAGTGGTACTTTAGTTAGAACAAAATTGCCTGTTATTCCCCTTCCAGTATTTTCGGGAAATTATGAAGATTGGAGTAAATTTAAAACCTCCTTCACTAATCTCATTACAAATAATGCTGAGTTAGATGATATTCAGAAGTTGCATTATTTAAACGCAGCTTTGGAAGGAAAGGCCAAGTCAATTGAAACGGAGGATGATACATTCGAATCCTTATTTAATGCTCTGCAACAACGATACGAAAATCGCCGGGTAATATTAGATACCCATATTCAAAATATCTTAAGATATCCTAAGCTAAATCAAGAATCTGCGAAAGAAATGCGTGATTTTTTGGATAATTTAAAAAAGAATTTAAGAGCACTTAAAGTACTGGAATATGATCGTGACAAATTGTCGGACATATTATTAATGAACATTTTAATTGATAAACTTGATTTGGAAACAAGAAAGATTTATGAAATGTCCATTTCATCGAATGAAGTGCAGAATTTTAATGAATTCATAACGTTTTTAGAAAAGCGAAGTAATATATTAGAAAGTATATCTCGAAATATGCCATCAATGAAACAAATAAATAAATCTAATGCTTCACATCACTCCTTAAATCGAAGCAAAAATTTAGTTATTAACTCGCCTACGCATTTCTGTGTTGCATGCAAAAAGAAGGAAACACATGGCCTCTTTGGGTGCGACGCATTTAGAAATATGAATGTTGTTGATAGATTTGAGCTCGTTAAAAGATATAAATTTTGTATTCGATGTCTGCGAAGAAACCATAAAGTAGACAGCTGCAGATCAAAATTTACTTGCCAATGTGGTTCGAAATTCCACAACACACTATTACATTCAGTGGAAAGAAATGATAAACCATTCGTTAATGATGAGAGTTCTCAGGCGATTCCATCAGATCTTGAGGATTCTTCAAATGCTACTCAAGGCCAATCCACTCGAAGTGAAACTTCTTCGACTATGAGAAATAGCTGTTTATTATCCGAGAGAAAAAACGTAGTTTTACTCGCAACTGCTATAATTAAAGTTAAAGACGAACGAGGAAATTACTTCAATGTTAGAGCTATTCTTGACTCATGTTCTCAGAGTAATTTTCTGACTTTTGAGTGCGCAGATATCTTGAGAATTAAAAAAGAAAAAACATATGTACCAGTCAGTGGATTGAATGGAATGACGGTTTCTACAATAAAGAAGAAAATTCAGACCCTCATTTCCAACCAGCAGAGTACTTATGAAAGATGTCTGCAGTTTTTGCTTGTCCCTAAAATTACGGACATATCGCCTTCCAGAGCCGTAGATGTTGCGGGTTTGATATTACCGAACATTCTATACGCTGATCCTGACTTTAATAAGCCAAAAAGGATTGATGCCCTGTTAGGCGCCGAGTGTTTTTTCGAACTTTTAGGGAATAATCAAATACGACTTAAGAACAATACAATCATTCTACAAGAGACTGTTTTTGGATACATCGTGAGTGGGTCTTTTCCAGATGATGCGAAATCTACCGTGCACTGTCATTTATCTTGTGAAGAACAATTAAGTAGTTTGAACTCTAACCTCGAAAGGTTTTGGAACATTGAAGATGTTGATGATTCTGAGCGTTTTGCAAACGATGAAGAAAAAGCTTGTGAAGAACATTTTCTCTCTACTCATTACAGAAATGAAGATGGGCGTTACGTGGTCCAACTACCTATGAAAGAAGGAGTGCTGGGGTCTTCAAAAGACATTGCCGCTGTCCGACTGAACTCTCTTTGGAAACGTCTGAATAGAAATCCCACATTAAAGAGTTTATATGTGGAATTCATGGAAGAGTATGAAAGACTTGGTCATATGAAGGAAATAATTGAAGAATCTGATCCTAGAGACTGTTATTATATCCCACACCATGCAGTCTACAAACCAGAAAAATCTTCTACGAAATTGAGAACTGTTTTCAACGCTTCTTCCCCAAGTTCAAATGGGATCTCCCTTAACGACTTGCTAATGTACGGAGGTGTTTTACAAGAAGATGTTTTTGATATTATGTCCAGATTCCGAACTCATAAATATGCTTTCACTGCAGATATACAGAAAATGTTTCGCCAAGTGTTAGTTGATGAGTGCCATCGTAACTTCCAACGTGTTCTCTGGAAGACAAATTCTGATAGTCCGATCAAGATCTACCAGCTGCAAACCATCACGTATGGCATGACCAGTAGTCCATTTTTGAGTACAAGAGTCCTAAATCAATTGGCAGAAGATGAACAGTTTAATTTTCCTCTTGCGGCTGCAGCAACTTTGACTGATTACTATATTGATGACATTCTTACCGGTGGATCAACATTAGAAACAGCAATAGAACTACAAGATCAACTTGTCAATATGTTGCAGACTTGTGGAATGACATTGCATAAATTTGTGTCTAACACTTCTTCCCTTTTAGAAAGAGTGCCAAGTGAGTGTTTAGAATATTCGTTCGACGATAGTGCTGAGACCAAAACAGTGAAAACCTTAGG
This sequence comes from Linyphia triangularis, assembly GCA_963978545.1. Lineage (NCBI taxonomy): Eukaryota > Metazoa > Arthropoda > Arachnida > Araneae > Linyphiidae > Linyphia > Linyphia triangularis. Next base: position 16,231,440 of record OZ021725.1, read on the forward strand.
GGTTATATGGAACCCAAAAAAGGATAGTTTCACCTTTCGGGTGAGCATAGGTGAGTCTCCGCATACTAAAAGGTCAGTATTATCAACCATTGCTAGAATATTTGACCCATTGGGGTTATTAGGTCCTTTGATATGTAAATTAAAGATTTTTATGCAAAATTTATGGCTTTTAAAAATTGATTGGCATGATATGTTACCTGAAAAAGAGAGTATAATTTGGGATAGTATTATTTCCCAACTGTCAGTTATTGAGAATATTTGTGTTGAGAGATTTATTTTCATTGATGATATTGAATTGATAGAATTGCATGCATTTTGTGATGCTTCTAAGCTATCCTATGGATGTTGTTTATATTTAAAATGTGTTAATAAATTTAATGATATTAAAGTAAATTTATTGTGTAGTAAGTCTCGAGTGGCTCCACTGAAAACCTTAACCATACCACGTCTTGAATTGTGTGGTGCATTGTTGTTAGCTAAATTAGTTAAGAAAACTATTACAGCTTTAAAAATTGAAATTGATAAAATTGTATTGTGGTGTGATTCCACTATTGTATTGGCATGGATTAAAACTCCCCCTAATCAATTAAAACTTTTCGTTTCTAATAGAGTTTCTCAAATTCAGAAACTCACACCAGGTTATCAGTGGTGCCATGTAACTTCTGATAATAATCCAGCAGATCTGATTTCTAGAGGTCTCAAACCTAGCGATATAGTAAACAATGATATGTGGTGGCATGGACCACAGTTTTTAAAACATGCAAATGCATTTGTCAGTAATCCAGGTAGTGAATATTGTATGGATAGTACTTACTTAAATGAGTTAAGGAAAAATGTGAATATAAATCTTGTTACAGTAATACATAACAGTGTTTTAAATGATATAATTGGGAAAAGTAATGATTATATGAAAATTGTTCGTATACTTGCATTTGTTTTGAGATTTATTATTAATGTCCAATCAAAGGATAATCGTATAAGTGGTCCGCTTTCTGAAGAGGAAGTAAAAAAAGCCGCAAATTATATAATACGGCACATTCAAAGAAGTGAATATAATCTAGAAATATATGATTTAAGTAAGGGTCACCCCATTAGTAAAAATAGTAAACTTAGATCATTAAATCCATTTTTAGATTCTAATAATGTACTACGTGTTGGTGGAAGATTAGTAAATTCTGATTTGGATTATACTAAAAAACACCAGATAATTTTGCCCCCTAAGCATAAATTGACTAAACTAATTATTGAAAATATTCATAAAAGAAACTTCCATGTCGGTCCTCAGACTCTGTTGTATAGTGTCCGACAACAGTTTTGGCCAGTTAGTGGAAGGGGACTCTGCAGAAAGGTAGTTCATGAGTGTGTAACTTGTTTCCGTAGTAAACCTATAAATAGTTGTCAAATCTTGGGAAACCTTCCGTCTGAGAGGGTGACACCCACTTTTCCCTTTAATGTTGTTGGGGTAGATTTTTGTGGACCTTTTTATATTAAATATAAGGGACAGAGATCTGGAGCTTTGCATAAAATATATGTTGCAATTTTCGTTTGCTTTGTGACAAAGGCCGTACACTTAGAAATTGTGTCGGATCTCACTTCTATTGCTTTTATAGCAACTTTAAAAAGGTTTTTTGCTAGAAGAGGGAAAAGTTGTTGCATCTTCTCGGACAATGGCACGAATTTTGTTGGAGCAGCATCGGAGATCAAACGACTCCATGCCTTAGTTTGTAAGCCTGATGACAACTTGGCTGGTTATCTAACTTCTGAAGAAATTTCGTGGAAATTTACTCCGGCAAAATCGCCAAATTTTGGAGGTCTATGGGAAGCTAATGTGAAAAGCTTTAAAAATCTTTTACGAAAAACTGTGGCTAATGCTAGATTTACTTATGAAGAATTCGTAACCGTGACTAACCAAATTGAAGCAATATTAAATTCTCGTCCTATTACTCCGCTCTCTTCTGATCCATCTGATCTTGAGGCTTTGACTCCGGGACATTTCTTAATAGGCCGTCCTCTTAATGCTTTGGCTGAACCTGACCACACTGATTTAAATGAAAATCGTTTATCCAGGTGGCAGAGAACAACAAAAATAGTCCAAAATATATGGAAACGATGGAGTCATGATTATCTAAACAACCTCCAACAGAGATCTAAATGGCAGTTTGAAAAGGAAAATGTTAAGATAGGAACACTTGTTGTTATTAAGGAAGACAACTTGCCAAGTTGTAAATGGCGTTTAGGTAGAATACTTGAAGTTATACCTGGTAAGGATAAGAAAGTTCGAGTTGTAATTGTTAAAACCGCTACTGGCTCATTTAAACGGAGCATTAGCAAAATATGTATTCTTCCTATAAGTGATAACAAGATTGTTGTAAAGTGAATACTTTAATGTGTATAATGTAATTTTACATTTTTATGTTTGATATGTCATTGTGGTTCGATGTGTTTTTGATTTGAACTTATTTTTGTTCTTTATTTTATCTTTTATATGATAATTTTATTCATTTAATTTTGTTGAATGTTATAACATTGCAACGCCGGGCGGGATGTTTGCGCCTGATTGGTCGAGAACAATTTATCCTCGTGGTGTCTCCCCCTAGTGGAGAATACGCGAGAAGAGAGGCAGAACTGAATTGAATTTGATAGGAGACACATGTCTCAAAATTGGAGCCGAGTGCTCAACTATAAATAATTAACCTTAAAGAATTATAAATGTTTATACGTGTAAGTAAATCTGTATTATGTGTGTGCCTTGTATGTATTTAATAAATAATAGTAAAAAATCTACAGTCCACTACTTTAAATTAACTTAACTGAGCTCCTGACAGCGATATTTAATAATCGAAACCTTCACCTATTAAGGTTGACGAAGCAAAATCTTCTGAGACCTAATTAACTTACTTTCCATCATCTAATCGATCTGAAATTTGGCATATACACGTACAGCCAGAGTCAAAAGTGAACATACCACCTTCAACTTTCAAACACTTAATTTTAAAATGTGTGCTTATTGATTTGATCAATAAATAAATTTTTGTAAAACTATTATATATCCCCAAAGCAAAGATAAATATTACTTCACATTTTTTTTGCGTAAATATGAAAAATACATATTTTTTAAACCATTTGTTTCATCAGAGAGAAAAATAAGAAAGCAAAAATCCCCGTACAGAGAAATTATTTTGAACTTTGGCAAACTTTGTCAACTTAAAATTTAACAATTAATATTTGTTTGGCTCACTACGAGCTTTTATGAGTGTTTTGAGTCTTTGGAAAGAACTTATATTTTTGCTTCTGTTACCCCAATGAATTTCCACAGCGTTTTCAATATACATTTCGTAGTCATACAGCGTTTTCAATATACATTTTGCTTGTAACAGTTTTATTTCTTAATTTTTGCTTTATTATTCCTCAGACATATTCAATCGGGATCAAATCTGGAGACTGGGTCAGTTGTTATGGGGGTAATGGGACCACAGCTTTTCTATTGCAGCTGTATGCTTGGGGTGACTGTCCTGCTGAAAGACATAAGATTTTATACTTTTACAATCTTTTTGTTTCAGTATATCTAAGTATACAAAACTATCCATTTTAGATTCTGAAAATGCAAATTCTCCCCTACACCTTAAGCCGATATTCACACTTTAAACCATTTGATATCCTCCACCTTACTCCAGTACTGATACTATATTTCTTTGTTGTAGTTCACAATTTTCAGTTCTATAGATTTTTTAGCGTTTTTTGATGTATCAATTGTGAACTATATTGTGTCTACAATATCGGAGGTCACGTATCAAGGATTTAGCCTTAGATTCATCAGTAAATAAAAGATTCTCCCAGTACTTACTTAATAGGGTGGTATTTGAAGTCTTTGGAAAATTGTAGACGTTCAAAACGATTCGCCTCACAGAGAGCATTTCTTCTTTGGCGACTAATTTTTGTCTCCAAATTTGGTGAGAAATCACCAAATGTCGCCAAAATTGGCGACCATTTGGCGACATTTTCGGTCCCCATGTACATGTATAGGACTTTTCGACTACGATCTGGAAAGTTCTCCAAATATCTACCTATAGAAGTTTCAAGAAGGTTTGACTCCTATGTAAGGCCGGCCGTGAGTTGAGTCAGTTAGTTGAGTGACTGACTGATTGGAGTTACTGAGTTAGCTGTCTCTCAGCGAGCATTCAGAGAGTTCCGAAAGTGAACTGTATTGCATTGTCTTTTGCAGCGATTTTAGCAGTTGTGTTGTCAAGTTTTTAACTGCTGTTTTGTGCTCTATTGTTGTGAAAAGAGCTGTATTGAGTCTACTAGAACGAGAAGTTCTGGAGTTGTAAGAGAATCTGCGAAGAGTTATATCGGAATAAATTTCTGCAAATTTTGATCTGCTTTGACTTTAAATCTTTCGAACCCATCCACGCAACAATATATATATTGGAAGAAAGAAGGTCGATGTGGGATTTCTTTCAGTTATTTAAGTTTATTAAACAGGGTGATTTCAAAGGCTGATGGTACCAGTACCAGACAAGAAGAGCAGCAGCGAGATTTTTTTTTTTTTTTTTTCCCCTTCTTCTTCTTTGTCTCAGTCGAAATGGAGGTAAATTTACGCGCTCGCCTCTCGGGCCGACAAACCGACTCCAGAAGGTGCGCAGGCGAGCCCGAGCGTAGGCGAGGCGAGATAGGCCGAGTCGAGGCGGAAAAAGCCGAACGCACCAAGTACACTCTCCCACTCGCACCCGTTCGTCTTGTCTCAACGATAGTGTACAGGTACCATTAGAGTACAATACCAGGAGCAGTACAAGAGGTCATACACGCTATTTAAATTGCATTTTAACTTGGAGAATACTTTTACAATAGAGTGAATGAGAAGTGTAACAATCTGCCGGATCATATCATAAACTTTACTGGATTAAACAATTTGAAAAGACAGCTATAGGGGTATATATATCCAGCTATATATATCCAGGGGATTGCTAAGAAAAGTTAAACTGGACCAGTCTAGATGGGTCTTGTGCTAATAGTTGATCATCATTTTTTAATTCATTTGTATTTATAAATAATTGGCACCTGAATGCATTACATGTCTTACCCTTGTCCAGAAAAAATCCTGACATAATGTGTCTGATTAGTTCTTGCTACAAACCGGATACAGGTTTTGTTTTCGTAATGCTTCATTGCTGATCGCACAAGGGAGAGAGCTAAAAGAGAAGTTATTTTTCTAATGAAACTCTAATAAATTAAATAAGTACACAAGCTTCACACACTGGGTTAGTTTGGAAAGTGACTGTTCCTAACTTTACAGGAAATGCGATCAAAAGATGTAGTTAGAACTATACCCGAGATAATAAACAAGAACCCTCACCAAATATATATATCCTACTTACACATAATTCTAATACATTCAGAAGGAACACTAACTTTGAAATGCCAAAACAGCGAAGCAGTGAGGGTTAGAAAATAGACTCAAGTATAGTACAGGGTGGTACGTAGAAACATATAGAGAAACTTTGCCGATATATGGACCTTTAGAGGTCGTGTCGTTCCTTTTAACAGACCAAGATGAGATTTCAGGTATAGTTGATATGACCAAATGTCCCGACATTGGTGGGACAGTCCAGCAAAGAATGTCCCACATTACAGAGTCCCGGGAACTAAGTCCTTCTAAACAAAACAAAAATGTCTTCAGAGCTTCGTTAATTAAGAAAACTAATAGAGTCGGTAACTGATGAAATTTCTGGGGATATACTAAACTTCAACTTAACTAGACATCACTTAGACGGTAAATCGTCAGAGTGCTCATAGGTATTTAATCCATTTTGGCGGCGTGAAAGCATAATGTTCGCCAAACCACAACCCTGTAGAGAACAAAAGACTTTAAGGTTTGGCGAGAATTATGCTTTCACTCCGCCAAAATGGATTAAATACCTATGAGCACTGTGACGATTTACCGTCTAAGTGATGTCTAGTTAAGTTGAAGTTTAGTATAGAAAGATGTGGTCACATTAGGTATAGTTATTCAGAGGAATGAGCCCGAGATTTTGTGAACGGCAACAAAATGGCGCTCAGGGTTACTGTTATAGGCACAGAAACCAGAAACGCGAAATTTTCGAAAGGCAACGGTCACTTATTCCGTCGCAAAATGCTCAGCGCATGCTAAAACTGCAAAGAGTGTTGGAGCGGACAAAAAACGAGCGAGTTATGCACGCACGCACACAAAAAAAAAGAAACACAGCTATGCGAATGGTCAACAAAAACACGATTGGGGCTCACGGAGGAAATTTGCACATGAAGAGACAAGACACCAATCCCAGAACACCACTCGTGGGTATGTGCATAACAACCGTTTTTTGTGATACACGTATCGTTCCAACGGCCTTTATGGTTTTCGCATGCGCTAAACATTTTGCGACTAGAAAAAAAGGCCCTTGTTATTCGAAAATTTCGAGTTTCTGTACCTGTAACCGTAAACGTGAGTGCCATTTTGTTTCCGTTTACAGAATATCGAGTTCATACCTTTTAATAATTGTACCTGAAATTTCACCTTGATCTGTTTAACGGAACGACCTCTAGAGGGCCGGAGATAAATCTTTGAACAAAAAAGATTCGTTAGAACATGACGTTGCATATATGTTATGTAACGGTTTTAATTCATTATTATTTAATTACATCACTTAAGTTTTTTTTTTTATATATATATATACATTTTGTGCGATTCAGGGGAAAAAATGAAACGAAAATGTATTATTTCATTAAAAAGATAGAAAAAATCGTACACTAAAGTGTTAAATACGAAGGTTTGCAAAATTAGTTATAGTAATATTGAAATGTGGCAAAAAACTATTATGAAATCTAAATATAGCGAAAATCCATCGTTCCCCTCATGAAGGACAATATGATATGCTTGCTGGTTGAAAGCTAGAACCAATTAGAGTATACTTTTGAATCAGTTTTAAATTTCTATTTTACTATTGCATCGAGCCGTCACCCCTCCCCCCCCCCCATCCCCACCTCTCCACTACCTTTGATGCTTTTGCATATTCTCTTTTCGAAATGAATAGTGACCAATAATCGGGCATCAATTTTTCGGTTGTTTCCGCATATGCTCCCATTCGAGATGCAAATGCAAGGCAGTACCTCAACGAAAGACTAACTGGTTGGCATTTTTCCCTTCACACAGATCTTGATCTTACGATTTTCTGACAGAAGATCTCAAATAAAATTGAACTCATTAAAAAGATATTGAATCTCCCACTTATAAATCATTAGCCATTCTCCTTCTTTTAAAACCGAGAGCGTTTGGCCCTCCCCTCCTTCTAATCTTTCAACTCTCAAATAGTTATTGTCCTTTAATCTCAGATCGATAAAACTTCCGCTCTGACATTTCGTTGATGATACTCACATGCAGGTTTAGATATTCCTGGGTCTATAACAAAGGGCACTTTTCCTTTTGGCCAGAGATTTTTATTATTTACAACTGCGTTGCGTTCCTGAAAAAAAATTACTTAAATTAGTTGTACAATTTAATTGACTTTAGTGATATTGAAAAGCTTTGATAGTTCATATTTTAGCTTTTACATCTGCATAATCAAAGTCTATGATGTCGCCTTCCAGTAAGTCTGGATTCTCCATTGGATAATGTTCCGTTTCTTCTGAAAGAAAATATATAATTTTAATTAATATTAATTATTGATAGAACTATAAAATCATGACAAAACTAAGAGTGTGGAACATCGCACAGCTTTCAGTTACATATATACATAATAATATTACATAATATTGGGGATTCCATTAAAATTTACGGTTTTATTTAAAGTTTTTATATTTTCACTCATTTAAATAAAAATATCCAGTTTTCAGCAATAGTTTTTACATAGGGGAAGGGGGGGGGGGAAACACAATGATGGCGATGTTATTTGATCAACATTACTTTGTCCTTTCTAATGCGTGAAACAGAAAAAACTCAATCGTTGATGAGCGATGCAAACAGCTCTGTGTTAAGGGGGTCCGGTACCGAAAATAAAAAAAACTTTATTTATGTACATTTTTATGTCAAAAATTTATTTTATGTATGAGATACTATTTATATATCTTTGAGAAAATGTTTTTTTAAACATTGAGTTTAGTTATTTAAAAATATTTAAAAACCAAGAAAAATCCATAATAATTGATGTTTGCGTATTTTGATATAAGTCAAGAAAAAATAATTTTTTTTCAAAGTGAAAGCTTTCTGTAATACATAATTATATAAAGAAAATTTTGTCTTCACAGAATTTTTATAGGTGAATTAAAAAAAAAAAATTTAATTCTCAAATTTAAAATATTGAAATTTTTGCTTTTTTTTATGTTATCTTTTACGCTAAATGTTATATTTTAAAACAGAATTAAAAAAATAAAATTCTGTGAAGAAAAAATATTTAAAACTATATAAATTAAATGCTCCAAAAATTTGAATATCCAATTGTTAATGGTTCTGAAGATATATCGATTTGAATAAGCAACATCTGTGAAAAATACTAGTGCTCGATAAACGCACTTTAAGCAGACTCTTCAATGTGTTACGCCCATTAGTGATGTTTAAATCACAGGTAATTTTGTGGCGTTCTAATCACCGGAGGAATAAGATAGAAACATCATTCTCTTCAGGAATGTATGAGCTATTTTTTAAAATCAGAAAAAAAAATTGGGATTTTTGAAGAAATTTCGGTACTGAGAGACCTTAAAGATCGGTACCTTAAAGAGCACTCGTTTTTCGACTTTTTACACTTTTATCGCATTTCTACGGGATTTTTGAAGGTGGGGGTGATTAGAACACCTTCTGAGGCATTAGCAAAGATATTTAGAGCCGTTTTTTCAGCTGAAAAACGTGATTTTTTCATGATTTTAACTTTATGCATATGCGTGATTTTGATGAAAGCCTTCATGGTAGGTCCCATGGTCACCACCGAACCACACACAAAATTTGAACGTCGTAGCTCAATTTTTTCGGGAGTTATGCTGACCACAGACAGACATTTTTTCTAAACAACTTTTTGATCATCAGAATGCTCTAAAACATGGAGAAATGCATTTTTTTTTCTTTTTTTGTGGACTGAATGCTATACTTTTATTATCCTATACATACATATGGGTAATTGAAAGTTAAAAGCGCTTGGTGAACAAAGGCTGCCTTCAAAATATATAATCAATAGTTTTATGTTTTGCGACCCCAAAGAAATTATTTACAATTTTGCTAAAAAAGAAAGTAGCAAACTTTTAAATACATTTTAGTGATTTGAATTTCTACAAGAATCTGTATAACAATTGTAAAGATGATTACATAGGTACTTCTTTTTAAGTAATTGTACTATATAAATGCATAAAACCTGATTTCAACTTTTTAATTTTAATGTGAATTTTTAAAATCCGTCTGCAAGTTTTTTTTAAATAATCTCATTTCATATGTTTGAGCTTCTTTGTATTTGTACCTATAGCACTGAATTGAGATTAATTATATAAAAACTCTATCCTGCCAAGTACTGATTTCCTTTGGGGATTCCTCCTAATAATTCCGCCGACCAAACGGTATAGTGGTTAGCGTGCTGCTTCTAGACCGCGAGGTTGTGGGTTCGAGTCCCGTGTTAGGCATGAGTGTTTGTAAATGTATGTTGGCTTGTCTAATGACGAATGTTACGGCGTATTATAGCCCTCGTGTTGCTGACAGCGCCAGATAATCTGAAAACAACCAACCAACCTAATAATCCCAATTTAATTCATTGTGCACCCCCAAACAAACTAAACGTTGATTTCGTAACTTCTTCTGGCTGACCATTTTACACGAGATTTTTTTTTTTTTTTTCTTCTCTAGAAAGTGTAATTTTTTTTTTTTTTTTCGGGGTTTGGGGCAGATTTTTTTTTTTTTAAATGCATTTGTTATATTCGAGGTGTATAAGATGTGATCTATGAATGTTTTAACTTGAGTAACCCTGTCATCGCTCTAAACGCAAAATGGCGTAAACGACATTCACATACGCTTCCTTGGATTGTTTTAAATAATTTTCACAATAATTTCGTGGTGCAATTTTGTAGAGATTTAGGTTTGCAATCGAATTCCGGTTCTATTCCATTAAGTAGAAATCCTCTTTACCACATCAATAAAGAGTGGTTATTCATAATTCAAAATATTTACCTACTAGTTTTAACTTGAGTATATAAACATGCAAATATATACAAAAAAGTACCAATAATAAAAAGTAAGTATGAATACTAATGAAATATAAGTACTTGCTTTATACTATATGAAATAATTAAGGATTACCAGTTTTACATACTAATAATATAAAAAATGTGTTCCAAAATAACTTTCGCTATAAGTTTGAAAAATACCATTTGTTATAATTTTGAGAGTTATCTAAACAGTTTTCAATGGTGCAGCCGTTAAGGTGACAGGCTTGTGATCGGAAGTTGCGTGGTTCAAAACCAACAAGTCACGTTAGTGCTAAAACATGTATTCAGAGCATTGATAAGCATGCAATTTAATTGAAAAATAAGTAAATTTGACTTCTTTCTAATTACATTGTTTTAATATTACAAATTAAAGTATCAAAGTCACTTCCTGAAATTGAGCAAAAGGAGAATATCCGAAATTCATTGACCCGTATTAATCCATCATTACACTGAATAAAATTTATATTTTTCGGGATCATTTCTGGGGGGTACAGTCGCTCGTTCACATTAAATCATGCAAAAAGGTACTTCTTCTAATCAAACTGAAAATAATAAAATAATAAGCGGCAAAATTCACTAAAGAATATTCGAGCTGTAGCCCTGGCTAAAATGTTGGTCACAGGAAAGAACAAAATTCCCGTGACTTCGGTGATTTTCAAAGATTTTTTTTTTTTTAATGTTCCCTTAATCATATACAATTATATGATTATTTTTTATTTATTCACCCTGGCCAACACAATTTAAAAAAAAAAATTAAAAATCAGGGTTCTAGCTATAATAGAAGCTGAGCTGTGAGGGGTCGAAAATCGGCCGAATCTCGGTCAACAACATGGTACACTAAAACATGTCTGACGCTTTGACATGGGACTTGGTGGTGGATCTGTGTCCCTAAATCTGTGACGAATTACGAAAACCATTGCCAGAACCATCTCTTCAAAATAAATTCTTTAACATAGTATCTACTTAATTAGAAATTAATGATGTTCTTCTACGGTAGAAATTGAACATATTTCTTTCTTAAAAAATTACCTTCATCTTTTGCTGAAGATCTGCAGGTGATCAGAATCAATAAAAGGAACTTAAAACTAAGCATTTTCCAAATTTATATATCAACACAAGTTTGATTCTTTTAAACTCTCTTAATCATCTTGTTGTTTTCTACATATACAAATTGCACTCGACTCAATTTCAAGTAAAATTTGAATGATTAAAAGCTGTGTTAAGATAACGCTGGAAAGTAAGCAGATGTTTCCCTCTGTTTTTTGCACTTCCAGTTGATGACATGATATCACTTAAAGATAAACTATAGGTGTGGAACATTGTATAACTTTCAATTACTCTTAATACTATTCACTGTATTTCAACTGGCCATGGATTGGTATAATTTATCGTTTTCGTGTTTACATTAATTAAAAAAATATCCTGTTTGGTGATAATTATTACACTGGCAAAGAAAAAAAGCGGCCATAATGTTGAAATTGGCATTTAGTTTTTCGATCAATATTACATTGTTCTTATAAGTGAAAGAGAGGAGCAACAGTCGTTGATGGGTGATGCTCAATGGAAAAGAGCTCAGTGTTTAAAAACATTCGTGTTTTCTGCTTTTTACATCTTTATCGCATTTCTACGTACATTTCGAAGATGGAAAAATTTAGAACACCTTCGAAGCATTACCACAGCGATTTTAATCAAAATCATTATACCCGTTTTTTGATAATTGTTCAAAACATAAATTTTTAATGATAGCTACATTGCACATAAGCGCAATTTACTCGGGCCAGAGCATATATTTTTGTTAATAGAACGAAATTCTGGAATATTCCTCCCAAAAAATTGAAACAACACGTTGTAGGTAGATGGCCGATTTCAAAATAGCTTAACGTTGCCGATTAAAAAATACAAAAGAACCCAAGAACGTAAACAATAATTTTAGATTATGCAAATTTTTAAAATGTGCTGTTAAAAAAACTAATAAAAAAATCAACCAAGTAAATGCTGATAGTCAGTTTTTTAGCAGAAAGTCAATTAAAAATATTAATGAGCTTTATACATTGTGCTTGGAATTTATGCATGCAACATGTAAAAATTACGTCATAATTCTCCCACACGCTCCGACTCGCCCGCCGAAAAACGGGGAATTCCCTTTTTGAAGGATGAAGAAGGCAGAAAAAATGGGGCTTAGTGCTATCTAAAACATGATGTATCTAATTGATTTTTTTTAACATTCAACAAAATTTTCAATTCCATTGGCTAGAGGAGATTTCAAAGATTCGAACCATATATTTTTTAATTAAAAAAGTAAATATTTCGAGTATTTATTTCGATAGAAGAGTAGGGGGGAAAATTTGTCCTATTGGATTACCATTACGGCCAAATTTAAATTAAAAACAACTGATTAACAATTAATAAAAAAAAAATTCTTTTGAAACAAAATGAATGCACAAACTACTTATGTTTCAAATTTCACAGTTCTCCTTACACCAGAAATTGAGATACAAGTGACACAAAATTCGATTCCTAACTTTTTTATAATATAGATACACAAATCACTCATTGATGCTCATGTACAATTATATTCTTCATTCATTTTTGTTGAGTGAGCAATTAGTATTGAACCACATTTGTTCCCATTGTGTAAAAGGAAGGACACATTTCAAACTTGGCTTTGAGCTGTTAATAAATAGGCGTTAATTATCTGGAAAATATTCAGGAAGACCCATTTTTTCCTCGGAGTTCTCAATGTTCGTGACAAACTACAAGATTGTCTTCCTGAGAGGTGAAGACCAGCAGATATTTTTCTCGTGTACAGTAAAAAATAATTTTGATTCCTTGGTCACAAATATTTTTGTTACTGGATATTGAGGCCTATGAAGGGGAATTTTGACTTTGAGAAGAAAATTTTACTAATTTTCATTGCCCGTAATTTACAACGTTAAAACTTGGCTCCGATTTTGAAGAGATGTTTTGTTGCGATTTCATATTTTTTTTGCAATATTAATTTTAAACTTATTATTTATTTATACAGCAATAGTTTTAAGAATGTTTAATGTTCATAAATTTAAAATTTGCCAGAAATATTTTTGGGGTCGAAAGGATTATTACTTGTACTTACTAATAATACTTAATTGTCCACTGTTGAAAAACTTTTTGATGGTAGTCAACTAAAACTTTAATGTTAGCCAACTACTTTATTCTTTTAATTTGAATTATTTGATTATAAGAAAGTTAAAAAAAAACTTTCTCAACAAAATCCAATTAGAATATTTTTTCTAAGAAAGTTCAACTTACCTGACCACAGTCCATGAAGTATTTATGCATTCAATTGAAATGATGACGATATAAAATTATTTTAAATAACTAGGGGGTTCCGCCCCCTGCTCGCTGACGCTCGCCAACCCCCTGGATTGCTATGCAATCCCCTTGGCTCGCTTTAAAGAGAAGCATTTAAAATATGCCCTAGCAAAAAGTTATTTCAGCTGCATAATGCCATGAAACTGCACCTTTTATTATTTATGAAGAGTCAGAATACTTGCCACGTCATTATTCTGTTGCTGTCGAGACGCGTTAAGCAGGGACAGAGTGGCAACGTAGTAGAAAGATCTTGGAAAACAACAAAAATAAACAGTTTTGTACATATATTTAAAAACTAGCTGAATACCCGTGCTGCGCTACGAAATTTTACCATTAGCATTTTAGCGATCAAAAGACATTCATGTATTCTACACTTCAGACGTTTGCTCCCATTTCGATCCCGACAAATTGATTTATCAAAATAGGAACTTTCCTTTGTTGACATTTTAAACGAAATTTATAATTGTGAATAGTAAACTGGTATAGTTTATTGTGTTTATGTTTGCTCTTAGTTCTAAATTTCAAAGTAGAAGCTGTGTTGGAATTAAGTTAATTAGACATTAAGTTAATCCTCGTATAGTTTCAATGTTGCGTCGTCTTTTCATCCCTTAAAAATTCGTTAATCGATATTGGAATGACTTATTTTTTTAACATTTGCAAAAAAAAATCAGAAAAATGACTACATTGGAAGAGGAACATTCGGATATCCCTCGTTTGGAACATTTAACCCCTTCTCGACCCCTTAAAGTTGGTTAATCGAGAACAGAATAGCTTACTTTTTCTATGTTTAATCTTTTTTGACATTTGTACCAAATTTCCGAGTTGTGACCATATGGGAAGTGGTACATTCGAATATTCCTCGTTTGGAACGTTTAACCCCTTTTCCACCCCTTGATCCACCCGAGATCGGAATAGTTTACTTTTTCTGCGTTTGTCTTTATTGATATTCACACCAGTTTTCAGAATTGTGAAAATATGAGAAGTAGGACATTCGAATATATCGCTCGTTTGGAACGTTTAACCCCTTTTTGACCTCTTAAAGTGGGTTCATCGAGATCGGAATAGCTAACTTTTTCTATGTTTACCATTGTTGACATTTGTACCAATTTTTAGAGTTGTGACTGTGTGAGAAGTAGGATATTCGAATGTCCCTCGTTTGGAACGTTTAACCCCTTTTTGACCTCTTAGAGTGGGTAAATAGAGATCGAAATAGCTTACTTTTTATACGTTTGTTTTTGTTGATACTTGCACCAGATTTCAGAGTTGTGACGAAAGGGGAAGTAGGACATTCGAATATCCCTCGTTTGGAACGTTTAACCCCTGTTCCACCCCTTAAAGTGGGTTAATCGAGATCGGAATAACTTACTTTTTCTTCGTTTGTCTTTATTGATATTCTCACCAATTTTTAGAGTTGTGAAGAAATGAGAAGTAGGACATTCGAATATTCCTCTTTTGGAACGTTTAACCCCTTTTCGACCCATTAAAGTGGGTTAATCGAGATCGGAATAGTTTACTTTTTCTATTTTTACCATTGTTGATATTTGTGCCGATTTTCAGAGTTGTGACTATGTGGGAAGTAGGATTTTCGAATGTCCCTCGTTTGGAACGTTTGACCCCTTTTCGACCCCTTAAAGTGTGTTAATCAAGATCGGAATAGTTTACTTTTTCTATTTTTACCATTGTTGATATTTGTGCCGATTTTCAGAGTTGTGACTATGTGGGAAGTAGGATTTTCGAATGTCCCCCGTTTGGAACGTTTGACCCCTTTTCGACCCCTTAAAGTGTGATAATCGAGATCGGAATAGTTTACTTTTTCTATTTTTACCATTGTTGATATTTGTGCCGATTTTCAGAGTTGTGACTATGTGGGAAGTAGGATTTTCGAATGTCCCCCGTTTGGAACGTTTGACCTCTTTTCGACCCCTTAAAGTGTGTTAATCGAGATCGGAATAGTTTACTTTTTCTATTTTTACCATTGTTGATATTTGTGCCGATTTTCAGAGTTGTGACTATGTGGGAAGTAGGATTTTCGAATGTCCCCCGTTTGGAACGTTTGACCCCTTTTCGACCCCTTAAAGTGTGTTAATCGAGATCGGAATAGTTTACTTTTTCTATTTTTACCATTGTTGATATTTGTGCCGATTTTCAGAGTTGTGACTATGTGGGAAGTAGGATTTTCGAATGTCCCCCGTTTGGAACGTTTGACCCCTTTTCGACCCCTTAAAGTGTGATAATCGAGATCGGAATAGTTTACTTTTTCTATTTTTACCATTGTTGATATTTGTGCCGATTTTCAGAGTTGTGACTATGTGGGAAGTAGGATTTTCGAATGTCCCCCGTTTGGAACGTTTGACCTCTTTTCGACCCCTTAAAGTGTGTTAATCGAGATCGGAATAGTTTACTTTTTCTATTTTTACCATTGTTGATATTTGTGCCGATTTTCAGAGTTGTGACTATGTGGGAAGTAGGATTTTCGAATGTCCCCCGTTTGGAACGTTTGACCCCTTTTCGACCCCTTAAAGTGTGTTAATCGAGATCGGAATAGTTTACTTTTTCTATTTTTACCATTGTTGATATTTGTGCCGATTTTCAGAGTTGTGACTATGTGGGAAGTAGGATTTTCGAATGTCCCCCGTTTGGAACGTTTGACCCCTTTTCGACCCCTTAAAGTGTGTTAATCGAGATCGGAATAGTTTACTTTTTCTATTTTTACCATTGTTGATATTTGTGCCGATTTTCAGAGTTGTGACTATGTGGGAAGTAGGATTTTCGAATGTCCCCCGTTTGGAACGTTTGACCCCTTTTCGACCCCTTAAAGTGTGTTAATCGAGATCGGAATAGTTTACTTTTTCTATTTTTACCATTGTTGATATTTGTGCCGATTTTCAGAGTTGTGACTATGTGGGAAGTGGGAGAATTAGTGATGAGTGAGTCAGTGAGTCAGTGAGTGAGTGAGTGAGTGAGTGAGGGCTTTGCCTTATATATATAGAGAAGATCGGTTATTTCATTGAACAATTAAAATTTACGGGCTGGTTTTGTATGAAGTGCCAAAATAATTAAAGTTGCTTATCGAAATTTCTTAACGAAGCAATCATATGCTCACTTAATCTTTTTTGCGATACTTAGAAAATAAAATAAAACAGTGAAAGGCCAATTATCCAGCATTCAATCAACCGGAATTTTTTGAAAATCAAATTTGGCGAGAAAATTAGCCATATTTCGCCAATAGTTTTTTTTTTTTTTTAATTTTTATATGAGATTTTGAAGTTGAGTGGGTGGTTTTATTCGTTATTTTGATAGTTTTTAATTCGTAATAACTGAATTTGCACTGATTAAAGATGAGTATAGGTTCAGATTTACTGCACAACGCTTCTTAGCGATTTTTTTAAAATTGGCGATTTAGCGCTGAATGCAACCTGGCTACCTCTGGAACATGTTCCAGCAGATAACTTTTCCGAAAAGTCTGATTTATCCGGAATTCTAATCCAAAAGAAATGTACACATCTTGGATCTATTTATTCTTGCATCATCGTAACTATTAAATTAATGTTTTAAATAGGCAATAATTTCTATCTGTAGATTGTAATAAGAAAAGAAAAATATAGCGAATCCAAGTTGTTTCTGTTGCCAGATGTATTAGTCGAATTTCAAAAGATATATTGTGATTGGCTGGAAATTCGTGCATAAAGTGCATTTAGAAGATTGGTGATTGAAGTCGTTGCCATTCTGCTCACAGAAATACAGCCAAATTTGGACGTTACGCAAGAGAATTATATATATAGATTTGAGACTTGCAAAAAACGTTGGCAACGGAAAGAAAATTAACAATTTTGGATCATTTCAGAGCGGATAAAATGTCGCCAATGGTCTATTGCAGCGGTTCCCAACCTTTTTAGTTGTGCGCACCATCTTCGTTGTAAAAAAAAAAATTTGAGGCCTACTAGCTCATAGAATGCGTGCTTCCGTTATTAGTAAAATATATTATACAAGAAGGATTAAACGATAATATCTTACAAAGAAAGGAATTTTATTGTAGTATTCACTTTGTTGTCAAAACTTATATAAGAAAACTTAAAAAACAAGTGATCCAAGTTAAAAAAAAAAAAGTCCAAGAGATTTTTGACATCATTTGTTTCCCATGAGAGTCAATCTATATTAAAAGTAGATAGTTATAGCCATGCCGTTGAATTCACACGTTATTCACTAGTTATGCCATCGAAAATTGTTGCTAGTAATCAAGTGTTTAAATTATTCCAATCTCTACCCCAGAAACTTCTATAAAATTTATCTTGGCTTAGATTATCAACCAGCATTCACGGTCCAGTAATACGCTGTGGGCCGCGGTCCAAGGGTTCTGAACCGCTGGTTTATTGTATAATGCATATACCCTATTTTTTTTATTTTTTTTTAACAATTACTTCTTGATTTCAAGGGCTTTGCACTGTGAGGCGAGTTTCCCTCTATTTATGTATCCTAATAGCTATTACCAGGCTATTTAATTGCAATAGTTAAAATAAACTTTGTTTCAAACTTAAACTGCAGTCGAGAGACGAGGTTTTATTTACAAGCCATGAATATTTGAGGTTAATTTTCTTGTAGCAACACTGAATGGAAAACAATTGGCCACTTATATATATATCTGTGTGCTGTTACATTGCTAGTAAAAGAGCCGTCATGTTATATTATTATGTCTTAAGATCCGAACACAGGATATGGAAGAAGGTGCTAGATCAGAACTGAGATATCCAAAGTCCTTGAAATACATCCACAAGAAAAGATACAAATGCTAGAGGTGGATGAATCTGAATGATTATAATTGCATGCATTGGAATGCATTCCAGTTTTGTATATTAATTGCATCTTAAATATACAAACCCATTTAACGAGAAATTAAAGCAGTTCCCCATCGACCTCGTGTTAACAGGGTTTGGCTGTAATTGCTTGAAGTTATTTCTTTGACAAATGACTAAACCTATCAAAATATATTTCTTGATAGGTAGTCACATGGTCTATTTTCGATTTTCTACCTTCAAGAAAATAAGAGTGCTGCACGAAAATATTTTCTATAAATGGTAATGGTACTGTGCTCTTTTATGAAAAAGTGTAAAATATTGTACTGGTTACTTTTCAGATGAAATTTCAATTTTGAAAAAATTCTTTGTTATATGTAGACAGAAATCAGAACTATACTGATTGTTGCAGTTTTTATTTAAAAAAAGTTGCTTAATTAGTTGTTGCCAAACCACAGTTCTTTTGTCACTTAAGTGCAGTAAAATTTGTTAATTAATAAAATTATTTTTATTCTGACATTGGATTTTATTTAATGTTAGTAGCTAGTTTAAACCGACTCGTAAAAACATGGCTCTAAAAAAAAAAATCTTAATCCTTATGCTGCTGATTTTTCTTTAGCTTTTTTTATTAATGAGTTTTCCAACCATTGCCCTAAATTAAATAAAAAAAAAATCTCTTATGTCAAATTCACTCGAAATATAAAGAACTCGAACTGGTTTCGTGCCTATTGTTCCTCAGGGTTCCCACTTAAATCGCAGAATAAAAATCAATGACTTTTAGTACCTAATTAACATTTTTAAGGACCTTTGAAAATTTGTTTTCAGGCATCATGTTTATGAATAAATTTTTAATAAAGTATATTCTACCAAAAAATGTACTAGTTGGCGCATGCGTAGTACAAACATGTCAGAGAATTCCGATACGGTGCGGATAAGAGGCGCTCACGCGGGAATAGCAAGTCTGAGTTGCACTTTTATAAATTTTGCAAGCAACATCCACAAAAATTAAGGACTTTTAAAGACCTCTAAGCATTTTCCAAGACTTTTAAGCACATCCAAGGCCTTGAAAACAAGTTAAAAAATATTAAGCACTTTTAACGACGGTGGGAACCCTGTTCCTGTAAACTTAAATTTACGTATCAAAATGTAGAAAGCAAACATTTAAATTGCAATTAAAATAATTTTATAACTAATAATTCCAGGATATATAGACAATTGAGAAGGGCCAACAAAATTGTTTGAAATGTAAAAAACAAATAATAAAAGGATACACGCATTATGTAAGTAACCCCTTATTAGCTCTACTTGAAATTATTGTTATAGCTTAGTGCAACCCAGTCTTAATTTATTTTCTTTCCCTATTCTTTTCACAGTATTGCAAAAAGGGAACGTCAAAGAGAATACCTATAGTGATGTCCCAACTTTATGCTACAATATTTACTAACAAAATTTAAAACTATCAGATGGTAAATCAATAGAGTACACAATTTGATGCCTGATTTATGAACCAAGAGAAACAAAACCAAGGAAAAAATTATTTTATTACGAAAAAACCCTAGAAAGACAATATATAATCAAAGAAACACTAGAAACATAGTCAACAAATAAATAAGAATTCCAAGCAGCAATTTAGTTGAAGATTTAATAACTGATCATGTTAAAGATATATGTTAGGTGATCTACAGTTTGTATGCAATGTAAGCCTAAAAATGATGTAACTGGTTTCAATGACAAATGTTTTGTACCACTTGTTAGGATGCACTTATTATGGAAAACCATCATCCTCTTCATCTGTCATTTCTTTAGCATATTCAATATCTTGCTTTTCTCGTTCTCTACGTTCCTACAAAAATGTGTTAGCTCGTTAAAGAAACATGGAACTAAAAATGGACAATATTTTGCATACCAAAGTCTGAATTTTTCACACACACAAAAAAAAGCATTAAACATATGTTCTATTAGTTAAACAACTAAAGTGTTATACTGAATCAGGGTTCCCACTCAAATCACAGATTGAAAATCAATGACTTTTCAATAACTTTTAAGGACCTAATCAATGTTTTTAAGGACCTTTGAAAATTTTTCTTCAGGCATCATGTCAATAAATAAATTTTTAATAAAGTATATTCTGCCAAAAAAGTTACAAATTGGTGGAATCGTAATACAAATATGTCGGAAAATTTCCATACGGTGCAAATACGTGGCAGTCACGCGGAGATAGCAAGTACGAGTTGTATTTTTATAAATTTTGCAGTTGCCACACAACATCTGCAAAAATTAAGGACTTTTAAGGATCTCTAAGTAATTTCAAGGACTTTTAAGCACCTCAAAGCATTTTCAAGGCCTTGAAAACAAGTTCAAAAATATTAAGCACTTTTAATGACTTTCAATGACCGTGGGAACCCCGTGAATCCATCTACAGTAACTTATTTAAAGTATCTGTAGCTAGGATTAAAATCATTAAATTTTTAGCTCTAGTACAGATTTTCTCTAACCTTAACACATCTAAAGCATTTTTAAGAATTGGTGCATGATGTCTCTCTCCTAGATATATCTACTCTCTTTTAGAAAACTATAACTGCATTTGGAAATAGATTTTTTTTTTAAATGAAGATTTTATGCAAAGATGTTGAAGTTAAAAAAAAAAACACGGAATTGGGTGAATGGTTGATAGGCTTGTATGCTCAATGACCTATTTTTAAGTACAATAACAGCTAATCACAGACCTACAGCTTGATGTGGATTCCAAACCACAATGATTATCCATGCCTAAACCAGGATTCAAACCAATACCTTTCGCATGCGAGGCCAGAGCCATCAAGTGAGGCGAATCATCTAACCATAAAGCCATCAAATGGGCGAGTGGAAGGGGCCAAATATATTAAAAAGATTAAAATTTTGGATGACCTAAAACAACTACAATGGACAATTCCCGCATTTTTTAAAACTGAGTGGAATTAGCTTATATTTATGAAGTATTTTTTTCTGATTCCAAATATTTAAACAAAAGTTCTTTAAAAAAATTAGTCACTTAAATATTAAGAAAATGCCCCAAAAACAGTCTGATCAAAACACTCAACAAAATCTGTGACGTCAAGAAATCCTTCTGTTTCTACGGTTATTATGAGGTTTCTATCAAATAGTTGGCGTTGATTTGGGAGACCATTGCCATATCCCATACAGGTGGGCGCGATTTACGAGAAACTTGCAAAACTGGCTTCCGCTGCTGCATTTCAAGCCAAGATGTTTGGGATCTCTTGACGTCACATTCAATTCGAGCCGAACGAATTATTTTGTTTTCTCGCCAACGTCTAACAGGGCAACTTTGATTGCAAATTAAAAAGAGGGGGGGGGGGAAGCGCATAGACCAGAAATTTTTGTGTTTATGGCCCTTTCAAAACATTGAGAATTGAATTTAAAAAAATACAGGAATTGTCCATTGCAGATGGTCTTTTTTAATAATTAACACAAACTGTGATAAACCTGTGTGGGACACTGAAAAGTTTAAATTATTCTGTAACATTAAACTTCTAACTGTCACCAGGAAAATGGAGTCAAAATATGGATAAAAGGGAAAACGTGCCTTAGACAGTAATAGAAAATTTCCTTATTTTTGAAAAAAATTTTTAAAAAAATCCCTGATTTTTTCCAAAATCGGAAAGCTCAATTGCATTTACCCGATTTCCAGGTTCTGTGACCACTCTGGAATAGAGTTGTGTACAAATTTGCAGGAAATTGAATCGCAACCAAATTATCAAATTGCACGACTCATTCAAAAATATTTTATGCTTGCACTCACATATATCTTTTTTTTTTTAAGCTAGCTCAATTTTGATGAATAATTTATTTTTTTACATATCTTTTAATCAAAGTTTTAATGTTGCAGATTAATGACACCATAAAATGTTTTCACAAAAATATAATTATATTGATTTTCCACTAAACAGAGACATTGCTTTCACTGTGGGTTCAATTAAAGTTATGCAAGCAATATGAATAGAATCCAACTTAGGCCTAGTAAAATACGAAGAGACAAAAAATTCTAATAGACAATGAGGAACTTGCACATGTGAGGAAAATTAATATTTTTTGTATTTACTAGTGTTATCCAACGAATATATTTGAGCAGTGTAATTATTTTTTATCATTATGCTTTCAATCAATCAAAAATCGAGTTTGAAATTAGCCGAAATCAAAGCAAAAGTCACGTGACCAAAAACGCATAAAAAAAAACGTGACATGGTTACGCAGAGATAAAGTCGCAAAACGAAGGAGAAATCTCGTCTAAAACAGATTTAGACTGGTTCATTATCTGCGCGTTGACGTTCACGCAAAAGTGGCTTTTTCCTGCCAAATCGCAAAGTGAAAAACTAAATATTTTTTTAACTATCTATCCGAGCTCAAATTTTTGAAAGAATGGTATTGTTTTTCATGATTTTTTCTCTACTTTTATTTAAAAATAAAACAAAAAAACGTGAAAGTTCCTCATTGAAAATATGAGTTGCGCTCAAAAGTTATGCACATGCTACTGCTCAAGAACCAGATTTAGAGTAAAAATATATCTTACCTCAGCTGTCTCCAGATCTTTATGGAAGGCTTTCGGAGGGAAGCGCATAGTCTAAAATAAAGAAATGAAGCTTGTAGTAAAAAACCAGTGGTGAAATATTTTTGGCATCAATTAGTATTGTACAGTAAAATTTTAATTTTACTTCTTTTTTCCATCTTAAATGTATAGTAGAAATTAGCTGGCCTTATTTATTAGAATACTTTCAATGAGACATAAAACTAGAATTTTTTTCATTGTTAAGAAGATTTTGGGGATTATTAGTAAATTAAGGAGGATATTGTAACGCTTTCCTCCTGTTTGAGGATTTAAAAGAGTGTAACTGTAAACTAAAAAATTACATGTTAAAACATATCCATAACAAGATTCAACTTTTTATTTAGATTGAAAATGGAAGTGTTTGAGATAATTAAACCAATATATTTCAATCAGCCATTTGAGATAATTACATTTTTATATCGTACTATTATTCGACTTCTAAGTCACAGCAGTTACTTAGGATTATTGGCAAACAAGATAAAGATATGCAAGTGTGCTTCTGGTTTTTTAATATCTAATTTTTTTGTGGTTAGTAGCTCAAAAAGTACCAAATAGATTTTGAAATGATTTTGCTTTTTATACCAAACTTTGTAGAACCTTTTTAGTACCTACTATTGCTCTTGCCTATCACTTGGAGCCTACCATTCTGCTAATAACAAAAACTTTTGTATTAAAATAATTTAAGTTTAATCTTAAGTTTACGTGATAAGCGAAGGAACTTAACTATATGCTTATCCCTCATATTTATTTGCTATCATCAAATAGGAATCAATACAAATAACTATTTTCTTTTTAAGATGAAACTATTAACATCAATTACACCATTAAACTTTACTGCAATTTACATCAATAAACTTAAAAACTAACAAATGTTCCTACTATTAAATATTAACCGTTTCTTGTGTAAGCAACTGAATATTGACTAAGAAGTAGCTCACTGCCTTTTGTAGCATTCGATTTTTCAACCAGAAGTCAAATGACTTCATGATGATTCTGATAAAACCAGTTTTCAAACTCATTCTTCCTACAATGTCTGGTTTAATTATACAGTCAAACCCTATGTGTTAACGTGAACATGAAATCCTGTTTAACGCAAAGTAAAAGCAGGCCTCCATACTTAAAACTTAACATTAATTTTTGTTTACTATGAAATTCGATTAATGTAAACAATTTTGGTGGCCCCATCGACTTCGCGTTAACAAGGTTGGACTGTAATTAGCTTTGAATAATATATTGCAATTTTAGGGTGTTTATTTCCAATGATGTGCCAACTGACTATAAGAAATACGCTATGGCTGCAATTTTTTCGAATGAATTAAGAATACAGGAGCTATGCTTGATAAAATAAAGTTTTCCAGATACAGTAAAACCCCGATTATCCGAGCCCCGGTTATCCGAGTTTCCGCTTTAACCGAGCCAGATAATATTTCTTTAATTTTTTTTACGCCTGATATTTTCTTTTGTCAAAACTAGTACTGAAAAAAATTGGTACTTGATCTCTCAAACACTCAAGAAAACAAAATGTTTACATTCCTTTTCATTGTATGACACTGCTCCTCCTATCGCGTCGCTAAAGGTCTTAAGGCTTAAGTAAGAGAACTCTTTAAGCATTACTATATATTATTAATTGTTTGTGGTTTACCTATAGTATAACATTTGTACTTGTCAAAACATACATTTAAACCTATACGATTTATTTTATTTTTCGCTTTAACCGAGTTTTTCGGTTATCCGAGTTGGTCTTGGTCCACATTAACTCGGATGATCAGGACTCTACTGTATCCCAATAAGCTCTTTTGCAACTAAAAAAATACATTTCATATCAATTACCCTTTTGCATACTTTTAACTGTTTAAGGGGACTTGGTACCCCTTGTTTTCACAAAAAATAATAAAAACATCAATTTCTGTTTTTGAGTGTTTATAGTCTTTGAAACCATCTCCTTATTCTGGAAAGATGTTGAGCTGATCCGATAACTGTGATTGCAGAAAAACTATATTTTTAGGGAGAATTTAGCATTGCTGCAATAGTTCCTTTGATGTTTCGAACACATTTTTCTCAGTTCGTGATTTTTGAAATTCCCACCTAACTCAAAATGCTAAAACTTCACTAAATAAGAATGAAATTACTTGAAATTTTTGATTCTAAATATCTATTTGACAAAAATAAGCATGGATTTTTGAATGAAATAAAAACTTCTAAATTTAAATGTTGAAAAATACCTGTTTTTTTGCCTATAGGTACATTAATTATCGTTTTTCTCGAAAATTAATTTACTTATTCTAAATCCGATGCCTAATAAGTTAAGAGCATATTAATTAAAACATTTTTTTTTTTTTTTAAATCAGGAAAAAATATTGAAAAATTAAAAAGATAGAATTTTAAAATTATTTTTTTTTTTTTTAATTTTGAAAATTTAGGGCATTATGTCAACTTTTTTTTAAATAAAATTTAATTTTTACTAAGTAATACTTCCAAATATGTAAAAATTATAATTTTAAATTCTTACATAAAAAAAAAGTTTGAAGGGTACCAAGTCCCCTTAAGAGATTATAAAGTGACTTAGAAATAGTTTTTCATTAATGTTAACATACAATCTAAAAACTAGGTTTTATAAAACAGAGTTAAAATTGCACTGACAAAACTTATTTCAATTTAAAAAAATTACAGAAATCAGGAAATATTGGGATTAGTCATCAAATACACAGGGGTATTTGGCCCTATGTACTTGATGACTCTGTGACAAAGTTTTGTGACAATTCTTTTTATGAAACATAGATTACGTAATTGTACTATAACACCAAGAAAATAAACACATTTTGAAAAATATTTGTGATAATATTTTTTTATTGGATAATTTAAATATTGCTAATAGTAAAATAAGAACTGGGAATGTTTACCTTAACAGACTTGTTGTGGATATCGAGACAAAAGCTGATTCTCTTGTGGAAAGCTGCTAAAGGTTCGCCTGTGCTATAAACATCAACAGTTTGCTTGGACTGCATGTAACCTTGTGCATGGTTTATGTTGGCCTCAATGACGCCATCCCGAATAGCCTACACAAAAGATTAATTTTATTAAAAAATACTTATAATTATCAAAAACTATACAAAAGAATAGGTTGTATGGTATCAAACCTGACATGTGAGTGGTGCTAGTTCTAGGAGATGTTGACGCATGATTGTTTTTAAGTGATATCATGTAACGATTTAAAAATAATTTTAATTACAACTAAACTGGGTGCAAGAAAAAAAAGTCAAATGAATCAGACTCATTTGATATAAATCAATTCTTTTATAAAGGATTTAGTAACATTATCACGGTACATTAGTTAGTCAAGGTGTATATGAGGTTCCATTGCTAAATAAGATAAACCGCCAAAAAGAACAATCCAAGAGGAGAGTTGGCAACCCTGGGTGGTGGAAGAAAAAAAAGAGGACTTGATACAGAAGAACTAAAACGGAAAGAAGGCTTGAAAAGTTGCGTGACTAAATTTGTAAAATTTAAATGTGCAATTATAAAACTTTTAAAATAAAGTTATTAAAGTGGTAGCCTTCTTTATTTTTAATGAATTCAATTAAAGACACCTGTGCATAGAAGAAAAAAAACACCACAAGGCAATTGGAGAACTGTTACTATGTACATAACCAAATGCAACACATACAATTTATGTTTCATGTGTATGTATGTATTTGTTTTATATTTAACATAAAAACATGTTTTAAATCAAAATAAATTTAAGTAATATGTTTTGAGTAAAAAAAATTATATCCTTCATTGCATATCAGTAAATTTGAATATATTTAATAAATGCTTCTGAATTGCTTATATAATTTTTTGTTTTTCTTGTATGTCTAGAAAAGGGGTTCACATTTATTACTCATAATTATAAGTGTGATATATATATTTAAAACAGTATAATAGGAAGTTTGCAAGTGTAACTGTATTAAAAAAATAATAATAATTGCCTATAAAGTACTTCTGGAACATGTTATAGCTAATAATAAGCGAAAACAACTAACAATATGGCCGTATTAAATACATCACAAAAAAAAAATTAAGTATATTAAAGATAAATAAGTATTAAGAAAGTATGTAAAAAAAATTAAGTGATTTAAATCAATATATATATTTTTTAAATTGAGTGCAACTAGTTGAGTACTAACAATAATAGATGCTGAATAAACGAACTAAACTAAATTAGCAGCCAAGCGAGAAAAATTTCAAAATTTGGTATTCTAGGATTTAGTTAGTCAATATCTAATTATCGATAGTGATTTTATTCCAATATATTAATTATTTTGCTATTTAATTACCGAACAATTAAGTCCCACTCAACAGAACTGTAAACTTCTGAAAACCTTCCAATGCATTTTCCTGAAAATTGTCGCTTTTCAAGTAGTTGCATAGTTGTCCATAGCATATTTCGACTTTATTAAGGGTTATTACTCAATAAACAATGCATATTCCTATGAAAATATTTGCTAGTTAACTTCAAATTTCAAACTGATTCTTAGTACGGTATCAGCATTGAAAAGCTGCTATCAATAAAAGCTAAGTATGCACATGCAAAAGATTAGTAATTTACAATTATCAACATGCTTTGTAAGCAATTCAAACTTACTTTTAAAGTTGTTTTGAATTTATTATTTGGGATAAGTGAGCGTAATGTAATGATTCGTTAAACCCGCCAGAAGAGAAAAATGTGCATTAAAGAGAGCGAATATGCAAATGTTACATTACCAGAGGACTTAATTGTTAAGAAATCGCACGAGGGAAAAATCGAAAAGTGGCCATTTGATTAGTTTATTTAGTTGCCTAATCAAGTCATTTAACACATTCGCTGCCACCAAAATTTATATATCCATCCTCAGAAGCCGAATTTAAAAAAAGTGACACAGCGACATCACTATTTCCTTCCGATTCGCTCGTAGAATCCCAACCATAATCTTCATCGTCTACGCTGTCATAATCAGAAAGATCACTCTTTTCTAGTAATTCTAATATTTCGGCATCAGTCAGTTTTTTATTTACTTTCCTTTTCTTGGGCTGTGAAGGTCCTGCAATACTTGTACTGTCCGCCATTTTTAAAAATGCACATAAAAAAATTTAAACACAAAATTTAAAAACCAAGCACTAAAAATATAAAAATAATGCTTCACTAACGTGCCTCAAAAACTTCATTGTTCAACCTCCAAATCCGAACTAAAAATAAAGCAGTTTACTTATCATACTCGATCGTCGTCCCAGAGCGTCGCCGGCATGGGAGGTAGCGCCATGCTGACGCGCCAGCGAATGTGTTAATCGACCTATGGCGAATATTTTCAGGTCTATCTTGCATCATCTAATATATACGTGTCTCAAATAAGCTGCCAAAGAGAAAGAAGCTTCTGCTATCATCCAACAATCGAAAACCAAACTTCATAAAAATGGATTTCAAAGTCCCAATGGGTCTCAAAGCATTTAAACTAATACAGTGCCACGAGAAAACAGACCGAGTCCCGCCAGTAAATAAAGGGCCCATTTAAGTACATTTTTACTTCAATAAATCACACAGGCATCTCTCGTTAATATCAGACTCTTGAGCACAAAATAGAACCAACTAAATACAAATTCAAGCAGACCAGCCTACCTTTGCAACAATAAACTCTGCATCCTCCGAGCTGCCCAAGAGTAGCTTACGAGCAATCTCTGCCAGGGATATGCGCGAGTAGGAGAGACTGATCATGCGGATTCCTGTCTTGATGACGTTGTGCCTGAGACGAAGGATAAGGGTGTAAGTGTGGTCAGCCTGGAACTGTGGCCCGAGGTTCTCTAAGACTTCGTTGAACATGCTCAGGTTGCCAGACTTCACAGCTAGAGAAAAAACATGTTAGTTATTATTTTGATAATATAAATACGATTGTGTAAATATAAATACGATACGAAAAAACTTATAGCTAAATATTGAATTTTTACACACAGAACATACAGTTTATACCAATAACATGCTATAGTTCTGAAGAATCACAGTATATTTTGCAACATTTGTTAGAATAGAGATTATACTTTTCAAATGTTAAAATAAAAATCTTACAAAAATAACATATAAACAGTTGTTTATGAACACATTTTTGCAACGGATTTATTAAAGTCTTGTACATTACATAAAATATAAGAAATACCTAACAAGAGTTAGGTATGAAGGCAAAAATTGAATTTAAGTTGAATTTTATTGAAAAGGCTTACAAAAATTCTAAATTAATTTTTAGGCTAGTCTATAAAAGAAACTAAATTTTCCCTAAACATAACCCAGCAAATGTTAACTTTTTAAACTTGCATGATGATTGCATACTTTTAGTTCTTAATTTTTATATATTACTCAAAATCAGTTTTCATGAAACTCCCACAAAAAAGTAGCTAGTATGCCTGTAGAATAAAAATGCTTCAGACCAATAGTTACCTAATCAATCTACAATTAAGAGGAAATAAAAATGTGCGACTGACCTTGAGTAAGTCTATAATAAGGAGCCAATGACTTTCTTAACTGAGGCTGACGAAACAGAGATCGATCTGGTATGTCTCCCAGTAGTAATTCAACGGTTATTGCCAATTTGTACACCTGAAAATACATTGTAGTACTCAGTATCATTGTGGAATAAATGTGCATTGTACAAGCACAAAATAAATGTTACTTACAGTTTGTCTGAAACCAACGGCTGACGACTCTGGAGCTTTTCTTATTGCTTGGAGCAAGTTCTTGTAAGCTTCCGAATAATCCAATTGAATGGCCTTAATACGACCTAAAAAGATATCAAGAGATAAGAAAACTGAATATTTTTTCAATAACTAATACAAAATCATTTTAATATTATACTGAAACTTTGTATGTAAGTTTGAAAAATAATTTATTTCTTCTCCATTAGAAGATTTTTTTTATGGCCTAACCTCATAAAAAATCAGTTTCTGAATATGGACAATTTCGACTTTTTTTTAATTCAATTCTAAAAGGCCATAAACAGAAAAATGTCTGCTCAATGCGCTTTTTTTTTTTTTTTAATTTGCAATCAAAATTCTCCTGTTAAGACGTTGGCAAGAAAACGATTCTTTTGGCTCAAATTGAATGTGACATTAAGAGTTCCCAAACATCTTGGCTTGAAATGCAGCAACAGAAACCAGTTTTGCAAATTTCTCGCAAATCGCGCAAACCTGTACGGGATGTGGCAATGGTCTACCAACGCCAACTATTTGGCAGAAACCTCACGATACACATAGAAACGGAAGGAAGCTTTGACAACACAGATTTTGTTCAGTGTTTTGATCAGACTGGTTTTGGAGCATTTGCTTTTCTTAATATTTAAAAATCTAATTTTTTAAAGAACTTTTGTTTAAATATTTGGAGTCAGAAAGAAATTCCTCATAAATATAAGCTAATTTCACTCATTTTTAAAAAATGTGGGAATTCTCCATTCTAAGTTCAGCACATAGTTTCAAACTGGGAGATTAGTTTAAAACCTCATGAAAACTTACCTCATAACAACCTGTGATTCTCAAGAGCATTCCAACTAACATCATGATAAAATAACAAACACATTTTATCTATGACCATACTAAGTCTACAAAGAGAGGAAAAAATAAAACATACCCCAGTAATATAATCAAATCAAAATTAACCTATTTCCAATCATAGAAAACTTTAACAACACTAGTCAAAGTTTTAAATTTAATGAAATATTGTTCTGTGTGCCTCATATGTTTGTGTATTTCTTTCCCTGAAACCAAACTTGACAGCAGGATTTTTAGCCAATCCTCAACAATATATTATTGCAGTAACCAAACATAATTTGCAGAGTTTCTTTAATTAGCATTTTATTATTTTTATACCTTATAAACAACGAAGCGAAAGTATTAATTTCCAGATTGCGATTGCAAATCATTCAAAATAGGCAATTGTGAAGAACTGTACAGTAAGATGAGGATGGGGATTCTTACCAAAAGATATTTCAAGCAAAAACTACAACCCATTTATGTCTTGAATGGGAGAAAAACTAGGAAACTCCCATTAAACAGCACACAAAAAATCTGTTGTACGTTTTATCTTCTGCAACAGAATTGCAATGTGAAGGGCTTTCCCATTACTGGACTTGAGTGCATTGTTGTCTTAAGCAATAAGTCCACACTTGAACTATTTACTTGTTTCAATGAAGCAATATAATACAATAACTTATTCCTTTTAAAAACATAAGCAACGTGAAATTAATAAAGCTGCTCACCTAGATAGTACAGAAATCTGGCCCACTCGTTATCAGATGCCATTTCAGGGAACACCGACTTGGAAGCTAATTTTGATGCCTGCTCGTATAAGTTATAATGCAAATAATTACGCAGCAAGCAGTTTAGAAGCACGGCTTGCCCTTCATAGTCATTCCGCAAAACTGCACTTCGTAGACGGCTATGCAAAAAGCTGGAAAGGGTAAAAAACATGAGTTTTAAACATTTGTATAGCTGAAATAATATAAACATAACAGAGGTCTGATAAATTTAGCAATAAAAATACAATAACAAAAGTAATTATAGACCTATTTAAGCCAAATAATGTGAAGATTTTCTTTTCAAAAACATAAGAAATTTATACAAATACCTTCTAATTTTTGAAAGGAAACCTAGTAATTCGTAACTTCGAGACAAATAAAAGTAACATTTAGCAGCTATCAAGTCCACTGTTCTTTGAGGTTGAGCTACTACCTTTTTCATAAGAAGATCAGCACATGTTACAGCCTAGAAATATAAGTTATCTATTAACTAATAAAATAAAGAGTTTATCAGTGTTTAAGTATACAAAAACTAACTTCCAGTATTTAGAGAACTCTGGAATTTGAAATATAAATAGTATTGTTCCCTAATTTTGCTTTTGACAGCCAGAATGCTAAAATTTTAATTTATTTTCTTAAAGTTTGAATGCAGAAAAAATAACCATTTTTGCCATAGGTTCCCAAGACTCCTGCTATTTGACAACACTATAATCTTGGCCACTATTGCCTTGCAGATTTGGGCCATAAGTTAAAAGTTATTAGGATCTATACACATTTTTGGGTCTTTGGAACGTGAGGCGGTGCTGCTGGTATAAAAAGTTTATTACTGTTTAGTTATAAATAATATTTAGATGAAAAAGATATTAATTATTGTAAACCACTTCAAATAAATCTCTAGTAATATCCACATGATTGTGTTGTAATACAGGGTGGCCACAAAATTCAGGAAAAAAAAGTTTCTTGATAAGTCCCTGATTTCCATGACAGATTTCTAAAAAATTCCCTGATTTTAGGACAAAGTTTTTTTCAAATTTCCCCAATTTTCTTAGGTTTTCCAGATGTCTACACCCTGATCAAATAGAACATGTATGATAAAGAGATAATGTGCAATTTTTTAAAAAATAGTTTCTGCTGGTAATGAAAAGTTTAAATTATTCTGTAACATTAAATTTATGATGGCTTACCACTACAAATCTCCATGTAAATAGCGCCAAAATATGGATGAACGTTCCTTAAAAAAAAAAAAATTCCCCGATTTTCATTAAATTTTAGAAAGTTTCCTGACAATTCCCTGATTTTTTCCAGAATCAAAAAGCTCCCTGACATTTCCCTGATTTCCCGGTTCTGTGGCCACTCTGAAATACTTTTGTCTGAGTACCAAAGCAGGGGTGTTTCTCGATTTAAAGGAATTTGGGGGGAAAAAAATTAAAAATTGGAGCAACATAAATCCTTTTTAGAGAAAGCATAAAGATTAATGCTATATGCTTTAATTTAAGAAATGATAAGCAATTTTGTAAGAAAATATTAATTTACAGAAAGGTTTTATCATATTTTCTAAACAGCTTACTGTACCCCTATCATTTCAAATTTAACAATCGAAGAAATAAATTAACAGTAAAAATGACAAAATACACAATTTCTTGTCAAACTTGCCTAATTGGCTAGTTTTTGGTTTACAAAAATCAAAGATTTAAGGAAATTCTTTCAATTCTTTTTGAGCCGAAATTGTTGGCATAGAGCAATTTTGGAGCAGATATGACAACATGTAGCAGGTGCTCCTGCCAAAACTCCAGGCAAAGATTTAAAGAGTAAAAGGCATCCATATTTAGTCCAGGGAATAAATTCATATTACCTAACGAAAGATTATGAAGTTCTAATTTTTTTTCATATGTTAAAAAGATCGGTTTCAGGGTTAAAAGTAAAAATTTTCAACCTCCTAACCCCTGTGCATTTTTCGTGGCACACCAATAACCAAGACATTTTTCAGTTTATATCTCATAATTCTTTGCCAATGCATTTTAGAAGCAAACACTATAATTAAAAGTTGTAGAATATTAAATCTATGGTCTAACAAAAAAAGAAATGTAAAGGCAAGTGCAACATCGAAGAAGCAGATACAACTACAATTTATAATATCAATCCACCAACAGCAATCAATTCTTATTTGGAAAAAAAATTTAAATAGAAGAAAGAGGCCTGTGTGCCTAGAAATCGGTGATTTCATGACACTAACCTGTTGATGATAAAAGAATAATACTGCTCCACCAATAAAAATGAGTCAAATTATTAACTAGAAGTGGAAGACCTTAATATCAAAATTGGCGATAGCTAAATTTTTTTTTTTATTTTCACAATCGAAAATTAAGAACCTAACAAAAATGTGTAGTTCTCAAGGAATTTTAAGGCACGTGCAAACCTTGTTTAAATTGTTTTCTACAGAATGGATGAAATTTATTCACTATTTAGCGTTATGACTAATTCCCACTGACATCTTACACTTTTACTATAAAAATATCCAGTTTTATTGTTAAATAATCTCACTTTTTTAAAAGGAGTAAATGAAAGTTGTACTTTATTTTATTTGAATTTTGTATTCTATGAGCTGTAATAGATTTTTAGTTGGAACACCTCATTTGAAAAAGCAAAAAAAAAAAGAGTTAATTTTGATTTCTTTTAACAGTTTTAATAAACACATATGATAAACTAATTATTAATTGTAAGTAAATTTTATAAATTATGGTGCAAAAACATTAGTCATTAATTCTATATGAAATATGATCAAGTTAGAGAAGACATTAAGATTTAGATAGAAATTAACTTGATAAAATAGTGTATTGTACAAGGTAAATTGGGCAATATAGTTTAAACATAAAATTTCAATTTATCAGCAATTCAGCATTGTATAATGAAAAAGTAACAAATTAACTTGAAAAACAATATGAAATTAAAATGAATACTTATGCATGATCTAAAAGTATTTAGGGTGTAAGGAAACAAATTTTTTTTTTTTTTTTTGCAACCTTTTAATCAGTATTCAGTGCATTAATGTTTGAAGTAAAACAAAGTTTTATGCAATTGCATCAATTTTCACTCAGTGTTAAGGACAAATTGAAGATCTTCATCATATTAAGTTATTTAGAAGAAAATAAACACGATTGGCACTCACTGTTTCTGGCCGTGAACAATCAATTAGGAAAAGCAAAACAAGGAGGTGGATATAAATATCTTGTTCAGGTAGCAATGGCACCTGATTGGACTTGGCATTCTTCACTCTGACGGGAGCCTTGTTGCCATTTGTATCCATATCCATTGGCTAGAAAATAAAAGATCAAACCTTTAAAACAGAATTTCAATGAAGTGAATGAGAAATTGACTAAAGCAAGTCAGGGTTTATTCAATTTTCGGAAAAGCAAGTTACAAGAGTCCTTGAATTTTTTCCAAGTAATTAATGTATCCCATTAAATGAAAAAATCAATATATCACTTGCATCGATTGTTTTAGAGTAAATGTTAGACTTTTCCAAGGTCACGGAAAAATAAGCGCCACTTTTAGCTGTCTTAAGAAGGAGTGTCAGTTAGTACCTGCACCATTGACCTAACGTTTTATATATTCGTGCACAATATATGCAGAAGTATTGCTTTGAAGCATATGAAATTTTATTACAGGTATAACATCAAGCCTAATAAAAGTTCATTAAAAAACTTGAATGCAATATAACTTGTGTTTTTTCTTTTAATAATTATTACATTTAAAAAGATTTTACACTCAAAAGCTAACTTATAATTACTGTCAAACATTGTTAAAACGAACTCAAAGGGACCTTTAAAATAAATTTGTCCATAGTTCGATTTAGCCGAAAAACAATTAAATGATATTTCAGAAAACAAAAAAAGGATTTTACGCAATTTTCTAGAACACAATGTTTGATTTAAGTTCGTAATGTGTATTTAAGTGAATGCCATAAATTTCGAATTTTTCATAGCCAAATTAGGATTTCCAGATCTCTAATAAAAAAATTTAAAAGTAAAAATTTAAAAGCTACAAAAGTTTATTACTTGATATTGCATCGCATACGAAACTCTTTGGAAATTATCCTAAGTTAACAGGACAAGGTACATTACATCACAATTGTTTAAAGTACTCAGTGACTACACATTGTTTCTTCCACTTTTTGAACAATTACTCCAGAAATCTTCACTAACATTAAAAAAAAAATTATTCAAACAATCTGATAAACTATTTTTTCTCAAGAGTACCTAAGCAAACTATAACACTGCAATTAATGTTTTTAACAAAAATGGCGTTGTCACATCAGCTGTTTCACTACACTGTCGGTAACATTAGATCAACTTTTTGTTCCGCTCTCGTTCTTGCACTGCATCTATGAAAAGGATTTCAGTCGAGGTTTCGGATGTAAAAAGTCGTTAGGTTTTTAACAGTGAAAGATTTCATCGCTTTAAAAGATTATGTTTAATAAACATAATCTTTCAGTGAATCCCAGAATTTGAGCAAGGAAATTAACTGAGGAGGAGACTCCGACAAGTCAAGAAAAGGGATGGTTCTACCGTTGACCCTTCTTCGGACCCTTGCAGTTTAAAACGTTAAGGGGACTGTTAAGGCAAAAATTTCTATTTTTATATTTTAGTGGAAATATATAGCCTGCAATTCTAGCTTTCAGTACATACCTTACCTTTGCTGATCCGAGAAGAATTAAGAATATTATTTGAGTTTTTGTAAGCGCGCATATCAGAAATCGTATATATTTCAATTTCTTAAATTGTATTTTTCTCTTCATGTGTATTTTAAGATTTTTAGGTATTCGATTTGTTCCTTGCAATTCAAAAGTTGATGTATTTTTTTTAAATTTGGAGATATTGTTTACTATACTATTTTGAACACAATTGTGCATGGATTTTGGAATCTGGTATTTTTTTATTGTTTTACAGTAAGTTTCGTAATGCTACTATTTAAAAAGTTTACATTTTTTGCCGTAGTACCAAAGTTTTACTTTTAAATAATTAACCAATGAGTCAAATTCAAAATCCATGCACAATATGTCAATATATATTCAATTAGCTTATGCAAAAAAATTGAGACAGATTGCAAAAAATTTGAATCGCAAGGAGCGTTTTTAAAATTACGGAAAAAACGCTAAATTTTTCAATAAAAATTTAATTTCTTGAAAAAAAATCAATATAAATTTTTGAAATTTTAGGTTGTGTTTCATCTAATTGCTATTGAACTGCACAAAAAATTTCATGAATTTTAGACAAAAATTGAAGAATTTTTATTTTTGACTTAACAGTCCCCTTAAAAACCAGTAATTAGAGGCCTGATACCATGCATATTTGTGTAGTCATTACTATGTCCTCCCTCCCTCCAGTTAATATTCTTCTGCTTCCTTTCTCTTTATCCTTCCTTAGGGGTCAACAGTCAAGATTGAGACACATGCCCCCCCCCCATTAAAGTCTTATTAATTGAAGTGGTCAGCCCTGAACTGGAGAAAGTTGATGACAAATGAAAAATGATGTTTATTTTAGTGAATGAAAGGTTCGAAAGTGAGGGACTTCAAACACGAGATCAATTTCTTATGTAGTTGCATGTTGGTCTTAAACAAAGAAAATAACGCTATTTGTCCATTTATAGGGTTCGGATTCATTTTTAGAAAAAAAATTCCTTGAGTTTTCCATCGCAGGGTTAATTATTTTTAGCCACATAAATATAGTCAAACCTCGATTTCCCAAGTTCTTCCGATAACTCGAAAAGAGTTATTTTTCTTTCAGAATAACTTTTTGCAAATCTACGTTATCAAATAATTCTGTAACTTCAATTCCTAGAGTTAGGGTTAAACAAATCAGATGGATTTTTTTTAACTACGACTTTTCCTAGGTTTTAGGGGGATTTTTAATTTTTCTCTGAGAATTCCCTGAGATTTTAAGGCTGATTTATTTCTTGAGTTTCAAAGTTTTCCCTGAGGTGTACAAACCCTGAATTAATAGGTTGGGGATAATGAAAGTCATTCATCTTAACAGTAATTAGTTTTAAGCAAATTTGAATTAATAAGGTTTGACTGTAATTAAAAAAATTTATAAAAAACACTAATTATTTTGCCTTCAATTTGTTAGTCAAGTTTTACTACTTGTGTTATGCATGTAATAACATTTCATTTGCTACAAAACAATACTCTCGCTGATATTGTACAGGAAAAAATAAAACATCAAATCTTAAAGAGGCAGGAACAGATTGATGTCCCTTTTTAAAGAATGTGTACAAATCATGAGAAGATTTTTTAAAAACAGAAAGCAAGATAATATCTTTTATGACAAACT
Source organism: Linyphia triangularis (assembly GCA_963978545.1). NCBI lineage: Eukaryota > Metazoa > Arthropoda > Arachnida > Araneae > Linyphiidae > Linyphia > Linyphia triangularis. Next base: position 16,268,998 of record OZ021725.1, read on the forward strand.
AGAAATAATTTATAATTGATAGTTGTGTAAATTAAAAAAATAATAATAATTTTCATTCAAATTCATTCAAGAAAATTTTATATTCTCGCATATTAAAGTGGAAAGTTCACGAAATCTGTGTTTATGTAGAAAAGTGATATTTTAATTATTGATCTGTGATGAGAGAACATAATGAAATGTATTTGATACTAATATTTTTCTAGGATTTTACACAGAATTTATCATTGTGATTAAAAAAAAAAAAATGACACTTGTTCCCTATTTTTTAAAATTTTTTTTTTTTTAATCGCAATAATTTTTCTATTAAATTCTAGAAAAATATGGGTCAACATTACACATAAACACAGATTTCTTTAAAATTTCTCACTAATATGTGAGCATACTTGGTAAGACATAAATACTCATGAAATTTTGTAATTCATACTTTATTTCTAAAAAACTTGTACACTTACCTCATCAATGAAAGCAAGCAGTGTATCTCTTTGCTGGGTAGAATTAGCATAAAAGTGAGTGACAACTTTTCTTAAAATCTTTGCACTGAGTCGCTTTCTAATGGATACTAAAGCTCGAACTACACGAAGAATAAACCTGGGTTCTTTAGAGCTAACTGACTTTTCAATGAAAAGGAGATGTTCCTTTATATCTGAAATAATAAAATATTATTTTACATAGTACATACTGAATTTTCTTATAACAAACTCAACTTGGTTTCACCAGAAATATTCTTTGGCACGATGAAATAAAATAAACATTGTGCTGTGCATATTTAATTGTTTTGGAACACAAAAAAGGCAATTTGAAGCAGTGCTTCATAGTTTTTGTACTAATATCCAATTCCTGTAATGGTTTAAAAAATTTCTCAAAAAAGCTTAGTATGTATATTATTTCTAATTTGACAAGTAATTAAATAAAAAAATTAGTAAAAATATATATAAAAATATATATATATTAATTCTATTAACTTAGATATGTTTGTTTAGAAATAACACTGAATTAGCAAAATTTCCAGTATCATTGTGGGTAGTATCATTATCTATTTTCTTACACAATTCTTAAAATGGAATGCTTTTGGAGCAGTATGAAGCAAATGCTGTACCACTGTATAAAATTACTCTTTTTATACCTAGAGAAATATATAAAACATATAGTGTAATGAGATAATACTTTTTGGCTTTTTCTTCCACAAAGTTTTAAACCACTATTTATTTTCCGCAGAAAACTAACATAATTTTCAGAATTCTTTTCGAGTGAAATTAATATATATTTAGGAAGAATTTCTTTCTGATTCCAAATATTCAAACAAAAGTTCTTTAAAAAAAATTAGTTATTTAAATATTAAGAAAAGAAAATGCTCGAAAACCTTGTCCAATCAAAAAACTTCCCCACTATAGCTGTGACGTCAAAACATTCTTCCGTTTCTAAGATTATCGTGAGGTTTCTGCCAAATTTTTAGTGGGTGTTTGGTAGACAATGGCTATATCCAATACCAGTTAGCGAGATTTGCGAGTAACTTGCAAAACTGGTTTTCACTGCTGCATTTCAAGCCAAGTTATTTCAGATCTTTTAACGTCACATTTCCTTCGGGCTGAATGTGCCGTTTTTTTTGCTAAAACTAACAAGCAAACTTTGGTTGCAATTTTTTTTTTTTTTAAAGAATAAGCGCAGTGAGCAGAAATTTTTGTGTTTACTGCCTTTTTGAAACATTTAGAATTGAATAAAAAAAAAAAAATTAAATGCGGGTCCATTGTCAATCACTCAAAATTGAATTTAACATAAAGAGTTCATAAAGAAATTTTTGCGGGTAGTCCATTAATGGTTTCTACAATGGAAATATAATTGTTTTCTTTGATATAGCCGATTAATAACAATTGAAGAATTTTTATTGGCTAAAAAACTAATAAGCTCTAAACAATATTGTATAGAAATTACACTTTTTGACTACGTTATTAATACCTACATTACTAGTAAAAACTAATAAAGTAGATATTTAGTAGTTATTACATTATTAGTTATTAACTTAAAGTCCTCCATGTTAAATCCAATGAATTAAAATATCAAATCACTCTTTTTTATTATTTTTTACACAGTACATACCAGCCAAAGCAAGAGCTTCAATATCAACTTTGGGTGTTTTTTCCTTTTCTGCATTATCACCTTCCTCTGTCGCCATTTCTACGTCATTATCATGGATTGCCATTTTCTAAATGAAAAAACACAATTCATTTAACACTTTTTTATTACTCATATAAAAATAATATTTGATAACTGAATTACAAGAAAGTATTCAAATTACTATACTGAAGAAATTTACATATATTTTTCAAGCTGACAATATAAAGTTATCATGTAGGTAAAACTCACTAACATAATTGGTACACGAGTGATTTTTTTCAGCATGTAATAACCTTTTTCGTAAATATGCAAACACATCCTAGTATTGTCCACTTTTAGGTTGAAGAATATTCAAAATGCATTCCTGGGTTTTGAGTATTTTGTACTTTTTGTACCTTGTTAACCATAAGCAACAGATAGAAGCATTACTGCAGGGATCTATCTAGATTTTTTTTTACAGGGTCCTATTTTTGTGAAAAAATATTAATTTTGTGAAAATTTTCCAATTTTATATATTTTGAGCATATGGTTTGGCGTCCACGACGTCACTTCCTTAACACTTTAAATCCCAACCCGCCCTATACCGCCTTGTAGAGAATTTCACAGCTAACCGCCTTTCGGGCGGTTGCAGGGGTAAACCAGGGGTAAACGTATATTTTCAAGTGAGGGGAACTGCCCTGCCTTAATTGTTTAAAGCGTGATGGTCCTCAACAATAGGCTATTGTGGGGCATGTAGAGGGGAGACATGGATTTAAAGTACTCAATGTCAAACTGCCCCGCCCTTTGGACATGGAGTAAGATAGTCAGGGACTTTTCTTTTATGCGAATCTTGTCATGTACTTAGCGGTGGCGTTTGTTTCATTGATAAGACGCCAACTAAATTCTCTGACATATCAAGCAGATGACCCAACGCACACCCCTATTGCAGGCTGTATACATATAGTAATGATCTTTTAATGGTCGACAGTGACCCCCCACAGCAATCCCAGGAGTGGCAGACAGGAGAACGAGTTGGGCGAGTTCATTTCCAGTTTTTATGAATGGAAAGTCATCGGGGTTTTGTGAAACCCACAATGCTGACTCCATGGGATTTAAAGGGTTAAAATCCACATGTGGGCAAACGAGCCGTTTTCTCCTTTTGACATAAAATAAACTTTGTAATTTTGTAATTGGTCTGTTTTCAAACTGGAAATATTATGAAGGTTTTATTTTTTTGACTTGGAATTTTGTGAAAGGTCAGTTTGTTGGACACAGAATTTTGTGAAGGGTCCTTTTGTTGATCATGGAATTTTGTGAAGGGTCCGTTTTTTGGACATGGAATTTTGTGAAGGGTCCTTAAAAGGACCCAAATTTCCTTCTGCATAGACCCCTGATTACTGGATTTATTAGAATATAACAATAATCACACACACAGAATTATCTGAACAGGCTCAAGCTTAACATGGGTTTAAAACCAAAATAAATATATCCAATCCGTTACAGATGTAGTATAGGACATTTCTTTAGCAAGATCTTATTTAGCAGGTTTTTTTGCCAGATAAATAAGGTTTCTTGCAACAGGTTTTAATTTAAGTTATATTTTATTTCACAATAAAAAATAATGCTGGAGATTTTCTGCAATGAAATAAAAAACGTCCTACAAGTGTTATTTAACAGAGGGGGTTTCATACAATGTTTTAATTTTTTTTTAAATCTGGATGTGCATAGGAAAAGCTATTTAAATTTCACAGCCGTTCCCAGTCACTTATGTGAAAGAATAAAACTTATACAAAATGACTTTTTTAATAATTTTTCTAAAAATAAAAACTTACAGGTAAGAATTTGATTTCTTGCTCACATAAAATTTCTTTTTATCAATTTTTAACTTATGTAAGAAGATAAATTTAAATTCCCCGATATCATGGTAATTTTTTAAATGTGCTTTCGTATTTCCTATATTTTAAACTTTCTCCACAGTTGGACACCCAGAAAATAAACATTTTACAGTTAGGCACCTTTTCCCAAGCCAAAAATATACTTTGTCATAGTAGCAATATACTAATTATGGAAGCTTAGTGGCAATCTTCTGAAACTTTAATGTCGATTTTTTTTTATTCATAAGGAGTGTTTGGAGCCATACTTAAGTGACTCAACACTGCCAAATACTATATTACATTTGCACACATTTAAAATTAAAATCCATTTAGTTATTGCAGTTAAATAACATTTGGTGTGTCTTTCATTTCTATTTACCAAATTCCTTCTTAAAAAAAATTGTTGTCGCATTCAATACAAATAGAACAGAGTGCTCGAGTTTCGAATCATTTGTTGTAATGTAAACATTGTACAAACTCGGGAGAGTTGCACAAGCAGACTGGAGAAATTAAGGAAAAAACATATAGCATTTTATAAATGTTTATACAACAAAGATCCTCGGTAGATATAATTGTGTAATATTTTCGAAAGAGGAACTTTTAACTTTGATTATATTTAAGCCTATGTGTTGAAAGCATCTAGTAACCGGAAGCTTATAATATAAAAACATTATAAAATATTTCAGCTAAAAATTAAGTTAACTGGTGTGAAAATGCTAGTTTCAACTTTTTAAGTTTATTTTTTTACTAATTTAAAACAAGCATTCTAGTTTACCTTTTATTCTGTTGATGACAATGCAATCTTCAAAATTCCGCTAGCCGTCTGTAAGTAAACAACGGTTACAACTAAACTAAAGTTTAATGGCAACAACATAAATGACTTGTCAAATAAACAGAATATATAAGTGTATCTTATTGACATCACACATACGTCACATCATGTAAGACATAAGACAAGTAGGAATTGATTTATAACAGGAGGTTATGACGTCAAAATACAGAATTAGTGAGGTCATGTATGGTATTTGTTAACATTTCGGAAATTTATTTTGAGAAATAATAGCTGAAATTAAAAAATTAAAGTACTTGGCAATACATTTGTAGGGTACTCTGAAGCAAACATTTTTAAGAAGGAAAATCATTTCTTTTAGTTTGAATTTATATAAGACAACAATGCTTTTGAAATGTCACAAATTGATTTGGTTGGTTGTTTTCAGATTATCTGGCGCCGACAGCATCACGAGGGCTATAATGCGCCGAAACATTCGTCATTAGACAAGTCAACATACATTTACAAACACCCATGCCTAACACGGGACTCGAACCCGCAACCTCGCGGTCTAGAAGCTAGCACGCTAACCACTATACCGTTTGATCGGCATCACAAATTGAAATTTGTAATAGACAAAAATTTGAATGCGAAACTATATATCTATCTATATTTTTCTTAATCCATGAAAAAACTTGCCTAAAATACAAACTATACAGTGGAGGCTTCCCAAGTAGCACAGCAGTATTGGCCAATATCAGCCCTACATTGGCCAATCCCGATGTGGAATGGCGCAAAATCGGCCGTTCGATGCCGATATTGCCCAATCTCGCCCAATATTGGATAGACGATACTCAAAAGTTTGAAAGGTTGATCGACAGTTTTAAAATTAAAATATTTTATGTATAAGAAAGGAAGGTTTGCATTAATATGTTTTGTGATATTTTTGCCACGGTTTTAAGCATTTTTTAAAAAATCATGTATTTTGGAACGATCTCGACTTACGGCCAAAACTGGCCGAATCCGATGCGCAGAATTTCTCAAAAAGAATCGCCACCGAGTGGCTGAAGGAACTGAAGTGCCCGGATGTGTGTTTACTAAGTTTATTTGGAATTTACAGATTCTAGGAAGTATTTTGTTTGAGGAGCAACCGGAAGACTACGGAAGTACACGAGAAGTACGTCATAGAGCAATATCTGTTTCTGCTACAAAGAAGCTAAGAAAAAGGCGGGAATTGAATACGGCGGTTGTGTTGTTTTGACGCAACGTACCCATCTCATCCAGAACAATTTGGATACAATATATAAGTGAGTGAAATATTCAATTACATCTTGTTTATAATGCATTGAAACTGTCCCGTTCTGATTTTTAAAGTGCGTAGTTACGCAATTTTGTTAGTTTGTACATTAACTGAAACTTCTATATTAAATTGGAACTGATTCACTTTAAATTTCTTCGTATCATAATTCTTTAATCTCACTCTCTTAAATAGTAATCTAACAGAATTTTAGGTCACTTAATACTTAAGTTTCAGAGTGTATATACAATTTGATTGAAAAAATAACTAGTTTGATATTTTACCAGACATTTTCAAACAACTTTTATGACAGTACCCATAATCAATGTGTATATTTTACTGCTCTCCACATTTTAAAAACACATTCCTTAAACTTATTCCCCACTCTTACCTTAAAGTCAATGAAGGTTTTTTCAACCAGTAGTTTCTAGGTGTAGCCACATGGTTTGCTATCTTCGAATGCTAATTCATAAATCTCGCTCTCTGCACAGATTTATAGTAACCATACATATTTTTAAGTTGTATTTCAGCTTCAATTAATCGAATAGGCAGTTGGAATGTAATTAGCGTCAATGATTTCTATGATTACCATCTCGCCCATGTATAGAACTAGAGAGGATACATTTTTTCTGGATGAGGTAAGAATGCTAAAGCTTCACTGTTGCTGGCTCATTCATAAATCGGTCTATTCATATTTAATGTGGAAATATTGTCAAGTGAATATGGTACCAGTTTCTAGACGATAGAGTTTCGTACTATTAGCAAACCTATTTCTTGTGGGTTTTCAGTTGTTGTGTAGTACAGTCAACTCGCGGTAACCCGAAGTTCAAGGGACTGGCCAAATTCTTCGAGTTATTGGAATTCACTTGGAAGTTTTTTTTATATTCAAGGCATATTCTTGGGACCGAATGAAAACTTCGAAATAAACGAATATTCGACTTATGAGACTTCAATTTATAGTGAGTTGACTGTATGAACAGCCTTTTTGAATATCCCACCATGTTATAAATTTTGAATTGGGCACCATATTGAATTGGCCATGTTTAGGCCTTGACACCAACTTATCAAAATAGCACCAACCCTTCTACTTAAACTAAGAATTTACCCATTAATTGATTGCTTAAACCTATTTAATTAAATGGAAGGCTTGGGATTAATTAAAATTTGAAAATAAATTTATTGTTTAAGTTGTTAAGAAATGTCTAGTTATGTAAACAGTAGGTGGGTACTCTTCCTTTAGACGGGTATCGGATCAAAATCGCCAAATTGCAGCAATATCCCATTCAAACTTGTAAACTTCGAATCATTTATATATTTCCTATAACAAACCGTTATAGGGTTGCTATAACAAACAGTTATAGGGTTGCTATAACAAACAATGAATATATTCCTTGTTTGTTATAGCAACCCTATAACATTTATGCATCATGTAAACATTTAAACTTGGTACCAACTGGTACCCGTCTAATGGAAGAGTACCCAGTAAGTGTTTGATTAAATTTTCTGTATTAATTTAAAAGAGAATCTAATATTTTATAATTTAAACTATTAACTTTGTAAACAAAATCATGCCAATTTTCAAAAAGCTCCTATTGTATTGTAGCATTAAAAATAGATTTCTTTTTATTGTGGTAGAGCTGTAATATTAGTGTTTACCAAGTGATTTTGTATTTTTTTTATATTTAATTGTTTGTGAAATAAAAATTTTATATTGACAAAGTGGCAAAATATTTCAGAATTTAAAACCACAATAATATATTCAATGCATGTATTTATATTGCAGAAAATTTGGTTCACCAGTGCAGTCCCCCTTATCTCCATTTTATTGCAGCTTGTGTTTCTTAAGCTAGTTGGCAATTAAAGTGAGAAGAATTTCTGGTGCTCTACACAGAAGATCCTGTAAGTTATTTCAGATTCAATGTTAACTTAAAGCGTTGTATTTTTATCCACCAAAAAATTGTTCTTTACAAATGAATCGTTCATTTGAAAAAACAAGTCACTGCTGGCAACTTTGGAAAATCATGAGAAATTAATATTTCTGAATTGGATTTTAGTATTAATGATAAAAATAAGTTATGTAGTGGTACATTTTTTTTTTCACTTAACATAAACAAAAGTGAATCCGAAATGGCAAAAAACACTGAGTCAAAAGTATGGCGAACCCAGAATAACAACTGAGATGAAAATCAATCCTGCTCTAGTATTGAAAGTTGATGTTTAGATATGTTGAAGTGAATTGCCAAAACCATTAGGTTATGGTTGCGATGCATGCTATTGCAATTTAAGCATTTCGCTTTTAAACTCTGTTAAAAACAAACATCGCAGGAAAAAGTTAAACAAATTTGCAAGTTTAACAGCTAGAATTCTAAAAGAATAAAGTTGCAAGTAAGACTATATTATATGGTTATATTTCTTTAACTACATATGTATATCTGGAGGGAACATATTATACTGATTTATTCCATTTGAAACTTTATTGTTCAATGACAACCCTAGACTTCAAAGCCTAAATACCTGTTTTTCTTGGCCCCAAGCAAATAGAAATCAATCTTGATCAGAAGTAATTACTATCCACTTCCTACATAATGTATTAAATTGCTTAAATGAAATGCTTTGACTATTACTGGTTTGCAAAATTATAATTTCCAAAAAAATATAGAAAGAGTGTTGCGCAAGGGTAGTACAGTTGCATTTATGTATCCTATCCAGGGCACTTTGGAACACAGGGTTAACCTGTTAAAATAATTTATGGTAAATTAAAATTTTACATTATATTGCTATGTGTTTATCATCTAGAAGTGAAAGAAATTTGTGAAATATTGTTTTTGATAAGTTTGGATTTTGCTGCACCAACTAAAAGTGACTTGTAATCCAGTAGATGGAATCCAAAATTATTGTAAATAACCAGGTTACCAATTTTCTGTACATTTTGCATTTGTGTAAGATTTTACATTAGAAAGTTATATTTTATTAGAATTCAATTATTTTTCAGGGGTTCAAAAATTGAAAGATTTATGTGTATGAAAGAATAAACTTTAAAATTGCATCTAAATTCTAATAAAAAAAATATCTATAAAAGTATTGTTACAATGATTTATATTTCCTAAGCACTCATGTAGAATAATAAATGAAGTGTAATTATTTCACTAAAATATGTTTATTTTGCATTCGAAGTGTGTGTTAAGAACTTATTTTAGTGCAATAGTTTTATTTATATTTTTGGAATGTAATTTTTTTTTACTTATTTTTATGCTAAGCGTTTGACTCATTGATGCTGTTTACTTTAGCTAAAAAACAATTATTTTTACAGAACTTGAAATCAATTCCAGTTTTCAATGTGCAACAGTGTGTAAAGAAAAAGTGCATATGATCAGGTATACATATATTTTTTCTCCTAAATCGTAGATTGTTCAGCTCTTTTATATTATGTTATTTATGGTATTGTTTTAGTTTGACTCTAATTATTTTACTTGACCTCTTTACTGAAAACTAAAGAATCATCATAAAACGTTTGAAATGAACTAATAAAATGTCCAACAAGTAAAGCCATATTTTTGACGTAAAGAAATATATTCTTATTTGTCAATAGCAAAATAAACGCATTATTTTTTCCTTTAAAATCTCTTAATATGTTCTAATCATTGTAAAAATTTCAGTAAACAAAAGTATTTTATTTTTAAATAAAAGAATTTAAAATAGTTTTTTTTTTGGGGGGGGGAGGAGGGGGGATATATTTTATTTATATCCTTCACACCCCAAGTGTTAGTCTTACTTTGGGATTTTACTACAACTTTACATTTTTAAAGATAGTTACATTCTGTTAGAATCAGGTTTTTTAATGTGTGTCCAAACTAAAGTTAAGTAGAATAATCTGAAGTTGCAGTTAATGACATTTAATCAGTTTTTGTCAAACATAATACAGATCAGTGGAAACACTAATTTCAGTACATTGAATGTAGTTTTAAAAAAAATGGGAAACCTAATCAAATTATATTCACCTGTTTGTCAACATAGTATAATTGTTTAAAGTTTTGACTTTTTTTTTTTAAAGCCATTCTATGTTTATTGTATACTGTGTTTCATAGTAACTTAATGTGAGAATTTTAATAATTTCTTTCAGATTCTGTGCTAGAACTTCAAATAGACTGCTGTGGCTGACGATACTATTTGACATGTTTGAATGATTTACAATATCTGTTAAATTTTTAATTGTATTAATTAATAGTGAATTATTTTATGATGATACCAATCTTTGTGTTGTTAGTAAATAAAGCATTCATTTTATTCATGTTTTTTATTGAAATAAATGGACTTTACTAAAAGTTATTATAGTTCTGTAATTGTATTCGTTGATTGATTTTTAAGTCAGTTTCTTTTATGCTGAAAGTTCTACATTTAAATTTTTGATTCTTGATTTTTTTCAGAGATGCTGCAGTTCAGCGGAAAATCTAATTTCAGTTCTTTAGAACAAAATTTTAGTTTTTTTTTTTAATGTAATAAGAAAATTAGGTTTAATTAGATTAACATGTTTGCCTATATAATTTAATTGTTTAAAGTTGTTTGACTTCTGCATTTTCTTTAAAAAAAAATGAGTTTTTTTACTGGTTTTCATTGCTTTTATGCAAGTTCTGTTTTTTTTATTGGGGGGGTGGGTGGGTGGCAGCTGTTCCATGTCTGTTTTTGTGGGAACAAAATTGATTGTATCACCTTTTTTAACACAAGGTTTGACTATTATTCAAAAAAAAAATTCAAGTAATACATTAATTTTGTCTTGCTATTCATTATATTGATCGTGTAATTCAATTTTTAAACTAATAATTCAAAAATTTAAATTATTTCTTACAATGACAGCAAATTTAATTCACTGATTTCCTTTAACTTGTACAAATGCATAGAAATAGTATGTATGTATTGAGAAAAATGTGCAGTTTTTTTTATGTAACCGGAAGCTAAAGTAAATACAGTTTTTCTAAATCCGTTATATATATGTATTTTTCAAAAGGTTGGCTTAATTCAGTGGTACTTTGTTCTTTTGTAAAAATTACGAGAATTCTGCAATATACATTAACAGGAATTTTCAGGAGAAAACTGGTATTAAAGCCTACAGTTAGCTTTCATAAATTAGAGGTTTACATCCAGGTTTTTAGAAATCTGTTTGTTTATACTTATGATCCTTTCTTAGAAAGTAATTTTATCCAATTAAATGTCCCAAAATTCAACTACCATTAAAGTCAATCATTGTAAAAGGAGAATTTTTTGCAGAAGAATAAAAATGTGCATTTTAAAACACAATTTAGATTTGAGACCTTTTAAATAAGGATATACTTTATATGATGTTATTAATTAAAAAATATGATGACTATATGATGGTTTTACATAGTGGCTAACACAATATTTGTTTGAATTGCTTGCCAATGGTTCAACCTGAAAATATGGATACCCCCATGGATTTTGCAGAATACTCGGCTAACAAATGCTGGGCTTTCACTGATCCAGTAAATCTCGCAACAGCAGAAGGCTGCGTAGATCTCACTCAAAAAGACCACCAGCCAATACCTAATTAAAGTAGGTGCAGCACTGCCACAATTAGCTTAGCTCTTGTGCCATACAAACTCAAACACACTGAACTAAAAACTTTCCCTACAGTAAAGTTTTTTATGTTATTTGCACCAAAATAAATGGAAAGCTGCTATTCTAAATTTAATAATTTGTGTTCATATAATTTTAATTTGTTAAAATTTACTTCCTTTTAATTTTGTGAAAATGTTAGATATATTATTGAAATTAATTTCATGTTCAAATGCATTTATAGTAAATTCTCGATAATGTTTCCCTCACAGGTTTCATTCTGTGAATTTTTAATATTGTAAATTTCAAGAAGGAAGGCACATTCGTGACGATGCATATTGTGAACTTCAGTACCTTTGGTCAGTGGCAAAATAATGTATGTTTGAGCCCCACCGCCAAAAAATGCCCCCCCCACCCCCTTTTTTTTCCAAAAATTGTTATGAAGTATAAGAATTAAATTTTTTTTCCAATGGGGTTGTAAGTGAAACAATGTGAAATTGAGTCTCTCAAAATATCAAGCATCCCTTTTTCACTTTACGAGCACACATAAAAACTTGGGGTGTGGAACGTCTCACAACTTTCAATTACTCTAGAAAATTCGTCATTGCAATAAAATTTATAGTGTTATATACCATTTTCATATTTTCACTCATTTTAATAAAAATGGACAGTTTGCCGATACTTTTGGTGATAATTTTTACAATGGCAAACAAATATCAGCCATGATGGAGAAATTTCAATGTTTATTTGATAGACATTACATTGTCCTTATGCTTAAAACAGAAAAAAAGTCGATCGTTGATAGACGATGCTCAAGAGCAGAGAGCTCTGTATTTAAAGGCACTCATTTTCAACTTTTTATCGCATTTCAACTGAAATTTCGAAGGTAGAGACGATTAGAACACCTTAACAAGTATTGGCACAAAGATTTTAATCAAAATTGTTAAAACCGTTTTGAGCAATTATGGAAAAACATGATATTTTATGATTTCAATCTTATGCGCATGTACAATTTTTGAGGAAAACCTTAATGGTAGGTCCCATGGCCACCACCAACCTGCACTCCAAATTTGAACATCGGGAGTTATGCTGACCACGTACACAAAAACATTTCTTCTAGGCCACTTTTTTGAAATCTATGTTCCTAAAGATGGAGAAATGCGGGAAAAAATATAATTTTTTTTTCACCTAATGCCATACTTTCATTACCCGATGTAAACATATGTATACTTGAAGGTAAAAACTAGCAGGATAGCCATCGCATACTGAAAACTTTTTTCAAGATATCTGCAGTTGCTTACTCTTCATTGCGAAATTTCTATCATCCGATAAAACCTCCATTGACTTTGTTTGCAAATAACTGTTGTCAGAGAATTTAAGGAATTTCAATTTATAAGAAATTTCATTTGCTCATCATATTTTCAAAAGGGATAGCTGGGGAGTTTTTTTTTTTATTCATCACATTTTAAAGTATATTTTTACAATTTTTATTGAAATAACAAATTGTGAAATATAATTTGGACATTTTAGTTATATCCTTTTTTTTTTTTAAATTCTTATTGTAGTAAAATAGTATTTTTGCAATTTTAAGAGAATATAGACTTCTTTTACAGATAATTAGCAGTTTGCTAATTTTCGTGGAGTCTAAATAAATATCACATTCTATTTGTTTATGATTAAAATACGCGCAATATAATTTTGAAAACAAACTAAATCGAGCCTTAGAACCAGTGGCGGATCCAGGATTTTCCTGAGGGGGGGGGGGCGCAACAATTTGCTGTGCCCTAGTCAGGACGAAATTAAATATTTAAAAGAAGTTTGAAAAAAAAAATCAAAATCTAAGCAGTGTTCAAAAAATATATTTCAAGATCATCCATATCCATTGATTGACCCCCCTCCTCATTCGTCACATCTCCGACTTGATAGCTTAGCGTAGGGTGGTTAACACTTCCCTTTTGTTTTTTCATTTACTATTTTATTTAGTAAAAAAATTGTATTAAAAATGTACCGTACATATTGAACATTTTATCGAGCTACTTTTCCGGAGGTATCGATTATACTGAAGCAATTCCAAAATGAAAGCGGGAACTTGCTACTTTTATTTGTGACTAACTGACTACGTATAAACCTTACATTATACTTACATCAAACTAGGAAATCAGTAATTGTACATCAAAATTTAACATTCATAAAATATTTATGCAGTGAGCTTAATAAGTAAAAATACGTAGTTTTACTGGATAATTCATAGCTACTCGAGTAATCTAAAGTATGTAGGGAAAAATTGTTTTCCAAAGAGAATGTTTTACTAATAATTATAAGCAATATTTTTAATAAGGCAATAGAAACAAATACAATTTAATTATTGATCAGTTATTACAAAATAAATTCCAGTTTCGAAGTCTCTATTACCAATAGTAGTATACTTACACATAAAAAAAAGTATAATGATAAAATTAAATGAAAAAGTCCAATGATAAAATTTGACATTATATAATATCGTAAAACAAGACCCCCCCCCCCCCCCCCGAAATAATCACTGAAAAAAAGTAGATCTTCCTGCTTCCCGTGGGCACCCACCGAGTACTGCTACTTTACATAGATAATACTTTTTACAAAACTGTTTGGAAGTCTATTTCTTGTAAAAACTTGGCATACCTTTCTACTGTGGTGTTGCAAAGGAGGATTTTTAATTTGATGGCGACAAACATGGCGCTTATTTAGAAGCCCGAGCTAGAACTGGACGAGTTCTTATGCAGTTTATAAACAACCTTTCTCTTCCTTTCTATCAAAACTTTAAAGTTTAGCCAATTACCATGTCCAGCTGAATGAAGGTGACAATTTCCGAGGAGGGAGGGTAACCCAAATAGTCAGTTATTGCCCCCCCCCCCCCCTGTTTGGCGTTGAAAATTACGCACGTGAGAGTAAAAATCTATTCCTCCCAGCCAACAGAAAAAAGTATCTTTGGTCCTGCAGGACGGGAAGAATATTTATTGATAATTCGATCCCAGAATACTTTTAACAGAAAGAGATGTGTTTTGAAGTGTCATGAAGATGTCTTCAAGATCAAGGGGTGGAGGTTTGAATGCTTGAACAATCTTTCAACGTCCGTTTGAATGAGAAGTTTGAATTAAGGCTTTAAAAAGAACATCTTGATCCAAAAATAAGCTCTCTCCCCCCCCCCCCCCCGGAAATTAGATGAAGGTCGAAATATATGTTTGTTGTGTGAACTTATTTAAAAAGATATATATAGACTCAAGCTGAGGGAGGGGCGCGCGCCCCCTGGCTGGATCCGCCATTGCTTAGAACAACACCATCAGTTTAATTTAAAGACGTCGTGTTCTTTAGATTTTCAATAGATTTCGTTAATTTCGTAAAATTACGATTTTTTTTTGTTTTTGCATTTTTCCAAGTTTTGGAATTTCCTGATTTCAAAAAAGTGATCGAGAAATATTGTCTGTCTCTGTGGTCAGCATAACTCCCGAATAAATTGACCAACGATGTTTAAATTTGGTGTACTGATTGGTGGCGGCCATGGGACCTAACTTTAAGGTTTTCGTCAAAATCGCGCATGCTCATAAAAGGTAGCTGCCATTGAAAGAAACATGTTTTTCAATGATTGCTAAAAATAGGCTCTAACAATTTTGATCGAAATCGCTGTGGTAATGCCTCTTATGGGGTTCTAAACATCCCGCATTTCTGAAATTGCAGTAAAAATGCTTTAATGGCTTAAAAAGTTGAAAAACGAATGCTTTTGACACAGAGTTCTCTTTCTTTGAGCATAGCTCATAAACGACAGTTTTTTTCTCTTCTCCTCAGTTCCACTTATAAGAAAGGATAATTTAAGAATTATCAAAAAGTATATAGCCATAATCACCATTTTGGCGGAAGTTTTCCGTTTTAGAGACCCAGATAAGAATTATTACAAAAAATATCACCAAACTGACTATTTTTCTAAATGAATGCTGAAAATATACAAACGGTAAATAACACAAATTCACGTCAGTATTATAGTGTAACTGAAAGTTGTGCGATGTTTCACACCCCTAGTTAACTTTGTAATTTGTTGATTTATCCTTTTTGCCAATTTATAACAGAGTGGCCTATTTATCTCCTTTACAATAAGATTTGACGTCAAATAAGACAATTTAATTATTTTTGCCTTTCCCTTTTTCATATTTCATGTGTTTTGGAACATCTCAACTCCACTAATGGAATTCTTTTGCTTTGTTGTTATGGATAGTACTATTCTCTTATATGACGTACTTCTCGTGTACTTCCGTAGTCTTCCGGTTGCTCCTTTTCTTCCTAGAATGTAGCGCGTCCAGTTTATTTATGTTATGTCGCCGGCGCGACGGTCATTAGTAATGCCTGATTTACACGCTACCAGTCGGCGTTCCAGTTGAGATCCCTAGTCGTGTGACGTCACCGCTGGTAGCGTGTAAACGCATCATTCCAGTCTCAGGATAAGCCAGTTTGTCACGTGATCGCCTCTGGCTGGTGATTCCAGTAGATAAAACATTTTCTATTTACTGGAGCGTCAACTCCCCTCCCCCACCACTCTTCCTACCCTCATACTCTCGTGCACCGTGTAAAACACCTGCAGTAGTTTTATTTCGCTGAAAGTTTTGAAGACTTGAATGATAATGTTTATAACAAGAACAAGCTTGAAACAATGCCAAATCGTTGGAATGATATGGATTATATAATGAAAACAGCAACTGTCGTGAAAAACTGTCATTCTGGGTTAGTATAATTATTAGTATTTTTTATTGTGTTAAAACATACAAATATATTTTTAAGTAATTTTCGTCATATTCTGAAAGGCAACCCTAGTAAGCTTGGCGACGGCAGATGAAATCCTTCGCGGAATTGAAACGGCACTGTGTTTCACAATCACATTATAATATACCTAACTACAATGTTGGTAAATTCCTAGTTCACGTTTATGGGTTGGCGCACTTTTGAAAAGTTGGCGACAAAGCCAGAATGTCGCCAATTCGGAATTCCAATATGAAAAATTGAGAAACGAACCAGCTCCATGATTTGTAGTATAGGAAGGTTGAAGCCAAAGCGCGTCAATAAAAAAAAATGGGATTGCCAAATTTAGAACTGTATCGCCTACAAAACAGCGCCAAATCGGCTTGGCGATATTTTAACGTCAACTAGGAATAGACCACAATGTTTTTGGTGGGATCCCTTTTTGGTTGTACTTATAGAGATAGTAGGAAAATAATACCTGTTAAAACCACTCGTATGTAAGCCTAACTGTTCCTTTTTACGGGACGAATGCAATTTCCAGAAATAGTTCCTTAATTACTTTTGTTGAAGTACTTCTGCGATAATCTGATAATCAAAAGCAGTTGAACATTAGCGGTTGTTTACATTTATGTGCTCTAATTGAATTAAAATACGTATAAATTATACGTATATCTCGTGTAGTATATTATATTCAAAAGTAGTATGTCTTAAATAATGGCTACTAGAATGAATTATGTGTGCCAACGTTAAGAATGTCAATAATAAGATGTTTGTTTACATTTGGGTATTTGAATTTAGTTAAAATTCTTGTGAATAGATAGTCAAATAATGGTAGTTTTAAAGCTGTTATAGTTGGAATTATGCTTTAAGCTTAAATGTTTTGGTACAAATTTCAGTCATAAATTTATTCGCTTATTACACAACATAAGGAGGACCCAACATGAGATGGATTTCACAGATGGATAATTTATGCAGTTTTTTTTATCAGCAAATTTTGTAGATATGTATATTTTGTTTAACGATTAACATAATTTCAATATTTGTTTGCTCTTCTAGGTTGTAAAAGAAAACTAATTAGCAGAGTGCAACTTGTCTTCATCAACTGTTAGACTTGAAGTAATTGGCTGTCGGATGTTATCACAATTGACTCCTTTTATCTCTGAATGCATGTTGAGTGTTTTTGTAAATTAAGTTCTACTGCTTGTGCGAAATTTGAATAGGTTTATTGCATCGAGTTTTACCCTGAATGTGAAAGAATTCGTAACTAAAAATTGTTTGTTTTTGAATGTCATTTAATGGAAAATTTATGCCATCAATAACAAATGTTTTTTAGTCTGAATCAGAGATAGGATAGTAAGTCAAAAAATTCTTTGAAAACAATGCTAATCGAATTAAAATTTCTTTTCTAGGTTGTGAAAGAAAGCCAACAAGCAGAGTGCAACTTGTCTTCATCAGCTGTTAGACTTGAAGTAATTGGCTGTTGGATGTTATCACAATTACAATAAAACATTGAACCACCTAAAGCAGAGAGTTAAAATGTAATGAAAGTTAGTATAAATGTGATGTAAAAAAAACTTGCAGCAAAGTATAAGGTGATTAGGGGGGGAAAAAAAAAAAATGTTAAACACTTGGCTGAAATTATCAACGTTGTTAAACCATGTTGAAATTATTAATGCTAAGGAAACAACTTTATTTGTGAAAATGTTTCTGAAATTTTTGTATTTTCAAATGTATTTTGGGAACTGACAAAAAGAGTGCTGATGAATAACAAGAAAAGGTATAAAGGCATTTAAATTTTACTCCTCTACAAGAGTGTACAAGTATGCAAGAGATGTCATCGAATTGGTTTTTCCTGATTTGTCTGCCACTCGAATATGCTGCAATGGCTTAGACTGCAAACCAAGATTTTCATCCAACGCATTTAAACTATTATAGAAAAAAGTTGTTTTTTCTTACTGGCTGACCTTTACAAATTTCTATTTGTGTTTACATCCAACTTTTTTGTTTCTGTGAAATTAATTATATGAAAATAATAAAAATTGAAACATGCAAGCTGCAACTTCTCACTAATACTGCATAATGTGTTATAGTTAATTTGTTATGCTACTCAAATATTTTAATATGTCCAATATGCTTTTATTTAAAATTACCAGCAACATCAAGTCTTGAAATGCATCTCTACTGAAATCCCCTCTGACACTTTTCCCACATTTATTTTCTAGTCAGCTTCATGTAATTATTTTCATGGTGCAGCATTGTCAGCACTTTTTGAAACCTTCCCAGAATTGCAAACCATTTAGTATTCACTATTGCATCATGGAACTAGTTTTAACTTCAGGGGTGCAACCAGAAAATTTCTGTGTGAGGGGTCTTTCCATCAAGTTAACTTCTGTATTTCTGTTACAAAAACAAATTCTACATAAAAATTCCTCATCTTATATTTTTCACAAATCAATATTTTTGCAGTTTCTTAAGGTGTCACATATGCCAAAATATTAAAATGGTTTTTGTCCAGTATTCAAGTTATACATAAAAACCTAATATGGCATTTTTTTCTATATCCTGTATTATCCATGTAATTGACGCAAAATATTTCTTGTTTAATTAATTAGAGAAGGAGCAATATTTTTAGGCAAATGGACACAAACACCAATATCAGAATCATTTTACATATCTGTTTGATATTTTTTTTACATCAACTTCAGTACATTTCGTAGTGCACTGAACTACCATTTTGACATATTTTGATTTTAAATGTGTTTTTTTTGGAGGATTTTATGTAATGACACTTGTTGTTTTCTTGAAGAAAGTAAGGTTATGTACACCAACACCCATACCTCAGTTAAAATTTGGAATATACCTATTTCATAGTTCAAGGCCCTAAAGGATAGTTCAAACAACATGTTAGTCAAAGAAAATTTCATAAAATGTAAGTGGAATTTTTTTTACGTTGTTAACGTTTATATAAAAATTAGTCTAAAAATGTTTTAAATTTTGAAAAATATTCAATATTTAAAAATATTTTTTTAGTCCATACCTTTATTCTAAGATATGCTTTACCTTAAAATGCAAAAATTATGCCAATTAAATGGAAGTTTAAAAAAAAAAGTCTCCGAACCTAGTCGGATACCTTAATGGTGTTTGAAATAAAAGGCAAGAAGCACTGAAACACAATAACAACATTTGGAAAATAGACATCCATGTTTATAAAATTTTTAAACAATACTTTTTATTGGACCCAAGAAGTCAAAAAGCAATCTACAATGATTTTTTGATAGTATGAGATTTACAAATATGTCATTTATTTCAGTTTTGGAGTCTAATACCTACTTTAGTGCGATACATTAACTTACTCTGTCTGAATGACGGTAGATTAAAAATGTATCCTTTGAAATTATTTTCGGTTACCAAGTGTTTCTTGTTCATTCATAACAAAACACTAGGAATGTTGGGGATTCTAGAGGGGTGTTCTAACCCTAAAAACCTTTCCCCTGGTTGCATGCCTGTTTAAAGTTCCTGCAATCTTTGTATTTTCAGTTTGTACGTTTAACAACCTATTTTTGTGCCTGATAACGGTTTCTCATTCCAGGACATACAACTTGACATGGATTCTGAACCCCAAAGAACATTGTCGCCTAATACAGGGTTCAAACATGGCACTTTTGATAGGCGAGACCAGAATCGAGATGGGAATTGCTTTACTCACAGGCGTTTGTTTCCAATGAATTCTATTATTAGCAATACTTTTAAAATTGGCTTCTAAATCTTGACCAACTCGGACCTGTCGTGAATCGCTCCTCTTCCTTGTTCATAAACCTTCAACTGCAATAATGATCTGGGATGATTCTTTTCAAAATTAAAAAAAATGGATTATTTTATTTAAATATACACTCAGGATATTTTTTTTTTTTTTTTTTTTTTTGTAAAAACTTATACTGGTGGTATTTAATTGCAAATTTAAATGTTTTTAGCTATTGATTTTTAGACTTTTCCAATTTTATTGTAAGAATAAAACATCTTTATGAAATTTATTTGTCTGACTCATT
Source organism: Linyphia triangularis (assembly GCA_963978545.1). Lineage (NCBI taxonomy): Eukaryota > Metazoa > Arthropoda > Arachnida > Araneae > Linyphiidae > Linyphia > Linyphia triangularis. The sequence goes on from OZ021725.1 coordinate 16,289,404, forward strand.
CACTGGTGTTATTTCATTTATATGAATAGAATTCCAAAGAAGATTCAAGTGCAAATTATGAACTTGATTAAAGTACAAAATCTTTTTTAATGAAAAGATAAACTTAGTTATTTTTTTTAATCCAAATTCTTTAGTTCCAGTATGCTTACAAATTGCTTAACTAATGATATTTAATTTGCTAACATTTTTAAGATGAAATTTTAATCTTAAAGAATTATCAATCAAAGAAAGAATAAGAATATGTATCAAAACCCTAGTCCACTGAAAAACGAATATTTAGTTTTTAATTTAACATCAAAATAAGTTAAGGGGAAGGGGGGCGGGGGATTACATTTAACTTCCTTTGTTGGACAGGCTTTTTTTTTTTTTAGATAATATGTATTTCGTATAAAAGCATTTTCTAAGATTTTCACCTTTTGTCCTGCAAATTTACATTTAACTCAATATTAGAAACAAAATAGAGAATTGTTTTAAAAACAAAAAGAAACCATAAGTTTTATTCCAAATTTTATGTATATGAAGATTTTAGGAAGTGCAAGGCAGTAGAAAATTGTACTAAGTTATTTAAAACATTTATGAAACACAATGATAACACGGAAGTTCTAATTAGAGATCAGTGACTGTAAAATGTTCAAATACTAGAGTCAATTACAAAACAACGAAATTCTATTACAATCTACCCAAAAAAGGCAATTTTACAAGTATCTGGTAACCCGTTGTCGCCAAACTAGTAAAATTACGATTTTGTTACAGATATTAAAAGGGAAAGACTAAAAAAAAATGTGCAAAGAGTCTATAACAGCCTTAAAAATGAGCATGGTAGAGAAAAATTGTATATTTAAACATTTTAAGATTAGATTTTATATATTTTAGATTTTACTTTATTTAAAAAAAATCAACAGCTGCCGCTAGTCGAAAAAGAAAACCAAATCGTCAGCAAATTATGCCCGCGCAATTCCCGTATTCTTCCAGTCGGTTGGCACCGTGTAAACATGAAACGCCAGTAAACTAGAATTCCAGCCAACTGGTTCCAATGATCTTCCAGCCAATTGGCCGGCTGTCGCGGTAGTAACTGGTAGCGTGTAAATCAGGCATAACATTAAACTTAAAGCAGCCAGTAGGCGAGCAAAAATCTCACACCACCCAATCAATCAATCAATCAATCAACATTAAAATTGGATCGAAAACTTATTACTGGTAAGTGTTGTCACAATAATTTGTCGATTTCATGGGGTATTTACGTATTACATTATTGGTTTAAGTTGGTTTTAGTTAATTTCAACGATACTTGATTGCCGACTTGGTTTGATCTACAAAAGCGATGTTGACAAAGGTGATTGATATTCACATTAAACTTGATTAGGAATCGAGTTGGTTTCAATTATTTATTTAATGCTGCTGTTTAAAATATAAACAAGATTTTCAGCTTTTATCTCATCCATACACGGATGCAAACTAATACTCATTTAGCCATTCCCCCCTACCCCTCCATTGCTTGTTTCAAATTATGCTCATCATTGAAATACTTATACTACATGTTACATTCTAGTTTGCCTTCCTATTTATCATATTTGTTATCGTTAGTTTATATTGCTTATAAAATTCAATATCCAAGCTCCATGATTAGCTCTGTTAATAGAATATATTGTGAATTGGGCATATTGAGGAAACCACATTAAATTAAAACACGTCTATTACTCAATCTCAAAGGTGGTGTGGAATAGGGTGCATTATCTCAATCAACCGCTTTGCATAAAAAGTAAATGTTCTAGAAAATGTCAATTTTAACAATATGTATAACTAATGTTATTATGCTTCCTATTTTTGAAAAAATACACCAAACCCTGTTAACGCAAAACTGCTTAGCATAAAATCACATTTAATGCGAAGGAAAAGCAGTTCTCCGTACTTAAAACTTAACGTTAATTTATTTAACACAAAATTCGGTTAAAGCGAACAATTTCAGTGGCCAGATCGACTTAGCGTTAACAGGGTTTTACTGTATATGTACATTCTCCTATTTAAAAGGTCTGTCTTGTGCAATTATTGATTTCTCAGAAAAGAGCAATGAATGGAAATTTTTGAAATATCTACAAAAATGTATTTTTAATGCCTAACTTCATTTGTGTTAATTTAAACACACTATGCAAAGATGTTGTTTTTATAAAATAAAAATGTTTTGTTCATTTAAAGAAAAGACTTTCCATTTGAAAAGTAAACATCAAATATTGTAATCAAGTATTATTGTTAGTGCTATTTTCTGTCTTGGAATGAAAAGTGTAATAGTTGTAGCCTTCCTTCCCTTGGCAGTAAAATGCCAGTATGGCCTTTCAATAGTTAATTTGTTATTCTGTTCAGTTTAAAATAAAGAAATATACTGTTGTAGGGTCATTGATGGAAATGGAGAACCCGTAGAAGTAATTCCTTCATCTTGGTTCATCTCAGACAAAAGTTGTCTTTGGTAGTTTGCAACAAATGGGGAAGGGGGGAATGAACATGATTAAAGAATATATGCCCTCAAGTATAACATGGCAAACATTTAATTTTAAAATCTATTGTACATACAGTAATTAAATTACAATTTTTGTATAGGGTATATACAAATAATTCAAGGTATCACAAATAATGTTTCATAAGTCATTGATCTACTTATCAGTTCAAGTTTTGATGGTGTAGATTTTTGAAATGGTGGAAATGAATAACAGATATTTATTAACAGATTTAAATAATATTCTATTTTAATTTCTCAAACTGAAGATTGTTTTTTTTAGTGAGTTATATTAAAAGTGCTTTAAATAAGATATTTAATTGTATAAATAAATTGTATATAAAGTATAAAGTTTTGCAACTAGTTTGAGATAGCATATATCCATAATTTTCCTATTTAGATTCATTTTAACAGGCATAAGATAAAGCTGAGCTTGCTCGTTCAATTGGGAGTGATTCTTCAGAAGATGAAAATTTATTAACCAAGAAAAGCCGAACTAATATTCCAGCCCGTTGCAAAGACGATCCCCCTTCTTTGGAATCCCACAAAAAAACGAGCAAAAACTTGTTTGTGAACCAAAAAGCGTGAAAACTTCCTCTACCAGGTAAGAATATATGATAATCAATTAGGTAACGATCCAAGCAATTTCAATTTGATGTTACAATAATTTATATTTTAAAATATAATAAGCAATGGAGAATCTCTGGTCTTTCAAATAAAAAAAAAATTATCTGTTTCTTTAAACAATTTTGAACAAATCACCTTTGTCATATGCTTATAATTGAAAAATTAGTTCAGTAGAAAAAACAACAAAAACACTATGTTCTAAATTAGTTCCTATAACTTTTCAAGTGCAACAGTGTATTTTATCACAGACTTTTCAACAACACTTTTTACTATTTATTTTGATTTTATTTGGTGGTTAATTTAACAGTTTAAAAGAGATTTTTCTCTCTTATAAATTATTTATTACAATTTTAAACGGCTAAAGAAAAATGAACGAGTTTATAAAAAAAAAAACAGAATTAGCATTTATTTCGTGATTGATAGTTTTTTGTGTGCTTGGTTGAGGTTGGTGCAAACGTATTTGCAGAGAACTTTATATAAATTAAATTCATACAAGCTCAGTATATACGATTGAAATTTAACTACCAGTTTAAAATTATTTTCTTAAATGTTAGTAGAAAATGTTTTCTGATATAACAATTTAACAAAATGTTAATAATCTTATGCTTTTGTGCAAAATTGTGTTTTTCATTTTGCAATTTTTTTTATTTTTTAATGGGCAGTAAATGCTGCACTGCATGATTTCTTTTATTGATAACAAATTCCAGTTCCTTAACAAAAAGAGTTTGGATAAAATAAAAAGAGCTAAGACTAGAAAAAGTTTGATGCAATAATTTGATTTTTAAATTTTAATGTAATCTTAATGAAAACAGAAATGAATAATTTTATATTTCAGGTTCGTTTTCTTCGCCGAGGTAGAAACTTCAAAGGAAGATAAAATATGTAAAATAAAATATGTATTATAATAAACAGCTTGTATTAAATTTATGTTTTTATTATAAATATGCACTGCAGAAAGTGACAATTAATTTAAGAGTGCATGGTTTTTAAGCCATAAAATATCAATTAAATTATATTGGGTTTCAATTATCGGTCATTAAAAAGCAATTAAAATAGGAATGAAAGTATGAAAAATTATTCATTATACGAGGTATTCATGTAAATATTATTGTGGATTTTTTAAAATAATAGATGTTTTTGTCAAATAATTTTTGGATGAAAACTTTTTCAATGGGGGGGGGGGTCTGCAATTTAATTCACTTTATTGCTTTTACAATATTATGATTGAAGTGAATGAACTAAAGCATTAAAATGAGATTTATTTACTATCTATTTGATTCTTAATGCATAGAGAAAAATTATGTTTTAAAAATGAAAAGGGACTTCATAAATGAAGTTGATCGGTGCAGAAAAAATATACTTCACAAGTTTAAAATTCAACCTTCTATTTTTATGAAACCTTAGCATAAAAAGTTCAATGAGTATTGATTGACCAATAGGGATTTTAAATTCTACTGTTAGTTTTCTAGTTTAAAATTGCATGTATCTTTCTAAATCCTTGAATGTCAGACATTTTGTTATCTAAATGTTGTTTTTTTGGTAGGGGAGTTGAAAACATTATTTTACAAATGTTTAAGTATAACTTAACAAATTATTAAGGGTTTTTGGGCAACAATGTGTTACTAAACATTGAACAGCTCAAAATTGAATCTAAACGCATATAAGAATTATCATTTGCAACCACTTCTTCCACTAAAAAGAAAGTTCAGATATGTTGAGTGGCAAATCTACCCTAAACTGCTCTGTGATATAATAAAAAAATAGTAGCTAAAATTGCTCTTTCAGGGTTGGAAAAAAACATGTTTTTTTGGTTTAAACAGAGGTCTTTTTTTTTATCCTTTTCTAATTACATGTATACATATTTATAAATAAAATTTAGCATAAACAAGAATAATTTATGTTTTATAAACAATGAATATTCCTTTTGAAAGTAATTTGAACTAAGTAAATAAACAATTGTTGCTATTTATGGGGACATTCAAATCATATTAAATTTTAATATTTTATTTAGAGGTACTATTTTTTAAATTCAATATATACAATAGTAATTGTTTACTACATAATACATAGAATATTGCTCTTCGATTCATTTGATACTTATAAAAACTTCAATAGTTTTTAATTGGAAGATTTATTTTAAAATACATTAGAACATATTGTATTTCAGCTAAAAATAGAAGTCATCTACAACATCAAATAATTTAAAAAATCTAATTATAAATAAAAATACAATTTTAAATTATTCTTTAAAAAAAAATATTTCGTTTTTCTGAGGGAAAAGAAAAACATTTGGTTTAAACCAATGCTCATCGATATTGCCCAAGATTGCACATCAATACTGGCCAAAACTACTCCTCGAGATCGGCCAAAACTACGCATTGATATCGGCCAAAACTACGCATCGATATCGGCCAAAACTGCTCCTCGAGATCGGCCAAAACCGCACTGCGATATTGGCCAATATTGCAAAAATGTTAGCCGTTCGGTGCTGGCCGTTCCGACATTACCCAGGATTGGCCAATCTTCCAGAGCTCCGGTTTCCGACATTGGCCAATACTGCTGTGCTACCTGGGTTTATGGTAGTTTTTAGTGTATCGTCATAAGTAAAAATATATATATATATATATATATATATATATATATATATAATTATGTATTAAAATAGACTGAACTAGAGGGGTGTGGAACATTGCTCAACTTTCAATTACGTATAATTCTGCTCTATGTATTTAAAATTGATGTAAAATGGTGATATTCACTAAGTTTCAATAAATGGGTATTTCATAAAGCTTTTGTTTATATGCCTGCTACAGTTATTTTTTCATTTGTAACAGAATTATATGCTTTTACTTTTTAAAAATAACTAAAGGATTCTATTGTTGATATGGTAATCAGATACAATTTTCACGGAAGTGTCAATAATTGGTGTTGCATCTCTAAAACTCCTGTTATAATTCAATTCCTAGTGATTTTAGATTTATTTCCGACAAAATATTTTATATATTCACTAGCTAAATACCCGTGCTTCGCTACGAAATTTTAACATGTGCAATATTTTAGCTAGCTGTGAGGCCTCGCATTGCGGAAACCTGTCATTCGTGTATAAAACCCAGTTTTTGCCGCTTAGCTCGTAAGAAGGTTCATCGCTACGCAAAATCGAGCTCGCTTAATTCTCTGAAAAGTTCATGGACACATAAACACAGGCTTATTTCACTCGTTAAAAGGTTTATTGCTATGCAAGCATAAGCTCGCTTCACTCACTAAAATCTAATTGCTACGTAAAGACTTAATATTGGAAGCCTCTTCTTTGCCAAGAAAAAAAAATCCCCGTTAATACAATAATACAACACCCCTTTAAGATTATTTTAGCACGTGTTTGTGGAAAGCAAAATTAGAGGCTAAAACCACTTATGTTGAAACTTTCAGAGATCTAATCCTATTCGAAGTCGCTTTTTGTGAAAAAAATTAATTGAAAAACAAATTAAAATTTTAACATTCTTTTTGTCAGTTCAATTAGAAGGAAAAAACTACTTGTGTTGAAAATTTCAGAAATGTAGCCCAATTACAAATCATTTTTAAAATATTTGTTAATTAATTAAAAAAAAATGTTTTTCGAAAATCCAATTAGAAGGCCACAACTATTTATGTTGAAAATTTCAATGCCGTAGCCCTATTTGAAATTGTTTTGTAATATATAAATTAATTAATTAAAAAAATTAATTAAAAAAGAAGAAAATAAAAATTTAAAATTCTGTTATTTTAAAGTCCAATTAAAAAGTCAAAACTACTTATGTTGAAAATTTCAGAGCTGTATCCCTATTAGTAATCGTATTGTAACATATTTATTAATTAATTAAAAAAATTAATTAAAAAATAACTAATTAAAATTTTAACATTCTGTTTGTGAGGTATAAAATTAGAAGGCCAAAACTACTTATGTTGTAAATTTCAGAGCTGTAGCCCTATTAGTAGTCGTATTGTAAAATGTTTATTAATTAATAAAAAAAATTAATTAAAAAATAACAAAATAAAAATTTAAAATTCTGTTTATAAAAGTCCAATTAAAAGACCAAAACTACTTATGTTGAAAATTTAAGAGCTGTAGCCCTATTAGTAATCGTTTTGTAACATATTTATTAATTAATTAAAAAAATTAATTAAAAAATAACTAATTAAAATTTTAACATTCTGTTTGTGAGGTATAAAATTAGAAGGCCAAAACTACTTATGTTGTAAATTTCAGAGCTGTAGCCCTATTAGTAGTCGTATTGTAAAATGTTTATTAATTAATAAAAAAAATTAATTAAAAAATAACAAAATAAAAATTTAAAATTCTGTTTATAAAAGTCCAATTAAAAGACCAAAACTACTTATGTTGAAAATTTAAGAGCTGTAGCCCTATTAGTAATCGTTTTGTAACATATTTATTAATTAATTAAAAAAATTAATTAAAAAATAACTAAGTAAAATTTTAACATTCTGTTTGTGATGTATAAAATTAGAAGGCCAAAACTACTTATGCTGAAAATTTCAGAGTTCTACTCCAATTTTAAGTAGGTTTCTATAGATCCACAGAGCCACAGACAGGACAGATAGACAGACAGATTAATCCAGTTTTAATAATTGTTAATAAGAAAATAATTCCAATATTTAATTAATATTTATATTTAATTTCAATAATTAAGTATTTTATTTATTAATTTTAGTAATTGAATTATTTTAATTATTAATTTTAGTAATTGAATTTTTTTAATAATTAGTCTATTTTTAATCAAATTAACATCTTTGTTCTGCATGTAATCGTTTGAAAATGGGCTCTCAATAAAACAACGGTCACTTTCTTTTTTATATCATGTTTCTTCATTAATCAATTTCTTTCGGCTCTTGTTGATGTCATCACAACACTCCTCGGTCACTCTCACACTATTGTTCATATTAGAACCATCATTTTCTTAAAACCTCTTATCACCCTTACCAAACGAAAGATTTCACTAGGGGGGGAAGGCTTATGGGAGTGGTTGGGATTTGAAAGTATTGGGCTTTCTTTTTAAATGAATTCCGAAACACTAAAAAAAAGAACTCCAGTTCTGGAAGCGGTCCATTTTTTAGACATTGACCATCCCGGCGATTGCATTGGATCTCCCTATAGCTATACTAAACTTCAACTTAACTAGACATCACTTAGACGATAGATCATCACAGTGCTCATGGGTATTTAATCCATTTTGGCGGAGTGAAGACATAATTCTCGCCAAACCTTATAGCCTTTTGTTCTGTTGTGGTTTGGCGAACATTATGTCTTCACTCCGCCAAAATGGATTAAATACCCATGAGCACTGTGATGATCTATCGTCTAAGTGATGTCTAGTTAAGTTGAAGTTTAGTATAGTATATCCTTGGTAATACTTTGGCTGAATTTTACTGAAGCCAATGTTTATTGCGGCTAAATTTGAAATCATAATTTTTGGAATTAGGAGCTAATCATCGAGCAGTAATGAAAATTAAGGTTATTACTTATTACATAAATGAAATTTGACAGGGTTGCCCCTCAAAATACAAAACAAAATTCCCTGACATTTCCATGTTTTTCAGACATTTTTTTTTTTTTTTTTTAACGTTCCAGGTTCCATTTCATGCCGAATTAAATAAAAAATTTGCGTATAATTGCAGTTCAAATTGTAATTTTGGAGGAGTATACAGAAATTTTTTTTTATCGGTATTTTAATATACATTTTTATCAATTAATCAAAATATTGGCAAAAATAGCGGTTATTCATTTTTTAATTTTTTTGCGGAACTGTAAAATGTTTGCGATTTGTGTCATCAAAAACTGATGTACTTGCACACGAAGATAAATTGATGAGATGGTAGAAGTAGCAAACTGTGAATCTCCCTTTATAATTCCCTGGGGTGAAAACAGTCGAAATATATATATAAAAAAAAAGGAAAATATACACGCAACGTTACATTAAACTATAAAAATAGCTGAATAAGAATATATTTGTGTACTAATGTGTGCACAGAAAAGGTGCAGCAAGAATTTTTTTTCTGATGGTTGTTTCATGTAAGTTTAGTCTGATAAAGCCCTACAAAGTTTATTAAAAATAATTAAATTGAAGAAAAAGTGGAATTTTCTCAGAAAAAAAAGCGGAAATCGGCGTAAAAGCGAAAGATTTTCACTCAATATGCATTCAGAGGGTGCTTTTTACACATTGTTACGAGAAAATATCATATGAAATATCTAATTTTCAGAACGCAGATGTGCGTTCTAAAAAAAAATTACTTAACTTATTGAAAGAAAACTTGAATCTGAAAGAAATTCCCTGACTTTTCCAGAAAATATCACAATTTTTCATTTTTCCTGACCTTTTTAAGTTTTTTTTCAATTTCCCTGACAATTCCAGGTTTTCCATGTGCGTGGCAACCCTGATTTGACTGTATTAAAAAAATTAGGATCATAAATTTCTGTATTCAATGGATCTAGAAGAGTAGTTCTATTGCATAAAAGCTTTATTTTTCCTTCTGTAAAAATCGTACAAGAACATTTTTGATTACTTGATGAATAAAACTATTTTTACACTAAATTAATGATTTTTAATAGTCAAAAAGTTGCATTTGCTCATAGATATGCAAGCCTTTACAGACCGAGATTAAAGTGTAAATGGGAAATAAAATTGAAAGCCTATTAAAAAAAAATTGACAGTTTAGTCTATACTAAATTTGTCACTTATCTCTTATGAAAATTAATATTTCTAATAAACAGCCGGGCAAAATGTTTAATTTTTGTCTGCAGTGAATGCCAGCAGAATTGTTAGGTATCTTATTTTGAAGTTATATAATATAAAACTTGAGTATTCAAAATGCAAAAATTTCTTGAAATTTTGGATTTTTAAAAAAAAATTAAAAATATTTGAAAATAAAAAGTAAAATTATGAGTAGTAAAATTATTTTAGTAAAAAAAAAGTAAAAGTACATTTTTTAAAAAAAATATATTCTGTAGGCCTTATAGAACTTGAGAAGTGCCAGATTAAATATGTCTATACAAGCAAAATGATTTTTAAAGAATTAATTTAAAAAAATCCAATGATAAAAAAAAAATATTATAAAAACATTTTCTCATATATATCATTAGTGAGAATGATCCATGGAGTTGAGTGATTGGTTTGCATGGAATAACTCATTACATGAAATTTCATTTATTAAAATTACTTAAAATTATTTTTGCTACTAAGGAATTTACCTACATACTCAACCTCATCCTTGAAAAACCTTTTAATAAGTAGTCAATTCGATTTATAAAAAGTCTATGCAGACAAGATACTTGTAAATAAGTATACATCAAATAAAATAGTATTATCTTTTAAAATCCTAGAGACATTTTACTCCTAGAACAGCTATCAGAATGTTAAAGGTCCATAGAAAACCTTCTCACCTCAATATTCATTAATCTTACAATTTCTTAAGTTTTTGCCTACTTGGAAAGCATCAGTATAAGGTTTGGAGAAGAGAAAATTAAAATAATTTAAATAATAATAAGAAAATTTAATTTTATTACTAGGAATAGTGAAAAAAAAATTATCTATTTTTTTTAAGAAACTGTTTTCATAGAAATAATTTTAAAAGTAAAGCTACGCAGCATAAGGATCACAATTGATTCATCAATTGTTTTAATGTGCAAGAAATTGCGGTAAACTTTAAAACGAACAAACATTTCAACAACTTTATTAAAAAAACCTCTGTACAAAATATAAAAATTGTTCTATAGTATAGACATGGTTTAATACTGCCATAAAAATATACATGGAAGTGGCGTGGAAGGAGTTTTTGTCTAACAATTTTTAAAACATGTTTTACAATAAGTTAATAATAACAACAAACTGAACATTAAAAAAATCACATGAAATTTTGTATCAACACATTCAAAGAGAACTGGGGATTCTTATAACTGGCAAGTAAATGCATTAAAAGAAAGTTCAATTTATGATTAACTTAAATATCATAGAGTCCAAATTTCTATATTATCAATCAAATATTCTTTAAAATTGCTAAATATGCAAAATTTTGTACTCAAGGATTGCACTTCATGCTCAAACATTTACAGGCAAATGTTTTGCATTTGATTTTCAAAAAAGTCCCCACATTGTTGGAGTTTATTATTATTATTATTTTTTTTTTAAAGAAAAAGTTCTTGAAATAAATACAGCAAGACTGAGATAAAGCTACATTATAAAACTAAAAAATAAAATGGTCAATTAAATTGAATATTGCTGTAAAATAAAGGTTAATATAAGAAAATTGTAAGGGATCAAATAAATGGCATTAGCCACTAACACAAAAAAGGAAAAAGTTATGTGTATTGCAACACAAGTGTAAAATTTGTTAGATAACACAACTCAAGACTCTTCAGTTAACTAAAAGGTTCATAATGGTAATGAAACTTGAGGTACATCTTTCTTTATTGTAAACTGCACTTTGAGAGAACATATTTCTTTGTTATGAACTTTTATAATATAATCTTTGTTGGACAACCTATACTTTCAATACACAACTACAATGCATTTTACAATGTTTTAGTAAAATTCATCTCAAACTAAGTGGGTTAAGACTAACAACATTTTCACTAATACTGTTACCTATCACATATCACAGAATTTATTAATTTGCATATAAATTAACATACATTGATTCCTGAAAAGCGCCTTTTTAAATTCATATGTGAGCATATACAATAAATATTGTATAATAAACAACAAATATAAATAACATGTTATGTAATACATTGAAATATACAAATTAAAAGTGAAGATTATTCAAATAAAAATACATGTGCTGATTTTAAAGAATCAAATCCCATCTGATAAATTAATGTAGGCTATATACAACTTATTTACAAACAAAGAAGTAATGCAAGATAATTAAAAAAAAAAATCATAATAGGTTTGATCAACAGTAGGAATGCAAACATTTTAAAACGAGTCACTCACAAGTAAAATCAACTTTGTCCGCGAAATAACAAACCTAAGTACTACTACAATTTTGATCATAATTGTCTCTTTAATAAACTGATTATAAATAGATTCTGATATTTATTTTTGTACTTAAAGCTATAACACTTTTTCTCATTTCTGTACAATCATTTTGAGGTAATCAAAGCTACATTTGCAATTGAAACTTGCAAAAAATAAATAAATAAAAAATTTAAATCTTATCACATTGATTTTGGTTTAAAATATTTATTATTGCAATATATTGCAGAAATTAGTTACAAATAAATAAATAAAAAAAAGAAAGAAAAAAAAAAAAAAAAAAAAGGAAAAAAAAAAATCTCACACATGCTATACTTCTATAATATGCTTTGTTTTTTACTATTTAATCTTAATTCTGTAGCCTTAAGTTTTAATTAAACATCATAAATGGAAGACAAATGTTGCAGCTTAAACAAAGTGACAGTGAATTTTTTTGTTAACTGGTTTAAATTCTATTAGGGTAATTATCATGGGTATCTGCAGAATTATTTGAAAAAAGTGCAATATGCACGTGGTGTGAGAGAGGGGGTGGTATCAAGCTGATTTAAAGTGTTTGTTTACCCTGTTAAATTTGAAAAATATTAATTGAATTACCTCATGAAATGTTCATTAATAGTTATGCATTAATTTTCTATTCAAAAAAATGATTTAAAATCTATTTTATCCTGTGAATTTTACCTGTTTTTTCCTACATTGTGCAAGTTTCAAAAATGAGAGTTGCAAATACACTCCTTTGTATTATTTACGGTACTTTCAACTTAGAAGTAAATGAAAAGGGTGGCCACAAAATTCAGGAAAAAAAGTTCCCTGATAATTCCCTGATTTTAAGGCAAACTTTTTTTTTAAATTTTCCTAATTTTCTCAGGTTTTCCAGATGTCTAAACACCCTGATCAAATAGAGCATGTATACTAAAGAGATAAAATATGCAATTTTTTTAAAATAGTTTTGCTGGTAATGAAAAGTTTAAATTATTCCACAACATTAAACTTCTAATGGCTTACCACTACAAATCTCCATGCAAATAGCGCCAAAATATGGATGAACGAGCCTTAAACAATCCAAAATTTCCCTGATTTTCATGAAATTTTAAAAAGTTCCCTGACATTTCCCTGATTCTGTGGTCACTCTGATGAATATTCGCAGAGATTCTCATCAAAATGATGAAATAAAAAATGTTCCGAGTCTTAAGTATTTTGATTTGACTAATTATTTAGGGGAATTTCCTTTCTCAGGTTTTCACAATTTCGGAAGTGCAACAACGTAAACGTTCCATAAGAAATTAATAATAACTAAAGTCAATGCATTTAGAAACATAAGTGAAAACTAAAACACACGTTATTCATTTTCATTGCTGCATAATTTTGGTAATTAACAGAAACTGACTGGTTAATTAGAACTGGGATATAATTTAGGAAGGGGAAAAAAAATAGCTGCTTAGAGAGTTACTAACAACCGTGATTCAGGTTTAAAGCTTTTGAAAAAACCGATACTTAAACACTGCCCAATTTTTATTAAAACTTTAGTTCATAATCGATAAACTTTGCAGAAAGTATTTTACAGTAAAAATTGGTTGGAAAAGTATATTACAAAAGAGTATAATACAACAAAAATTTGAAAAAATCTAGCCTATACTTCTACAGAGAACGAAAATTTTGTTGAAAGAAAATAAGCAAAATGAAATTTTAAATGATTCAGTGTTTTACTGAGAATCCCAAGTTTTTCCAGATGAATGAAACTTTACAAAGCTACTGATATGTTATGACATCATTAGGATAGTTCAAACACTTATAAAATTACAATCTTAAAGAATTTGTTACTATAAGTAAATAGTTTTATACATATGTGCAACTAGTCATTGTTTAAATTCACGAATCTTAGTTTAAGTTCCTTTCTTAAGGAAATTACTATATTGGTCCTTCCTGAGCATTAGATAAAAGCTTAGGTTTTATGATAAGGCAAAATGTTATACTAATCTACATAAGCAAAGAGGACACTGTTACAAAACAGGAGTAAAATATAACACATAATTGTCGACAGTTACAATTCATCAATGATTAGAAAATAAATAACAGAAGAGAGTAGGCGGAATGTAGATCATGACTAAAAATGTATACAAAAACATTTATTTGATTTCATTTAAAATAGAAAGAATAAAATATTTATACTTGTAAAAAGTTAAATGAAATCATTTCACTTTAAAATTTCAAATGATTATCCATTGTTTATAGCTGCCAAACTTTCAAGAGATTAGTCTAATATACAAAAAATTTAAATTAATTTTTTACAAAAAAACTGTAATTAAATAATATTACTTTCCAAAAATTAATGCATAAATATTTAATTTTTGAAAAGAAAATATAAACAATTTTTTGTATTCTTCATTGAGAAGAAACCAAGTCAATCAACACTTTAAAAAATCAATATTACAATAATACTTGTCCTTGTCTCGTGATAGGCAAGTTTGAATACACGTTAAACAGAAACAAGGTCTTGAAAAGAAATGTTCAAATCAACAAATAACAGCTTTTCTTCCAAGGAAGCACAACCATGACACAAACATTCTATACAATCACATTTTGCAAAATCAATAAAAAAAAAAATCAAATAAAACATCATGATGATGCCTCATTCAAAAGTTTCGCACCATTTATGCCTCGTACTGTTACCCGATTGGGACGAACAAGTAACCCGTAGCCGGGTCGACAGACAAAGTAGCTTTTTCCCTGCACTGTCCCGTCATTTTTACCTTTTTGCGATCTAAGCTCAATCCCGAGCCATGTTCCATCAGCAAAATCAACAGGTCCTATGTAGCGAACAGCTCCTACAATAGCAAAAAACATTTTAAATTTCCAAATTATCGAGTTTCAGTTATTAAATTGACAGTTCAGGTTACATTGGTCAGTTCAATATTTTGTGCTTACTAATTTTTTGACAAGCGCTGTCTTTTTTTATTCAAAACTAGCTGAATACCTGTGCTTCGCTACAAAATTTAAAAATTTGCAAGATTTTAGCTAGCTGTGAGGCCACGCATTGTGGAAATCTGTCATTAGTGTATAGTAGGGCGAATCGGAAAAAAAAAAAAATTTATTTTTGAAACGCATGAGGTAAAAAAGGTTGATACACATCTTGATAAGAAAAACTGTAAAAAAAATTTTGAAAAAAAAAAAAAAAACATCTTCCGATCATGTATTCACCTCAAAGTTTGGAGAAAATACAAAAAATAACTATTTTTCCTAAATATTTTTAAATTGCTAAACGTTATATATTTGAAAGGCAATAGTTTGAAATGTGTAGTGAAAGGCTGGTATAACACAGGAAAACACTATTTTATGCATTTTCAAAACATATATTAATAATTAAAAATGCTCAAAATTAAAATTTTTGGTAAGAAATAATGATTTTTCTGCAAAATGTGTGCTAATGTTATTTCTTACATTTTTTCTTTTTTTAAATATGAAATTATTTATTTGGTTCACTCTTTTCTTGAGCTTTCTATCCGAGTGATGCACTTTGAAAGAAATTTTTGTAAAAAAGTAGGGCATTATGGATCTTTTAAAAAAAGTGTTGTCCTAACGTTTTTGCGTCAGCGCCACCCACTTTTTGTCTTGTCTCTCTACATAAGCCTTCCACAGCTTGTGAGTGACAAGGAAACAAATTGAAGTCTGATTTCAATGGTCCCTAGTAGCACAGAAACGCTGGCCAATTCGCCAGACATAGGCCAATCCCGATGTGGAACATTGTGAATCGGTCGTTGGAAACAATATTAGTAAACCTCGTCCAATTCTGAACAAAATATAGAAGAGGTTTTGATACGCCGATGCACAATTTTAAATTTGAGATATTGTATTTATGAGAAACAAAACTATGCGGTGGTTTGACTTGTTTGTTTGTTGAAAAATCGTGTATTTTGGAACTATGCTCGGCCCGACAACTCAATCTTCCACTGTTTCCTCCAATACAGCTGTGCTACATCGGATGCACCAGTCTTTACTAACTAATGTTCGTTTGTTGCCTTGCCTTGAGTCTCTTCACGCCTTGTAGGCGCATGAGGCCGCAATTGTCGAAACCCAGTCCCTCCTGTTCAGTGCGGCCTCCCTGGCAACAGCCCAGCTTGGCCAACCGAGATTGTCTCTTTCCTTCAAGATCATTCGCCTCCACGTCAGTCTTGGTCGTCCTCTCTTCCTTTTACAGTCAGGAGACCATGTTAGGGCGATTCGTTCATTGGATTTGGGGTCCCTTCTAAGAACATGGCCGACCCAATGCCATCTTTTTCTCTTTAGGTCATTGATTAAGGGTTTATCTGCTGTTTTGATATATAAATCATGATTTGAAATTTTTTGCGGCCAATAAATTTTCAGAATTTTTCTTAAACATTTAGTATGGAATGCGTTCAATTTATTTTCCTGTTGCTTTGTTGTTTTCCAAGTTTCACTGCCATACAGTAGTATTGACTTCACTATTGCATTATAAATTTTTAATTTAAGAGAAATGTTTAAGTTTGATGACTTCCATACTTTAAAAAGCATTCTAAAAGCATTTTGAGCTTTTTTAATCCCACATTTGATGTCTTCATCCGTTCCACCCAGTGAGTCTACTATGGAACCAAGGTATGTAAATCTATCTGTTTCTTCAATTTCATTGGAGTTAATGATTACTTTTGACCTATTATTACTGTTTATTTTCATTACTTTGGTTTTATTTTCATTTATTGCCAAACCAACTTTTTTGGCATTTTCTTCAAGGTGACCAGTTTTCTCCTGTATATCTTGGAATCTGGATGACATCAGAACAATATCATCCGCAAAGTCCAAGTCCTCAAGAAATGTGTTAAAGTCCCATCTTATTCCCCTATGGGTAGTTTCTACTGTTTTCCTCATTACCCAATCCAAGACAAGGATAAACAGTAAACCCGACAACACACATCCCTGTCTTACTCCTGTTTTTATTTCAAATTTCTCGGTTAGTTCACCATTTACAAGTACCTGGGCACTACTCCCATTGTACATTTATGTTCGTTTGTTACTCTTAACAAAGGAGGAGTCCTATTACAAGCATTCCAAATAGTTCTGTCCATGTAATCAGTAGCAATAAAGTTAAGTTTGGTTGCCTTGAAATGCTTGATTGTCTTTCTCTAGGAAAGTTCTCGAGATTTCAGACTCGACGCCTCAGTTCTCTTACATCTCTCCTTTCGTAGAAAATCATTGCCAAAGTCAAATATTTCGGGTGACGGAAGGAAGCATTTTGTTCAATAACTGAGTTTAAAATTCCAGTAAATATTCAGGGAAGTATTGTGACAATCGAATTGCCTCATATATGTTCTTAGGTCCTTCAGAAAATTAACTTTTTTTTAAAATTCGAAATCAATGTAGTATGTAACAATTTAAAATAAAGAATACCATTTGCTTGAGTTCATCCAAAGGTTTACATTCATCCGCATACACTCTAAGTACTCTGCTTTCTGTTGTTAGCCATCTGGAGTGTGAAAGGGGATTGGGTTTGCGACCTACCAAGTCATTGGCCTGATTTAATCGTTACAAAAATATCAAGAATATAACTGATCTGTGCTCAGTACTTTCACCTCAGTTAAAGGAATAGAACATTCAACAAGTAAAAAATCAGTCAAGGGAAATTTTTCACAGTTCTTCAATTTTTGATCTATGAATCTTCAATTTTTGATCTCACTAAAAGATGTTGGTCCTGTTGTAGTACTACATGTTTAAATAGGCGTCTGAATGGAAGTTCATTGGAGTATAGGAGGCATATATCCTAATGTAGTGGTCTCTCAACATGCAATTTGATCTGTCAGATTATTTCCAGCCAGTATTAATGGCAGTCCCAATCACAGCCCTGTGCGCTATGATCCAATGAATAAGCAAGTAAGTTTATGAGCTTCAAAGGAAGAGAAGGCACCAAGAGGAAGGCCACCCTGATTGAAACCCGCCAAAACACAGTTTTTATCATTATTTCAAAGGTAACGCGTGAATGATTATTATTATTGATTAATTACTAATTTGATTTTTTTCCCAAGTTCTATCTACTTCATTCTACACAATACAAACTAATGTGCCTCGATAATTTAGTGATTGGTGCATTCTACAAAGATAGAAAAAATGTACTTTTTGTATTTATTCAAAACTTATGCCACCCTTTCACTACTCATTGCAAACTATTGCCTTCAAATATATAATGTTTAGAAATTAAAAAAAATTTAGGAAATTATTTTATTTTTTGTATTTTCTCCAAACGTTGAGGTGAATGCATGATTGGAAGATATTATTTTTTATCAAAATTTTTTTAGTCTTTCTTATTAAGATGTGTATCAACTTTTTTTACCTTGCACGTTTCAAAAATAAAAAAATATTTTTTTCGAACTACCCTAGTGTATAGGTTCCAGTTTTTGGCGTTTCACTAGCAGGAAGGTTCATCGCTATGCAAAAACGAGTTCGCTTTGTTCGCTGAAAAGTTCATTGACACATGCATAAGCACAGGCTTACTTCACTCGTTGAAAGATTCATTGCTATGCAAGCATAAGCTCGATTCGTTCGCTGAAAGGTTCATTGCAGCATAAGCATAGGTTTTCTTCACTCACTAAAATCTAATTGCTACGTAAAGCCTTAATATTAGAAGCCTCTCCCCAGCGGAGAAACAAAAAAAAATACCATTTAATACAATAATACAACATCCCTTTAAGATAATTTTAACTCGTGTTTGTGGAAAGCAAAATTAGAAGGCCAAAACTACTTATGCTGAAACTTTCAGAGCTCTAGGCCTATTAGAAGTCGCTTTTTGTGAAAAATATTAATTAAAAAAATTAATGTACTCATATGCCTCTTAAAATGTTCTAAGCAATCCCACCTCTGAAATTCCAGACTGCATTAAAAAGTTGAAGAACAAATGTTTTGTGTTTAAAGAAAGAGAACTCTGTAACACAGGCAGACAGATACCAGATAAAAAATCGTCAAATTGCAGCAATAACTAATTCAAATTAATAATCTTCTAATTTGTGACAAGGTTTCTATAGCAATCCCCAAACTAATGAATAAAAATAAAAGTTTAAAAGATTAAGATATTATTTTGGTGTAAACATTCCAGCTTGGTGATAACTGCACCAAGTTTTAGACTTGACAGTTTTCGATGACCGTCTAATACAAGAATACTGGCGATTAAATTGGCTTTTTTTAACATAAGGAAAATATGAAAACTAAAGAGATAAATTACACCAATTCATGGCAAATATCATGTGTAATTGGAAGTTGGGCGATGTTCTACACCTCTAGATTAGAAAGGTTTGGGTAATTTATTAGCAAATTTCTAAATTTGAGTATAATAATTGTACATTCTAAATTAATAATGAATTCATAGAAGTTAACAGATTGTTTGGTATTTGATGTTAGAGAAGGGAATAAAATAATCAAAGAGGAAATACCTTTCAGAATATTTCTGAATAAAAAAGAAAAAAACATTTTACACATTTGTGTCTTGAATATAAGAAAACCCACAAGTTAAAAAGAAATAATTCAATAGCTTTTACAGAATTTTAATAAATCTTATTGAAATCAATATATTAGAAACATACTTAATCAAATATAAAACAAGGCTAGTTAGAGCAGCAGTTAATATTTGAAACAAGCTTAATCATGCTATTTTGACTCACCGATCTCATTGTTCACAAATACATTGATGCCTACTGTCAGCCAACAACTTTTGCTGGAATTTGAAGGACTTGAAAGCTGATGGGAAAACCTGGCACTTTTTCTGGAAGAAAATATTAAAGAAATTAATCTTAATTTTTGTTTTATTGGAAAAGGACACCTAAATAATATCTATAATTGGATGCGCAGAACGAAAAGAAAACTTTAAACAAACAGTACAATTCTCGATTTAACAGTCAACACTTTCTAACTTCTAAGAATTTATTTTTCATTTGTGAAAGCATGTATAAAAAAATGTATTAATTCTTCATGCATATAAATGTAGGACAAGTCATACACGTCCTTTACAGTAAAAAAACCATTTGAATATAAGTAACCTTAAAATTGGACAGTTGTTTTTCCCTAAACTCTGGGGGAAAAGAACCCACATCTTTTCAAGATAACCTGGCTTTACTTTATTTAGATAATTTGGTCTTATGTTGTTAATTCAATTTTAATAACATATCATTTTCAACCTTCAAATTTTCAATTAAATAATCTGCATTACAATTAAGATTAAATCCTATATACATATCCCAATGAGTATTTAGATATATATAAAGATAGTTTTACTCCTTCAATCAAAATAAAAATATCACCAAAATTATTTTCTCCAATTTTAATACAATATGTGATGTGTTAGCCTTTTAATCAATTCACACAAAAATTGGAAAAATATATTCATTAATATTATCTTCGTGATTGAAATTTTATAAAAACAAAAATTTTGCTTCTTATAAAATAATTTTAGCAATACAGTTTTTATAATGCTTTAGGTTTCAGAGGTTATTTTAGGTTTTTTAATACTTTTTAAATACTTTTCTTGGTATTATTGTAAAATGCTAAAAATAGTTCATTCTTGCATTAAATATATTTTATTTTGCAATTTCGATGTAATTCTGAATACAAGTACATATTTCATAATAAACATTGCAGACTTGTGATTCAGTTGGCAACCAAACTTTCACATTCAAAACTTAAAAAAAAAAAAAAATTGGTATAAAATTGATTGTATATAAGTATACATAGGTGATGTTCAAATAGCTCTTTGTTAAATTCCTCGGAAACTTCAAAATGACACAAAAACCTTAGCAAATTGTGTTTTAAAATATTTCTTCAAGATGTGACATACTTAGGAGAGTTAGACATGTCAACCTTAAACACACACAAACATGTCTAACAAACAACAATCAATGTTAAATTTTTTTTAGTTGCATTTTAACTGCCAAAATATATATATTTTTTATGTAAATAAGAAAAACAATTTATTATTACAATCAATAATAAAGAGCAAATTATCTACACACCTAAGTGACTTTTGACTCATTAGAGTTGAACGAGGTGAACTTGGGCTAAGAATACCATTCTCACCATCTAAAAGTAACAACAAAGTTTTATATCGAAATTTAATACTGAAAATTCCGTAGAAAAAGCAACAATTTTATTTGCAAATAAGTGTAAGTTTAATGCTAATGACTGAATTACAAAGAATAATTTTGTAATACGATGCTAATTTGAATAATTTTAAAATGTTAATACAAAAAAAAAAAAAAATGTGAATATTTAAAAAACTTTTTTAAGAACGCTAATATAAATACATGTTATTGAAAAGTATACGTAAACCAGACCTGCTCATGAAACATGCAAAAAAAGTTCAATGAATAAAAAAGAAATGTTAAGCTTTGTCGACTAATTATTCCATAATATGACGAGTTATAAATATGTTTTTGACTTCATTATTCTTTTGAATTCATACTATCCATTCTTTTATGCCCTAACCATCACTACAAATTAATTAGCAAACATAAAATAATAGTGTTATTAAGAAAAATAGTATGAAGTTTACAAAACATTAACATTTGAATTTTTTAAGTAGATTTTAAACTTACCAGTAGAACTTTTACTCATTAAACTAAGGTCAGCTGAATCATGATCAGAGTAATCATCTTCAGAATGTCTAAAGAGCCTTGAAAAGAAAAATAATTTTTCCGTGAGAAAAATACAACATTAACATAACGAGAATAACAAATATGAATCGAATATCCAACCTGCAAACTCGATGTGGTGGTGCAAATAACCCATAACCAAGGGAGCAAGTAAAGTACTGCACTCCATTGATAGACCCGTCGTTCTTTCCTTGAGGCTTGTCAAGCTCAATACCGTACCAATAACCTAAGAGAGGAATGGGTTTAGTCACATATTTAAAAGCAAGGTCTTTTGTGTAAATTCTTTTAACTACAAATATTGGATTCAGTAGTAGATACTGACAATTTTGGAAATATCATTGTCTTAGTAGAATTCTAGTAAATTGTTTAGTAAATAAGCCAGTGTAATTTGAGCCAGCTAATACGGTGAATTTGAGTGCCAAATTCTTTTAAATATAAAATTCATGTATATGTAAAATATAATTATTTTTGGATGCTGATAACAATTCAGTAAGTAATTGGGGGAAAAAAAATTGGGGCAAAACAAGGTATTTTTTATGATTGAACGACATATCAAGCAAAATTATAATCAAATTAACTTTAGGATTTGAATGAATTTACCAAATTGCTAATCACTCATAGCAATCGAAATTTGCTGTTAAGCTGCCGAACTTAATTTTTCACATTATTATTCAACTTTACAATAATCTATCTTTACTTTCATACCTCAGCAAGTAATTTTATGCTATAAAAAGTGATTGAATCAATAAAGGTTACAGCAGTTATATTCATTTTGATTCTTAGTATACAATTATGATTTAATAGAAACTCACAAACAGGGTTTTGCACAAAAGATTACTAATAAGCAATATATTAATTTCATTATTATTTAATTAGTTACCGGGGATATATTCATTTGTATGTTTATCACAAATATATTCATTCATAGAAACATATGGAAAAAAATTAGATGTACAATATAACCAATGGTTTAGCAAATGCAGAACACAATGGATTCAATGACAACAATAGGTAAACTAAAAACAAGAATAATTTCTCTATTTTTCCAGATTGACAGACAGGAAAGCTACACAATTTTTTCTAAAATTTTAACTACACAGCATACGAACAAAAGATGTGCACATACCAGAATTGTAAAAAATTTGTTTTGGTACTAACCTGATGCAAATTCTGTTTCTCCAGCAAAACGAATGGTTCCTTTGCGATGACCGGAAACTAGAATTCGATCTCCAACAACAAATTCATGAGCTTCATTAGAATTTTGTCTTCGTAGGGTGGATAAACCTGAAATTTCAAGAAGCATAAACAATATAGGCTTTTTAAGAATGTTGTTTTTTTTTTGTAAAAAATTAAAACTTTTACTACAAAATAATATTGGACAGTTTCCACATGATATTTTACAGTTTAAGGCAAAAATTTATTTAAAACGTTACAAGTGAGTAACACAGAATTTTGAACAACACATTTCTACATAAATGCAAAATCCGACGTGTCTGTCTGACGTGTAACACCATGTACTGAAGCAATTTGGATAAAGTTTGTATCTAATGGTAGTTTTTTTCAAGCTGATAATATGAAATACATTTTTAAAACACTTTAAACCCACAAAATTAGTAATTACAAGCAAAAAACTATTTTTTTCTTATCTCAGCTATGCTTTATTTATATCTAGATACAGTTTTGTCGGAAACCAAATATTGTTGGCAACAGTTTTAATTTAACAGATAAGGGTTTGGAAGTTCAGACATGTTTATCATATTTAATTCAAACTTTTAGCATATATATAATGCCTAAAAAAAAAGCTCTTCATTAGGGTGGAATCCGGCTGATTCCGAAAAGAACAACAACAAAAGTTCCTCTGAAAGATAATCATAATTTTTTTAAATTGAGGCTCAGCAAGCCAATGAGTCATCTTCAGACATCTTACCGCTAATAATCCAAAACACACGTACTTGACTTCAGATGTTGTTGCTAATCCACAGAACACAATGCTACATGGACTCTTTAAACTTTGTGAAGAGGATCATTTTGTACAGACACTATTACATATTGAGGTCTCTTTTTATAATATTTGGACAAACATTGCTTCAAAGATTAAAAGATACTCCATTACGTTTGTATGCAGGTGTAAATAGAGGTAATATTTTTGGTTTGCTATGCATTAATCCTAACGTTTCTGAGCGTTATTATGCACGATGACTGCTCTATAACGTCAAAGACACAATATTTTTCAAACACTTGCTGATTGTTGAAGGTATACAATTTAGGGTTATTGGAGAACAGCTATTTCTGAGATGATACACTAATAAAAGCATCATCTGGATTTCTGACTATAAGGCAGATTCAGTATACCTTGATTATAATCTTTCAAACAGAAGCTCATTTAAACTGTGTATAATTTTTTTTGGGACACCCTATATACAAGTCCATAGATAGTTTCAGTCATGAACAAGAAGCAGATCAATATTTCACTGAATTTTTTAATTTTCAACAAAACCAAAACTCATCAAAATGCAGCTTTAGCGATAGTACTGGATAACAGTGACATCACAACAAAGCATGCAAAAGCTTAGCGACTGAAGCCCTAATTTTTTGCTTTGATAAACACAAGCTGAAGCTTCTTTTTGGCAAAAGTGTTGCTTTTGCTGAAAGTGGTTGACAGGATAATACCCCAAATGTTTTAAGAAGTATCCTTTGTTAATTAATGATTCATTCATTTACAGATTTATGGAGTTCATTTTGTATTAATTATTTTATAACCAGAATTCCTAAGTAGATTCAGCATATCTTTAAAATCATGATTACTCAAACTGAGGATACGTTTTTTTGGGACACACTGAATGGAAGTTCATAGATAGCATTGTTCATGAACACAGGGATGAGAGTGATCGGAGAGCAAAAAGGAGGAAATCCAAAAATTCGTTAAAAAAGCGAGCAGAAGGCACAATATCCAAAAGTTTGTTAAAAAAGCTCTCGGAAGGAAAAATACAAAAAAATTCGACAAAAAAGTATGCAGGAAGGATGATTCACCAATTTTAAAGACACAATGAAATTTCTCATACAATATAATAATTATACTTCAAATATCAGGGAAGAAATTAACACGTGGCACATATAATGTTCTCAAAACATGACACTCTAGTATTTCCAAATTTTAGTTATAAAAAAGATGCTATTTGCCACCAATCACAATACGAAATGTACCCGAGGAGCTTGTGAAGTAATTTGAGAGAAAAGAGGGAAAATCTTGTGTTTAGACATGAGGAAAAGTATATTTTTTGTAGGAAAAACTTATTCAGATCTGAAAGATGCAGATCCTTGAAACA
The DNA here is from genome assembly GCA_963978545.1 of Linyphia triangularis. Classification (NCBI taxonomy): domain Eukaryota; kingdom Metazoa; phylum Arthropoda; class Arachnida; order Araneae; family Linyphiidae; genus Linyphia; species Linyphia triangularis. The sequence goes on from OZ021725.1 coordinate 16,314,509, forward strand.
GGAACAAAAGGAAGAAAATGTTGCATAACAAGTAAAAGAGGAAGAAATCCTCCAAAAGGAGGAAAAATCTCATCCATGATGAACAAAATGCAGTCACTGAATTTTTGAATTTTCTCAGGTCATCAAAGATCTATATGTCTCAGCCATCCATATAGATAAACAACTGGATAGACTGCTTAACGGTGGAGAAACGAGTCGTGCCTCCGCGGAAGTGAGGTGTTTGGATGGAGGAATTTGTATTGCCGATGTGGATTTTCTTCGATCTTTATGGGGTATTCGCGTTACTTTTGATATTTGGCAAGCAAACAATAAATTAAGAATAAAATATATTTGAAGAAAATAGTTTAACCAATAAATATAACTGATCAAAATAATTCTAAGTATAGGATTTGTATATTTAGAACAAACATTTGAGATTAGTTACTGTCAATATCTGTAAATGTGTTTCATCTTTATTGATCCGAATTTAATTCTTTAAATTTTAAATTACATGAATTAAATGTTTTAAAAATAAATTATTATGTACAAGTTATGAGAATACAGTAAAGAAATGAAAGTAGACTTTTAAACTAGATTTATTTTAGAAGTAGAAATTCAAAATAATTGAAGAAATACAGTAAACCAGTTGAAAATATGTAATAATAAGATTGCAAAATACAAATTCATATATTCAATACACCAATTCAAATAATAATTTAAGTTTCAAAGGCAAACTATTATACTAATTTTTTATACTCAATATTATAATATAACTTAAGATTTTAAATATATAAGTTTTGAAACTTGTTTATTGCAAGTCAAATACATATATTTATTTGGTCCTATAATTCTGAAATGAGAAAAACGTAGAAAACTTTACCAAAACTAAATAAGTTCAGGAATTGTTCATAATTATATTACAGAAAATTGTTTTTGAGGATTTCAAGTTAAAAATCAAATAAATTACATAGTTAAATAAAAAAAATTTAAATGGAGAAAAAATTTAAAAAGTAGTCGGGGAGTTTTTCCCAAGAAAAAAAAAATGTTTTGTAGTTAATCCAGATCTAAACATTGTTAAAAAGGACCAACTTATTCAATTTATGAATGATGGTAGTTTTGTTTCTTTGATGATCAAGTGTTACTCTCTTGGCATTCGAAAAAAATCTAATGTGTCATAAGTTCTGGCAAATTAGTTTTATTAATTGCGTTTGGCGGAGACTCTCCACAACAAATTCAACTTCAGTTGAATATATAAACCCCAAAGTATTTAATTTTTTGACAATGTTACCCTGTGACAAATACTTAAAACAGAATAAACAATGTAATCTAAAGGTTTTTCATATTTTTTTTTTTAATTTGACACATAATGACGAAATAATTTTTGTGTTTGTTGCACAACAAACAATACTCCATCAGAAGCAAATTTTAATTCACCTTTAGTTACATTGCATGTAAACAATTTGGCATTTTGAAGGTATTGCATACCTTAAGTATGGCTATTGCAATGATCATTTTTTAATTTTGCTTTTGTTGTTAACAAACTTATACATTCTTCGCAGATTAGGTTTGAGCTAAGCTTTTTCACTACATAACCTGAAATATAATAAAGAATATTGTCAACATCATCTGACAAAGTGTTGGACTCTATTAGAAGTGATAACTCTTGAATGTTAGTATCTAATTCGCTACTGTCTTCAGTACCATCAATTAAAGTACGCTTACTGGAACGAAATTCAAATATTGAACATTGTGAACTGTAATCTAAGTTCAAACAATTTGCAGTGGAACTTGGGGACACAGTGTTTCTAAACAAAAGTTTTCTAAGGGCATATTTAAATTGTTTTACGTTAGGGTTGTTATTGCATCCTTCTCTTGTTCTAGTACATGAAAATAGCAATTCCACATGATCCTGAGATATCTTGTACGTTAGGAAATATTTACTAGGGTTCTCAATTTCTATCATCAAATGCATGGTCAGCTTTTGAATGCTGTTTATGCATATTACAAAACCAAGTGCAAAGGTTTTACGGGGATGTTTGAAGACAGAATTGATTGCTATTTTTAATGAAGAAATATAGCTCAAGGTTTCGTTTAAAAAAGTTTCCCAGCTTGACTTATTTACAAGCCTTAAAGGTTGTTTAAAACCTGAGCTAAACGGGTTGAGACTGTTTAAACAATCAAAGAGTCTGTTAATTACTTTTTTATGAAATGAACAGTGGCTTTGCACCCATTAAAATTGGGATCGCTTTTCGACAAATGCTCGATTGCATCAGCTACACTACCACTTAAGGTTTGTGCAGCTAATCGTATCTTATTTTTGTACATTATGTGAACCCCAGAAAGAGAATTAGCACATTTAAGTTGTTCTTTTCTTTGCAAATCATTTAGTTTTGTAATATAATCCAATTTTACAACGCCTATATTGGACATTATAAAACCCATTTCGGCTAAAATATTTCTGGCTAATTTCAACATGTGACAGAGATAAAAAAAAATGCAAAGACTTTTAACTCAGAAGCAGGATGTTTAAAAGAAGTTTTGAAGTTGTTTCCTATTTAAAAATTACACCCTAAATCTGTCAAAGTGCGAGTGTTAGTTTCGCTTTCATTTTCCATTTCTTTGCCAAATGCCCTTGAAAAAGCATAAAAACAAGGATTAAATAAATATAAATCAAGTGTTTTATTCTAGATCATAATACTATTTGTTCTGAATTTAAAATAGATTATTTATGATATGAATTGCCACATAAGAGATCAACCATTAACCACGAGCGATCAATGTTAAAAGGGTCATTTTAGATATTTTTCAATAATAAATAATAATAAAAAAATACATTTGCTTATTTGAATAACTATTTTTTATTTACCGGTGAAAACTCTTGTTGATATTTTTTCGATTTGCGCTGTTGTTGCAATTATATGCAACACAGTAGTTAACCATGATTCAGGAAATCTTCCCACCAGTGGCAGGGAAAAAAATATTTCTGCCGGCGCGTCTTTCGCCCTGCGTTGCCATCGGAGCAGTCTATCCAGTTGTTTATCTATATCGATGGTCTCAGCTGGTGCCCAGCAAGGCGGATCGACACAACTTAATAAATAAATAATTTTTATATTGAATAACTTGATGGCTTTTACCTGTTTCAATTTTTGAAGTGACATGAGACACGTTTACTTTAGAGAACGATATGCTTCTAGGAGGGGAATTTCTAGATATACATGGCGACCTGTTACGAATCTGGCTTAGGTCATATTTTGTTATTTTGTTGATTGGTGCAAAAATACCTGAAATTAGAGAACAAGTATTAAAGCAAAAACAAGGGAAGAAAATAAAAATATGATGACTTGATGAAATATATATATCCTGCTATGAAGTAAGGATAAATTAATAAGTTATTCATTTTTCATAAGACAAGGAAATGAAATTCGGTGGAAAGAAAAAATTTATCTTATTAAAGTGATATAATACCTATTTAATTCTAAAGACTTTTAGAAAAGCAATTAATCAATTCAATCTCGGGCAACATACAGGAAATATTAATCACAAAACTGGATATTAAGAAAGGTATAGAGATAAAGAGTACATTAAAGAAATTGCACTTTAATTTCACAAACAAAAAGAATTTGTATGCAATATTTTAAGTATTTTCTACACGTAATCCATAGAACAAATTCAATAAATAAAAATAGATTTGTTTAAGATATAAACAATATAAAGATATTACAAATAAAAAACAGGCAACTGCAGAAACTTTACCACCTTTTTCTATGATATTTTGCTAACAGAAACAACAAAATATCGGCAAGTTAGTGTTGGTGATATTTTGGCAATAAGAAATCACAAAAATATTTCCAAATTAATGAACTTAACAACAAAACTTGTTCAAGTTTTGGCAAATCGAGTTTGGATTATCTTTCTAGTGTAAGCTAAAACTGATTTTTTAAAATTAAATAAGCTTCTTGAAATAAAACTATTCAGTAGCAACAGAAAGAAAAAAAAATTATAACTATACTTATATAGTGTTTTGCTTATTTTTAATAATCAATTGGCTCCTAGTTGCATACAACTTTTTAAAATTGATTGAGTTATTTTTTACTTATAGGAGGTTAAAGACAGAAGAAGGTGCCACAACAAGCAGATAGAGATTATCAAAGTTTTAACATTTTTAGAATCAACATGTGCTAGGCCTCTATATAATATATAAAAGCGATCGATTTTTTGGATGATTGCATGTGATACAATTTCAGAGATTCCCTTTCATTATTTAGTTAATATATTGTTCACAAGGACAACAAATGTCATAAGGATTACCTTTGATTTTTTTGAAAACAGAAATTTTTTCTTATGGTTAGTAATAAAAAAATGATTGTAAAACAATTATTTATTACAACAAGAGTATTTATTCTTCAAAACGCGAGATTCCATAATGGACGATTAAAAAATGTAACGAAAAGCCCTACTTATCTTATTACTTATAACTATAAAATACTTTAAATGAAATAACAATAAATTACATCTCTGTACTGGAACTTACCATGGTTTTGAGAACATTTAAAATATGAAATTCCTTTAAGAGTTCCATCATTTTTGCCTAATGGCTCTTCTAACTCTACACCAGCCCATATACCTTGAGCAAATTGAGTTCCTCCACAATACCGTAAGATACCAACCTGACAAAAAAAGGAAATACAAGCAGGTTACAAATTATTACAATAATCTGCAATAAAACAGCATTTGCAGAGCAACATCTCATATATATGGAGGTAGCGTTTAAAAAAAACAAACTATGATTAGTGAAGAGATGCCATTTTTTCTACAGATTTTCTGTAGTTTCCATATTTTCTGCAGTCTTTACAAATTTTTGCGAACGTTTTTTGAAATGTATGGAAAAGATCCACAGGAATATCTTTTGAAATTTTTGGCCAATACACTTGAAATTTGCCAATATATTCGATATTGCCGAGATTTGCATTGTCTTTGCAAAGTGTCACGCTGATTTAATAATCGTTATTATATTTTATATTCATTCATCACAATGAAAGAGTATTGGTCACAGGTAAATCGCAAAAAAAAAAGGAAAAATCTGTAAAGCTATGGAAAATTTGTAGAAATAATGACATCTCTGTATGAGCATTTTTAGAAATTGATGGCACGTCAATTGAAGGGAGCATAGGTAGAATAAAAAGCAAAGATTAATTCCTGTATCAAAAAAATATTTTTGCAAGTCTTTAACTACATTTAATATATACTTTCATTTTACAACCATTTTCTTCTTAAAAATTAAATTCAGTTACACTTCAAAATCGGAAAATTAAACTGAACAATTGCCTTTTACGAAAAACAACTTTAATGTTATATATATATAGTAAATAATAAGTAAGTATTAATTCACAGATTTTTAGATGTACTGTTTTACGAAAATATATTTAAGTTTTTGCTAACTTCAAGTTTACAAAAACATCAACAATAATTATTGTAAAAATTTTATGCTTAATATTTCATACAAAACTGTCCAACAATTAGCTTACTTTTGCACCTCCCACCATAACTTTGTCGCCAATTTGAACTCCGATCGATTTGAGAACAGCTTTGCCACCAACACTGCCATACTGTGGTTGATCTTGCACCAGATGTTTTGGGGTCGCAGATTCCAGCAATTGGCGAAGTGTTATTATGACCTCTCTGAGATCAGGAGTGTGTTGTGTAGATGGAAAATCTGGGATGCATTCTGCAATGGCATCTATGATTAGTTAGTATAGTACAAATTAACTTTTATAATTGAAAGTGAATCACTATTCAAAATAGTCTCATAAAATTATAGTGGAACATAATTAATAAGGCCGAAACTAAACTGAAAATTATGTAATGAAGTTTCACTTTTATAAGTATGCCTGTTTCTAGGCATACTTATACATACAGTTTACCTGTATGCAGTCAACTATGAGAATAATTGTAGAGGGAAAACTGTGTTTATTTGAAAGCTATGAGATAACTAGTTATTGATCTGTGAAGAGTGTAAAGACTAGCCGGGCTTCGAACCTGATGCATCCAACATGCTAGGTCAAAACTATAACCATAAGACAAAAGCAATCACCAATGTTGAAGGGAAGCTTTGGGGTTTTGAAGTGACCCCCACAGTACTCCCCTCACAGTGAATCGGATGGGAGTATGACAGAATGAAACCGAACATCTCGTGGGTGTAGGGAAACGTATCGCAGTGAAGTGCGTCGTAGGGTGGCAGAAGGCTTTTGGTGTGCGTGTTCAGTCCAGGTTCACCACTGTGAAGAATGTAAGGATGATCAGGCAGGAATCAATTCCAAAGAATTCAGCATGCTAGGCTGAAATTATAACGGTAAGACAAAAGTGATCGCCAATGTCAAAGGAAAGTTTCAGGTTTTGAAGTGACTACTACAGATCAATGAGTATGTTATTCATCATTAAACACTGAGAGCAAGTAATGGCCGTAGTAAATGTATGCAACAGGTAGGTGCAGGAAGGGACTAGACTTGGTGTACTGTAATGGATAATTCACTTTTAAAACTTCTTTTTGATTGGGTATTCTTTTTTTCATTAGTTTATTCACTTGGGAAATATTATAAACAGTCTGTTCAAATTCCTGATCAACAACTTGTGTAAGACTAATGGAAAATAATGAATCACATGAGCAGAAATTTTGCTTGCAAGCATGATTACAAGTTATCTCGAAATTGATACAAGGAACAATAATATTTCATAAGTCAATTTATTATTCAAATATTAATAAGTCATAAGCAAGTGTGAATTTATTTGTTACAAAAAGTTATTTTGTATAACTGTATTTAAAAATGAGGGCCTGAGAAGCAAAGGGATCAAAGTGATTTTTTTAATGAATGGAGTAGGTAATGCATTTAAAACTTGAAATATATATAAAAAAAAAAAAAAAAAAAAAAAAAATCATAATAGGTACAGGTAAAAACAGTTAGTGATATCTTCATTCCAGAGGTTAGTAAATGACAAATAATTTTCATAGAATTTAATATAAATAAGAAACTTTAAAGTGTATTTTCTTAAAAGTAAAGTCACTTAGACCCCTTTCCTTCTTAGTCCCTCAAATTAAAACAGAAAAAAATGTAAAAGTATAAAAATGCAGAGAGGATTTTGGCACATGTGAATGGATGCACCATAGCAGTAAACTTGTGAAATCACAATAAATAGCTTATTCCTATCTTATAGCAAAAGTCATACAATAAAATAAAAAGTGAATAGAAAATGATTCAATATTTAAAGTTAAATTACTACAATATGGCAAATTTTATACCAACAAAGGTGATATTTAGACAAGAAACTTCTGTAGAAAGTTATCTATTAGTGTTCTCCATTCTAAACTAGTTCACTACTTTTTGAATTACAACGCCAGAAAGAATAGCGTTACATCCATATTTAGAATCCCAAATTATAGAAATTAGAGGTTTGCCATTGGTGAGTTGACAAATATACTAACACTGAACTTTCATGCCATAAACCAATATTTTATTATACCATCAGTTCTTTAGGTTTAAAAGTTTTGTACTTCATATGAAATTCACTATTTACAAGTAGACATATTTATATAACAAAGGTTTCTTTTAAAAAAAAAATAACAAACCTAGGGGTGTCTTTCCGGAATAATCCTTCATTGTGACGTCAGCATTGTGCTCCAATAAAAGTTTAGCTGCTTCTGTACATAAATTTGTGGCAGCAATATGCAACGGGGAGCCCCCTTCGAATTCTCGACATTGGCTGTTGATGTCTGAAACAGCAAATCATATTTAAAAAAAAATGCCAGGAATTGCTTTGGGTTTCTTTTATTTCTAAAATTCTAAAGAACTTTTTTAAAAGGATAAAATTGAGTAATATTGCTTTTTCTTTTCTGCTAAAGCATTTAGCTAGAATAGATACAAAATTACTATTTTTGATCTAATTAAAGACATAACATTCATATTTATTACAACATTTAATAAAGTTTTTTTGCAATACATATTCTTTAAAAATTTGTTTCAATGAAATATGGTAAGAATGAATATAAATTTATAGAGATTTTTTAAAATAAAAAGTTGTTCCTTAATTATTAATGATATTTTTATACTAAATATCAAAGAGGTTTTAATTTATGAGCATTAACCTTCTAGTGCATAGTGTAGCATATATGCTACATAATTTGGGAGTAAAATTAATGTATTTTATTGTAATTTGAAATTGTAATGAATTACATATCGGTCATACTAAGATTGTTTAGATCTAAAAAAGTATTTTTATTAGTATACTTTTCGTACTAATAAAAATGAGGTCTTACTTTCTCTCCAGAAAAAAAAAGCTTCTCATCTATAATACAATCATTAGGTCAATCCTAATGTATGGTTTGGAGACTTGATCTTTAACAAAGAATGGAGATAGCAGAATTGCAGTTTTCGAGAGAAAGGGTTCTTAGAAGTATCCTTGGTGGTGTCAAAGAAAATGGACAATGGTGAAGACATTTTAATTCAGAAATTTATAGATTTTTTAAAGAGCCTGATACCAATAAAAGCTTTAAAATTAAAGGAATGAATTGGGCTTCTCATATTGCTAGAATGGATGAAAATAATCCAATAAAGAAGATATTTGTCGCAAGGCCTTTCACGAGTAGGAAAAGATGAAGTCCAAAACTATGATGGCTTGATTTTGTTGAATTGGATTTTAAAGTAATCAGAGTGAAGGACTGGCAGACCAGGTCGAGAAATAGGTTATTCTGGAGAAATCTTCAACAGAAGGCCTTGACCCACCCTGGGCTGTCGTACCAAATATAATGATGAAGGTGATACTTTTTGTAATATAATAAACATTAGTTACAGGACCTTTAGTTGCATAAAAGGAAAAAAAATCATTCAATAGAGGATAAAGAATTCAACCAGTAAAAAAAAAAAAACTTTTTTGCAGATTTATTTTAAGCCTAAGTAGATAAAAAAAATGTATCTATAGATTTGATTTATGTCTATTTATGGTAGCAATAAAGACAACATATGAGTCAGCAGCAAATTTTTTTAAATACATTGTAATTTGGTTAAAATGGAGTGATGAAATAAATTTTGCCATTTTTTAAATCAACTTTTACTGAATTTATTACACGACTCCATTTTAATTAAAGCCACGCAGAGTACATTATACCTCCAACTACTATAAAACATGGGTATCAGCAAGGTTATTTGCAATGAGATGCATAATCACACAATGTAGTCACAGTTTTTGTTTATCATGCAATTGATTCTTTTACAAAATTAAATTGGATTTCTTGATAAAATGTTAGTTAGTAGATATGCATTAACTTTCTGTTGAAATTGATAATTTAATATTCATATTAAACATTTTTCCTTTAAAAATTTTATACCCCCTCCCCCCCCATACACTTCATTTCTTTAATTTTTGAATGATTGAATTCGAATTTAATTTAAGGTAATTTTTCAGTAAGCTTAATAAAAGTATAAATATAACCTACCTAAGCCTTTACTGGCTTTTAAAAGTAGTTCAACAACAGGAGCCACATCAAAATAGGCTGCATAGTGTATCGCTGCCATGTCTGTCCAACGACATCTCAGGTACAAATCAGCACCTTTATCTAATAAAAAGCCCACAGTTCTCGTAGCAGCAGTGACGTTTCCTACGCCGTTAGCACCGGCCTTGCAAGCATAATGGAGGAGAGTCATGTCGGTCAGTCCGTCCCGGTCATTCACATTGGCGCCTCGTTTCAAGACCTGGAATTTAAAAATTAGACACTGTTAGAACATTTCATTAGTAGATTTCAATAAACTGATCCAAATAAAGAAAATATTTCATTACCTATCCAGCCTTTACAGATGATTTAATTCTACACATTAGATATTTAATGCTAAGGAAATATATATAAAGAATCCCTGTTGTAAAAGAATATGAATGATGATCTAATCTGCTTATAATGATGATGCTGTTGTTATATTACACACTTTTTAAATTATATGGTCATCTAAAAGTGTCTAAGTCTAAAATATTGTCTTATAACGCCCTAAAACATTTCATAAGGAAATGAGGAAATAAAGACTTCTTAAAACTATGTATGTTTAAACTTTACGTAACCATTAAGTAGCTGACTTCTAGAGAGGAAAAAATCCAGGCTAATATTGATGTAAGAAAACCACTATATTAGTAAAATTATTTGAAGCCTTTCAGAAAATTATGCACACGTAAATATTAACCCTTTAAAACTTCGCAAATAAAAAAATTGTTTAAATAATACTTTTCAAAAGAAAGAAATTGCTGCTTTTAGAAAGGGATTTAAAATAGTACTAAATTAAAGACTATCTCACTTTTAAAGGAGTTGGTTGTTTTCAGATTATCTGGCGCCGTCAGCAACACGAGGGCTATAATGCGCCGAAACTTTCGTCATTAGACAAGCCAACATACATTTACAAACACCCATGCCTAACACGGGACTCGAACCCGCAACCTCGCGTTCTAGAAGCTAGCACGCTAACCACTATACCGTTTGGTCGGCACTTTTAAAGGAGAATAAGAAATGAAAAAAATTCAACTAAAAATATTAAAAATAAAGAAAATTATAAATATAAATTGAGCCACATTTATCTAATAAACTGGGTGTTTTGGCACCAAGGTTACAAACTTGTATGAGTGTTAAGGCTGAAACGTACCCCAAATCACAAAGTATTGCACATTTTCTAAAAGCTAAAATGTTGATGTGGTAGATGGTACCATTTGGTCAGATCAATTAGCCTACTTTTGTAGCTTATGCAATAGGGTGCATCTTATTTTCGAAGGTGTTAATTTTTTACGGGACACCTTCTCATTCTGTTCCATTTAAAGAGAAAAAAATTCAATTTTTTTTTATTAAAATAAAATGATATTTAAAAGTTGCTACCAGCTCGGCAAAATCCGACAAATTTAGCATTATGCAAGGCATTGTAACTAATATGTTCCATGTATTTACTTGAAAATTCCATTGTTCACCCAGTAGTTATTGAATCATTTTATATATTATGCTTCAAGTAGCTTATATATTGATTTTAGTCCATGTAACTCATATCAATTTACTAGTAACATTTCAATTTTAAGAAAGAACTAAAATTTGAAAAGTACTAAACTTAACATTTTGAAAATATTTCTTTAATTAATGGGCTTTAACAATCACTACTTTAATTTTTTCACTCTCTTTATTTATAATTGCCTACCTAGTTTTTATTATTAAAAAAAAACCATCATACTCTGTAAAAGTGCATTAATGTAACCATTTAATTGTTTCTGAACTGTAAAAGCAATCATTTCATTGTTTATGTCTACTATCTTCTAATGCAACTGCATGTTGTTTTTCTTTGCTTACTAATGATTTTAATCAGCTGCTGTTCATTGAAACTGGTGTCATACTGATGTATTTTAATGCTTCACCTCGCATCCACCCACACTTCTAGCACTGGAAGTAGCTCAGTGCTATGGTGCAGAATGGCCCTCCTGCAGTTCTTATATACCAGAAAACTCTGAAAAAAATTAACCAACTAAAGAATCTCTTGAATTTGATCAACTGACAAAAAGTGGCACTAACGCTGTGTAAAAGTTCCTACATTAATGCTATACAATGCTTAATATATATTTTTAATTCTTATTCACTATCTTCTTAGGAATCAGCAATATTTTCACATTCATATACAGTCAAACCTCATTAAGACGAACTCCAAGGGACCTTTAAAATTAATTCGTTTTATCTGTAATTCGATTTATCAGAAAAACAATAATTTTTTTTTTTAAAAACTAAAAGAATTTCATGCGATTTTCCGAAACACAATTTTAGTTCCTAATGCATATTTAAGTAAAATAGATAAATTTCGAATTTTTCAAAGAAAAATACAATATCTATATCACTAATACAAAAGGTTTCAAAAGTAAAGATTTAAAAGCTAGAATGTTTATTAATTGATTACAAGAGAAATTCTTTTTAAAATATCGTATGGTAAAAGGTATAGATAAGGTGATAAGATGCATACCTCATTGTTTTTTAAAAAACTCGGTTATTACACTCCGTTTCCTGCTTTTTTCCGAGGAATTCGTCCAGAAATCTTCAATCAAATTTAAACTGTTCAGGCATTCCGTTGAATTGTCTTTTCCCAAGAGAAATCGGTGCAATGTATTGAGGGCAACAGATTTGTCTTAACTCCGTCATGAACTTCAATGAGTAAGGCATATTTTTCTTCCAAAGTTAAGGTTTTTTTTTTACTTTTAGAACTCATTCTAAAATACGCGCTTTAATCTCGATCTACCTTCACAAGAACAGTACAGATAACAAATGGCAACTGGAACTGAAGGTGAACCGACGAATCCAGTGAACGGTTTGTCGCGGATTCCAGAATTTTAGCAAAAAGACTTACAAAGAAAGAGACAGCATTCCAAGGAGACAATAAAAGGGAGGGTTCGGGACTATCACAGTGTCGCATGTAGATCCCTCTTTGAACCCCTGGAGATCTCAACAAGTTCAAATCGGTAATTAGATTATGTGAAACATATGGCATATCCACAGTCCTGGTTGTCCCCCCTCCCCCTTCCCTATTAACACTTCAACTCAGGGGGATTCTTCATGTTAGAACTGTCCTATGGGTCAAATAACTCAAGTGAAAACATATGCCCCTTAAGTCTTTTAATCACTCCAGGAATATATAACGTGAACTTGACAATAGGTTTGGATCTGGTTAGTTGGAGAGGGGGGAGCAGCACAGATCAACCTGTTTTAAGTAGTTGGTGAAAGTAGAAAATTGTCACAAACGAGCAAAACAGCCAAATACCTAGAGCGAACTAGTATACTGGGTCTTTGTTTGAAGACGTTTTGGGAAAACGAAGTTGATAACAAGTGAAAAACGACTTGTTCGTTTTACAGAATGGAAGTTTGAACGTTAGGGACTTCAAATATGAGTTCGACTAATCCGATAGTTCGTAATAAGCGTGTTTGTCTTAAACAAAGAAAATAATGTTATTTGTATGTACAGTAGGAGGGATCATAAATGTAGTTCGTTTTAACAGTAATTCGTTTTAAGCGTGTTTGGATTAATGAGGTTCGACTGTATCAGCAATATTTAGGAATCAGAAATATTTTCAGATGGAGTCAATTGTAGTCCATTTCTCCTTCAGCGAGTTGTAGAAAAAAAAAAGTTTGCTTGGCACTTATGTGTAGCACTGCTATACCAAAATATTTTTAACTCTACACATTTTACACTAGCCACGCAAAAATAGTATGCTCGAAAAGAGCTAGTGTTTGGATAATTACGAATCAAGGATTCCAGATAAAGGTCCGTTACTGTAATGCAGTTGAAGTTTTTAATAAATTAAGATATTTTCTAAAATATCTTTAAAAAGCAACACTCAAATTAATAAAATAACTAAGAGATCAAGCAATAACTTGCACTAACCTCATTCACCAGTACTTCAATATTCTGCTGAGTCTGCGGCATCCACTGTCTCACAATGGCAAAAATCTGAGGGATGGTCGTGTCTGGATTCTGCAAGATCTCCATGCATCCAGGGCAACTGGGGTCAAAAAAGGGTAAGTCCAGCTGATGACAGCTCTTGCACAGTGGGGCATCTGACGACGGGTGGATGATTGGTTGATGTCTCATTTCGACTGGTTGTTGGGTGCTTTCTGCTGGTTTGCTTGGGGAGGTGTCTTGGGTGGCCGTCATGTTTGAAAGTTTGTCAGTAGTCTGAAGGAGATGACATTTTAATGCTTGTGGTTGGACCTCCCACTATGTAGATTGTTATGAGGATAATTATTTAGGTACTTTTCATTAAAGGGGGGGCCTTTGCTATAACCAAGTACAGTATGGATTCTGCGCCAAGAATTGTTTACATAAAACTGCGCCAAATTATGGCAATCATAGGCAGTTCACTTGTTAATAAGAAATGGCGGTTGCTGCCATTTGTTGCCGAAAATCACCTTAGAGCAGAATCTGTACCGTATTTGGATATTGTCAACAACCCCTTTTTAAACAAAAAGTACCAGTATTTCTTTTGATATTAACAGGGGTCTGTTTAAAAATTTGTATAGTGTTCAATTTTTTGTGAATTTTTGTATGAAAATACCATACTATTAATTTTAATAATTATAAAAAAAAAAAAAAAAAATTAAAAGCAATTCTTTTAAAAGAAAAGAAATGTGGTGCGTTCAAGAACGGAACTTTGTTTTGAATTTTACAGGATCCTCTATTTTGTAAAATATTAAAAACTTTGTAAAACAATTGCAATATTCAAATGAGGGCCTGAGAAGCAAAGGGGTCCAAGCGACTTTTTGTAACTTTAAAAAAAAAAAAATTTAAAGTTTTTTTATTTATATTAAATTTGTATGAAATTACCTGTTGTTCCAATACTAACCTCTGGAATGAAGATATCACTAGTTTTCATAGAATTTAATATAAATAAGAAACTTTAAAGTGTGTTTTCTCAAAAGTTACTTAGACCTCTTTGCTTCTCAAATAATTTTGGGAAAAATCAGAATTTTACTTGCAAGAAAAATTGTGTCGAATAAGTTGACTTTGTCAAATGAAACATGCAATTTAATAATAAATGGAAAATTCACATACTAGTTTTAAAAGTTGTTATGGAAGGTTTTACAAACCAAGAATTTGATAAAGTATAGTACGGGTAGATCATTAAAGGAATAATTACTTTGGCACTTTTCCGTTAAAGGGGGCCTTTACTTTATATCCAAGTACGGTTCAGATTCTGTGTCAAGAATTGTTTACATAAAACTGCACCAAATTATGGCAACCATAGAGAGTTTACTTGTTGTTAAAAGTGGGGGATGCTGCTATCTATTGGCGAAAATCCCCTTAGCGCAGAATCTGTACCATACTTTGATATTGTTAACGGCATCTTTAACGGAAAAGTACCATTATTTCTTTTGATGTTAACAGGGGTCTGTTTAAAAATTTTCATAGAGTTCTATTTTTTGTGAATTTTTGTATAAAAATACTATACTTTTAATTTTAATAATAATAATAAAAGATTAAAAGCATTTCTTCTAAAAGAAAAGATATGTAGTGTGTCCAAGAATGGAACTTTGTTTTGAATTTTACAGGATCCTATTTTTTGTAAACTATTAAAAATTTTTTAAAACAATTGCAATTTTCAAATAATTTTGGGAAAAATCTTAATTTTACTTGCAAGAAAAATTATGTTGAATAAGTTAACTTTGTCGAATGAAACAAGCAATTAATAATAAATGAAAGATTTACCTACTAGTTATAAAAGTTCTTTAAAGAAGTTTTGCAAACCAATAATTTGATAAAGGATTTTACATATAGAAAATTGTAACACACTTGGCTTTTCTGTGTCAGGAATTTCCACTTTTATTGAAGAAAGGACTTTTAAGATACTTCAAGGACTATAAAATTACATACTTTAGACATAAATATCAAAATGGAGGCTGAGATTATCAGTGGTCGCTTAAAAATTCAAGGATAAAATTCTATCAAAAAAATTTCGAGGACTTTACAGGACCAAGGGAACCCTGTATGAGATAAAAATATCAGGGGGATTGTCTTATCGGGAGCAAGAAGAAACATTTCTTTATTCATGTCGAAAATAATGGAAAGCTTTCAACAAACAGCTCAACAATAATCTTGAGGTAACTTTTTAAAATCAACCATCTTTGTTATCATATTAACTAACTTGAAATGCAGAAGATATACTTAGGTAATCAATCCAACATATTCTAGCATTCAACGTGAACAGTCTGCTTTGGATTTAATGGTAGATGCAGTGATCACTGAACTTCTTATATTTTAAAATATTGAAATAATATTGAGTACTTTTGAATATTCTATAGGTTATTTTTGAGTGACAATCGCGCAAGTGGTATATTATTTATTAACCATTAAAAAGAAAAAGATTTCCAAATTTTAATGTGAATACTGCAACTAAATTTATATCAGAAGACTAAATCTGTTTATTACTAAAGGTATATTTCAATATAATATTAAAATGAATTCATAAAGATTCATTCGAAAATTATCCAGCCTATTGATCATGGTATTTTTATAAGGAATTTAATATGGTCTAAATGAAGTTTAAATGATTTTAAATATTAAGTAAATTGAACAATTGCTGGTAAAACTTACATGGAAAGAAAGCTTCCCAACTACACTAACATAACTCTTCTTAAATTTATATATGTTCTTGACTTGCATACAATTAAATTTGAAAATTTCATGCACACATTTAAATATAACAGAAAATTCATGCACACATTCATGCACACTACTCAAATCACAGAACGAAAACAATGACTTTTAAGGACCTAAATAATGTTTTTAAGGACCTTTAAAAATTTGTTTTCAGGCATCATCTTGATATATAAATTTTTAATAAAGTATATTCTACCACAAAAGTTACAAGTTGGTGGATGCGTAATAGTATACAAATATGTCAGAGAATTCCGATTCAGTGCAGATAAGTGGCAGACACATGGGGTAGCAAGTTCGAGTTGTATTTTTATAACTTTTGAAGTTCGGCACACAGCATCCACAAAAATTAAGGACTTTTAAGGACCTCTAAGCATTTTCAAGGACTTATAAGCACCTCTAAGCATTTTCAAGCACTTTAAAGGCCTTGAAAATAAGTTCAAAAATATTAAGTACTTTTAATGACTTTCAATGACCGTGGGAACCCTGTAGTAAGTCTGAGTTGTACTTTTATATAATTTGCAGTTGGGCACACAACATTTGCAAAAATTAAGGACCTTTAAGGACTTCTAAGCATTTTCAAGTATTATCAAGACCTTGAAAACAAGTTCAAAAATATTAAGCCTTTTTAATGACCATGGGAACCCTGTGTAGGTATAAAGTGCAACATTCGTATATCTATCATGAGGCTTTAATATTTTCAAATAAATTATCATGATTATCCTACAATTCTAGCTTGTTTGCATACAACATTTGATTCCCTAAATACCAAACAGTTATTGATAATTTAGCTTTGTTAGAAACAAATATTTGCTTATTGCAATTCCTTAACCAAACTGTTTCATGGCAACCACAAATAGCATTCATCTGCTTTATTTTGGCTTCAAGCAGAGTATCAAAAATCCTTAAGTCCCTATAGTGCATCGCCAATATTTTTTTCTAACTAATTGAGCAGAGTAATTCAAAAATTTAAATCTAGCAATTGCAATTATAAGCAGTGAAAGTAAAGAATGAGGCTCATATGCAGCAAAAAATTTTCATGAATAAACAATTTGCTATTAATAGTATAATAAACGCATGTATTAAGCAGACATGAGAACTGAAACAAGAGTATTATAAAATGTTGGTAACTTGGATAGCTAATAAGTCTGTTTATTCGAGAGGTTTATTATTAACCAAGACACAATATCTAAAATACTTTAAACATTGTTTCAAAGACAAATATCACTCACACATTCATTATTTCACTAATAAATTTATGTAATAGGGTGGAAAAAACGTAAAACCTTCGCAATATAATACTTACAAAACAACCGGATACGAGGATAGGCTTAAATGTTTGAATTATTAATCAGCCCAACAATAAAATATTTACGAAGTAGTAACATGGCAACCTAAAACATTTTTGTTAAAATATTCGCTTAAAAATTTGACGAAATTACATTTAAAAGTGCGTTAATACAAGGCAAAGCCAGAAATATGAACATCAACAAAACAACATCCCGGGTTTGTTGTCACCATGCCAACTGCCACCTCAAAGATAATTATGCTAAGCAAACAAATCAAGACCTGCTATAAAATTTCTTTTTCTTTTTTTTCTTCCAAAAATATGTTTGTTTTCACTGTAATTTTGATTGAGAAATTTGTATGGTGATTAAATAAAAATATTTTATAACAGTTTTAAAAATTCGAATTAACTAAAAAATGTGCAACGTGTATTTAATTAATTAGTTGGGTTACATGGCAACATATTTCTTCGCAAAAGCAATCTGCGTTTTCAGAATAGTTTCCTTTTCACTTTACGTCTGCTCGAACTTTTTTTTTTTACGTTGAAATTGACAATCGCAAGATTTTTTCTTCAACTTTGAAAACAATGACCTCTTGAGTAAAATAACAACTTAAGAACTGTTGTTTCGAGCCATCATTGTGTTAAATGATGGACAAATTATGCCACTTTTTGTCGGACAGTCAATTACAAAATGAGGGGAATTTTATCAGTCAAAGAGAAATACACATTTAATTTCTTCAGATATTACGCATTTAATTGAAAATTAAGCATATTTAATTACAGATAAAGAATTAATAAATAGAAATGAAACACATTTAATTAGAAATGAAACATAATTCATTAAAATTAAACTTTTTTTTATAAGAGACAACTTACAAGTAGAAAATCATCGTGCATCATTTACAATAGAGGTTGCAAATGATGAAGTCAAATTGTATCG
This sequence comes from Linyphia triangularis, assembly GCA_963978545.1. Lineage (NCBI taxonomy): Eukaryota > Metazoa > Arthropoda > Arachnida > Araneae > Linyphiidae > Linyphia > Linyphia triangularis. The sequence goes on from OZ021725.1 coordinate 16,332,912, forward strand.
AAATAATCCGTTGCTATGGCAGGATCAATGTTTTTTTTTTTTTTTTTTTTTTTTTAATGAACTCTAATCGAGTAAATTTCGTATCATAATTATAATCATACAGCCAGCAACATTTGTGCAATAGGGAATTACAGCAAATTTTTTTTTCTTGCTTTAAATCGACTGCAAATAGTCTTAAATCAAATAAAACCAGTTTTTATATTTTTCTGAGACCTATTTAGTTTTTAATTTAAATTTTAAAATAGCTAGTTTCGACTTCGAACTAAAACCGGAAGTCAAGTGATATTCTGCCGAGTGACGTGTTTAGATGTTTTGAGCTGCTGTGCCTGCATATTTAAACAAATGGGCCATTCTTGCTTTGCTGCTTTCCTTTCCTTGATTGTTTTCCTCTTTTTAGTCGCTTTTTACTTTATTTATATTTTGAATACCTTATTTTCACGGGAAGAGATGTCCATCCGTTATAAACATTGTATTGTGTCAAAATGCACAATCACGACATCGACTAATATGCTGCCTTTCCAATTTGACAAATCTGTAATTTGATGCCAATTCAACATTTTGCAAATTCAAAAATTGGGCAGCGTAACCGAAAGCGTCGGTGTATTGCAATGAATAGAATAAGAACAAAAAGGAAAATCCTCCATTATCAAAACAATTCATTCGACATGTTTGTGAAGACCATTTTGATGTAAGTACTAGTCTTTTTCAACCTACTTTTTATCATTTACTTGTGATAATCACGCACTCTTAAAAGCGTTCGCATTATTATTGTATTGCAGCATTATTGGTACGCAGCATTTTAGCCTTGTCATCAACTTTTCAAAAACGCGGACAACTAGTATATCACCGCTTTGCTGAAACTGTCTTCCACACTTATATTTCTACAAATTTAAATCACACTAAATATGAAACAACTCAATTATGATTAACAAATTCTCAAAATTAGCAAACAAAACGATCAACAAGCGAAATCTCGAAGTCAGTGTAGGATTGCGCATGCGCAAGAACAGATCCATAGCCAGGCACTTAATAACGTTACGACCGTTTTTGATTGCATCATGTTTCTGGCTGTATTTAATGATTTTAAAATTAATACAATTAATTAAATAATTTTATAACAGAAGTTTTAACCACATATTCTGGTTCCTGATAGTTTTTTGTATAAAAATCTCTATGTAAATGAAAATTAAAAATAGGCTGTAATTCCCCATTAAAAGTAATACTTTAGTTATTATTTGGTATTCTAAAAATAATTATGTGTCTTTTTTAACACAGGAGAACATAATCAACAAAATACACCTAGTGACTAAGGTGGAGCTGTAGCCTATGTTTAATAAATAATAGTTTAAAAAAAGCGCTTTAATAGAAAATTGAACTAAAAAGTAGAAAATAAGTTTTAAATAAGAATAGAGTGATTAACAAAAAATATTCATTTTATCGCAAAAAAGCATGGGGTGCTTGATGTCATTTGTTGTAAATATTTAATGACAGATATCGGTAAAAGTAGAGCCATTATGAAAATATCTTTAAAAGCACCCCACCCTTTTTTACGATAAAATTAATATTTCTTGTTAATCACTCTATTCTTATTTCAAACTTATTTTCTACTTTTTATATTCAGTTTTCTATTAAAGCGTGTTTTTTAGTTTTGCAAACTATTAATTTTTTGTTACAAACAATAATTTTTTTTTTTAGTTAATTTTTTTAGTTAAGTGTACAAAACTCTCCAGTTGTTCCTGCCGATAGTCACATGCTTGTCTCAAATTTAAGTCATGTGTATACCTTAGTACACGCCGTAGTACTTGGCACAAAACACTACCGTGTCTCTGAATATGAAAAATCGCTAATCCTGAAGATTCTGGCAAAGATATTGCGACTAAAAAAAAAAAACCGCTTTTCATTAAAGCGTGTTATTTAGTTTTTTAAACTATTAATTATTCAATTGTGAAACGTGAATGAAACTCTCTATTAGTTGATCCGGTCAGTATTCATATGCAGGTCCCAATGATTAACTCATGCATGTCTCAGTACACATCATATTAAGGTGAAACCGCGAATATCTCATTAGTTCGGTTATGGGCCCCTTAGATCGTGTCTACATTTACATGGAAAACTGTGATATTTCTTGAGCTAATCCTTGCAGTCCAGAGTTCCGACCAGATGAAAGGAACGCTTTTATATTAGATCAAAATCAATCGGTGGCTCGTCCATCATTATTATATGATAAATCTGAATAACTTTTTGCTGATAGTATAACCTTAGTAGGTTACGTAGTAAAGTTTCAAATGTCTGCCTTATCAACCGTCGATGGTAGGTTCTGTGACTACAGACTACTAGGGTTAGTAGTTAAAAAAGGAGAGTCCGAAGCCATGGCTCAATGCGCAAGGGACGGGGGACGATGACGTCACCGGAAGGGGGCGTGACCGGACATGACGTCACAGGAAGTGACATCACCGGATATGACGTCACCGGAAATCCCGTGACCGGAAGTGGAGTTGAGTTGTTCCCCTCCTGCTGCTGTTTTAGTTTCGGTTTCATTATAAGCTGTTTGTGTATGACGTCACAGTGGGAATGACGTCATAATGTGTTTTATATCAAAGTTTTGAGTGGTGGCAACACTTTTTAGTTTCGGTTTATCTAACAGACGGAGTTGAGTTGTTCTAGGACTGCTTCTTAATAAGAACGTTATGGTGATAGGCTTTTATTGCGTGACGTCACAGTAGATATGACGTCATAATGTGTTTTATATCAAAGTTTTGAGCGGCGGCAACACTTTTTAGTTTCGATTTACCTTTAGGATGGAGTTGAGTTGTTCTAGGACTGCTTGTAAACGAATAAGTTAGAGTGATAGGTTTTTATTGCATGACGTCACAGTAGGTATGACGTCATAATTTGTTTTATATCAAAGTTTAGAGCGATGGCAACACTTTTTAGTTTCGATTTACCTTTAAGATAGAGTTGAGTTGTTCTAGGACTGCTTGTAAATGAATAAGTTAGAGTGATAGGTTTTTATTGCGTGACGTCACAGTAAGTATGACGTCATAATGTGTTGTATATCAAAGTTTAGAGCGATGGCAACACTTTTTAGTGTCGATTTACCTTTAAGATGGAGCTGAATTGTTCTAGGGCTGCTTCTAAACGAATAAGTTAGAGTGATAGGTATTTTTACTAATGACGTCACAGTGGGTATGACGTCATTCTATGTTAAGATTTACGTTTTAAGTGGTGATAACATTGGATATATACCAAATTTAGTTTTCAGGTGTTGGCAACGAGTTCTGATCGGTCAGCTAAATGCTCGCTTGTGACTGATAAGTTTTAAACATGTGACCAAAAGTTAACTCCTGATTGACTGTTTGGTTTTCTAGCGAGTTACTTACACGTCCTTTAGTCAAGTTAAAATACCTGCAACAAAGTTACACAAATAAAAAAAAAATCTTAACACGACTTTTAAATTTAATAAAAGTGAAGGCCATTTGCTAAGGGTCTAAAAGAACCCTAACCCCGAGCTACACGTGACATTTCAATATTTTACCAAACAATTGTTAAAATATCGACTATCGGACGTTGCCTTCATGATAACTCATCTACCCACCCCCCCTTCCCTAACCAATTTTGAATAAGTTAATTTGAAAGACTTTAGAAAATGTTAATTATTTTGAAGTTAAATTTTAAAAGTGAGGGCCCACCTCCAGCCCGATACCTCTTTTAGGAAGAATTGGTACCGCCTCACTCCCCCCTATCAACAAAAAAAAAACAAAAAACACAAAAAAAAAAACTTATTTCAAAGAACGTATATTTCCTTGAAATATGAGGTCACTAACCAACCATCCAATAATATCTTTTAAGAAGACATCATTACCTTAAATCCTAAACAATTTTAAATTTTAAAAAATCTGAAAAGAAGACTTGTGAGAACGTATATTTCTCTCATGAATTAAATTTAATGATCACATACAAAATCCTGAAAAAAAAAATTAACGTTAAATAAGTTTTTAAAAATTAGTTAAAGTAATATTTTAGTTAAATTAAGGCTTAAAGAGATAAAAAAATAAAAAAAATTTAAGGATTAAATGAATGATTTAAGGAATTTTGAAGTGACCATAGGCATAGCTGGTTATGCCATCTTCCAGCAGATACCGCTTGTCGTCATAGGCCGACAAGGCTCTCTTGGTTTGTTGGAGTGAGAAGATGTTTAAAAATTCACTTACCGAATAATCGAAACGAAATCTGCGAAGCTAAAATAACTGTGAATAACTACACAAGTACGAACAAAATCGCGATGAGAAAAAAAACACGAAGTATTAAACACGTCTTTCACACTCAGGTATCTAAGTAGAAATGGCGAGACGGCAAGCGGTAGCGTCTATATATGAAGGGTGATCACGTGACTTCACCGACCAATCAGGTTTCACGGTAGAGGGTGCTACTGACTATCGACCCGTCAGAAGGGAGGGGAGCGAGACTAGGGATGTTTCAACACGCTTCAACGCGTTTGCGAGTTGAGTTGTTGTGTAACGATCTTGCTTGAAACAGTTAAAGTGATAGATAATTTGTTCGTGACCTCATAGTGTAGCGAATGGGTTTTAGCGTAGACAGTTGTTGCAATTGGAGTAATTATGAAATTTATTAAATATAAAGATAATATTTAGTAATAATTATCAGATTTTATTATTATTATTATAAAAATAAACTTATAAAAAAAGTGAACGTGAAAATTTACTTTACGAATAAAAATCATGTCTTTAAAATGTGTACGAATATCACTAAATAAGAGAAAAAAGTAACATACTTAAACTCTTTAAAATAAATAACTTTAACATTAACGTAAAAAATTTACTTTTCACATAAAAATCACTTTAAAATGAGTAAAAATATCGCTAAATAAGAGAAAAAAAAGTAACTTACTTAAAATTTCTAAGATAAATATTTAACCTTTACTCGAAAATTCCCTTCATATATAAAAATCACGACTTTAAAATATGACATGCAAGAGAAAAGTAACGTACTTAAACTTTCTACGACAAATAACTTTAACATTAACGTAACATTTTACTTTACACATAAAAATCCCGACTTTAAAATATGTAGAAATATCACTAAATAAAAGAAGAAAAAAAAGTAACATACTTAAACTTTGTACGACAAATAACTTTGACATTAACGTAAAAAATTTTCTTCACATATAAATATCACGACTTTAAAATGTGACGTGTAAAAAGAATTAGCATACTTAAAATTTCTACGACAAATAAATTTAACCTTTACGCGAAAATTTACTATATACATAAAAATCCTGTCTTTAAAATATGTAAAAATATTGCTAAATAAAAGAAAAAAAAACTAACATACTTAAACTTTGCACGACAAATAACTTTAGCATTAACGTAAAAATTTACTTCACATATAAAAATCACGACATTAAAATGTGACATGTAAGAAGAATTAGCATACTTAAAATTTCTACGATAAATAATTTTAACATTTGAGTGAAAATTTACTACATATATAAAAATCATGTATTTCAAATGTGTAAGAATAACGCTAAATTAGAGAAAAAGAAATACTAAAAATTTATAAGGTAAGGAATTGAAACAATATGCGAAAATTTATTTCACGTATAAAATTTTTATCTTTAAAATGTGTAAGAATAATGCTAAATTAGAGAAGAAAAAATAACATACTTAAACTTTCTTCGACAACAATTTAAACAATACGCGACATTTTCATACACAATTATTTTCTTAGGTTAATGTTAAATAATGGGAAATTTAACAGAATAAAAATTTCAAAGATAAAGAATTTTAACCTTTACACGAAAATTTACCTCACAAAAATATCATATCCTTAAACTTTAACGTGACAATTTACTCTTCATATACAATTAAACTCTTAGGTTAATGTTAAATAAGAAAAAAAAATAATATACTTAAAATTTCTAAGATAAACATAACGTAAAAATTTCGTATCATGTGTTTAAAATGTAACATTTATATGTATAGATGGTGAGAAAAAAACTAACATACTTGAACTTTCTATAGCAAAGAATTTAAGCATTCCCAAGTAGCACAGCAGTATTGGCCAATATCAGCCCTACATTGGCCAATCCCGATGTGGAATGGCGCAAAATCGGCCGTTCGATGCCGATATTGCCCAATCTCGCCCAATATTGGATAGACGATACTCAAAAGTTTGAAAGGTTGATCGACAGTTTTAAAATTAAAATATTTTATGTATAAGAAAGGAAGGTTTGCATTAATATGTTTTGTGATATTTTTGCCACGGTTTTAAGCATTTTTTAAAAAATCATGTATTTTGGAACGATCTCGACTTACGGCCAAAACTGGCCGAATCCGATGCGCAGAATTTCTCAAAAAGAATCGCCACCGAGTGGCTGAAGGAACTGAAGTGCCCGGATGTGTGTTTACTAAGTTTATTTATGTTATGTCGCCGGCGCGACGGTCATTAGTAACATTAAAATTGGATCGAAAACTTATTACTGGTAAGTGTTGTCACAATAATTTGTCGATTTCATGGGGTATTTACGTATTACATTATTGGTTTAAGTTGGTTTTAGTTAATTTCAACGATACTTGATTGCCGACTTGGTTTGATCTACAAAAGCGATGTTGACAAAGGTGATTGATATTCACATTAAACTTGATTAGGAATCGAGTTGGTTTCAATTATTTATTTAATGCTGCTGTTTAAAATATAAACAAGATTTTCAGCTTTTATCTCATCCATACACGGATGCAAACTAATACTCATTTAGCCATTCCCCCCTACCCCTCCATTGCTTGTTTCAAATTATGCTCATCATTGAAATACTTATACTACATGTTACATTCTAGTTTGCCTTCCTATTTATCATATTTGTTATCGTTAGTTTATATTGCTTATAAAATTCAATATCCAAGCTCCATGATTAGCTCTGTTAATAGAATATATTGTGAATTGGGCATATTGAGGAAACCACATTAAATTAAAACACGTCTATTACTCAATCTCAAAGGTGGTGTGGAATAGGGTGCATTATCTCAATCAACCGCTTTGCATAAAAAGTAAATGTTCTAGAAAATGTCAATTTTAACAATATGTATAACTAATGTTATTATGCTTCCTATTTTTGAAAAAATACACCAAACCCTGTTAACGCAAAATTGCTTAGCATAAAATCACATTTAATGCGAAGGAAAAGCAGTTCTCCGTACTTAAAACTTAACGTTAATTTATTTAACACAAAATTCGGTTAAAGCGAACAATTTCAGTGGCCAGATCGACTTAGCGTTAACAGGGTTTTACTGTATATGTACATTCTCCTATTTAAAAGGTCTGTCTTGTGCAATTATTGATTTCTCAGAAAAGAGCAATGAATGGAAATTTTTGAAATATCTACAAAAATGTATTTTTAATGCCTAACTTCATTTGTGTTAATTTAAACACACTATGCAAAGATGTTGTTTTTATAAAATAAAAATGTTTTGTTCATTTAAAGAAAAGACTTTCCATTTGAAAAGTAAACATCAAATATTGTAATCAAGTATTATTGTTAGTGCTATTTTCTGTCTTGGAATGAAAAGTGTAATAGTTGTAGCCTTCCTTCCCTTGGCAGTAAAATGCCAGTATGGCCTTTCAATAGTTAATTTGTTATTCTGTTCAGTTTAAAATAAAGAAATATACTGTTGTAGGGTCATTGATGGAAATGGAGAACCCGTAGAAGTAATTCCTTCATCTTGGTTCATCTCAGACAAAAGTTGTCTTTGGTAGTTTGCAACAAATGGGGAAGGGGGGAATGAACATGATTAAAGAATATATGCCCTCAAGTATAACATGGCAAACATTTAATTTTAAAATCTATTGTACATACAGTAATTAAATTACAATTTTTGTATAGGGTATATACAAATAATTCAAGGTATCACAAATAATGTTTCATAAGTCATTGATCTACTTATCAGTTCAAGTTTTGATGGTGTAGATTTTTGAAATGGTGGAAATGAATAACAGATATTTATTAACAGATTTAAATAATATTCTATTTTAATTTCTCAAACTGAAGATTGTTTTTTTTAGTGAGTTATATTAAAAGTGCTTTAAATAAGATATTTAATTGTATAAATAAATTGTATATAAAGTTTTGCAACTAGTTTGAGATAGCATATATCCATAATTTTCCTATTTAGATTCATTTTAACAGGCATAAGATAAAGCTGAGCTTGCTCGTTCAATTGGGAGTGATTCTTCAGAAGATGAAAATTTATTAACCAAGAAAAGCCGAACTAATATTCCAGCCCGTTTCAAAGACGATCCCCCTTCTTTGGAACCCCACAAAAAAACGAGCAAAAACTTGTTTGTGAACCAAAAAGCGTGAAAACTTCCTCTACCAGGTAAGAATATATGATAATCAATTAGGTAACGATCCAAGCAATTTCAATTTGATGTTACAATAATTTATATTTTAAAATATAATAAGCAATGGAGAATCTCTGGTCTTTCAAATAAAAAAAAAATTATCTGTTTCTTTAAACAATTTTGAACAAATCACCTTTGTCATATGCTTATAATTGAAAAATTAGTTCAGTAGAAAAAACAACAAAAACACTATGTTCTAAATTAGTTCCTATAACTTTTCAAGTGCAACAGTGTATTTTATCACAGACTTTTCAACAACACTTTTTACTATTTATTTTGATTTTATTTGGTGGTTAATTTAACAGTTTAAAAGAGATTTTTCTCTCTTATAAATTATTTATTACAATTTTAAACGGCTAAAGAAAAATGAACGAGTTTATAAAAAAAAAACAGAATTAGCATTTATTTCGTGATTGATAGTTTTTTGTGTGCTTGGTTGAGGTTGGTGCAAACGTATTTGCAGAGAACTTTATATAAATTAAATTCATACAAGCTCAGTATATACGATTGAAATTTAACTACCAGTTTAAAATTATTTTCTTAAATGTTAGTAGAAAATGTTTTCTGATATAACAATTTAACAAAATGTTAATAATCTTATGCTTTTGTGCAAAATTGTGTTTTTCATTTTGCAATTTTTTTTATTTTTTAATGGGCAGTAAATGCTGCACTGCATGATTTCTTTTATTGATAACAAATTCCAGTTCCTTAACAAAAAGAGTTTGGATAAAATAAAAAGAGCTAAAGACTAGAAAAAGTTTGATGCAATAATTTGATTTTTAAATTTTAATGAAAACAGAAATGAATAATTTTATATTTCAGGTTCGTTTTCTTCGCCGAGGTAGAAACTTCAAAGGAAGATAAAATATGTAAAATAAAATATGTATTATAATAAACAGCTTGTATTAAATTTATGTTTTTATTATAAATATGCACTGCAGAAAGTGACAATTAATTTAAGAGTGCATGGTTTTTAAGCCATAAAATATCAATTAAATTATATTGGGTTTCAATTATCGGTCATTAAAAAGCAATTAAAATAGGAATGAAAGTATGAAAAATTATTCATTATACGAGGTATTCATGTAAATATTATTGTGGATTTTTTAAAATAATAGATGTTTTTGTCAAATAATTTTTGGATGAAAACTTTTTCAATGGGGGGGGGGGGGGGTCTGCAATTTAATTCACTTTATTGCTTTTACAATATTATGATTGAAGTGAATGAACTAAAGCATTAAAATGAGATTTATTTACTATCTATTTGATTCTTAATGCATAGAGAAAAATTATGTTTTAAAAATGAAAAGGGACTTCATAAATGAAGTTGATCGGTGCAGAAAAAATATACTTCACAAGTTTAAAATTCAACCTTCTATTTTTATGAAACCTTAGCATAAAAAGTTCAATGAGTATTGATTGACCAATAGGGATTTTAAATTCTACTGTTAGTTTTCTAGTTTAAAATTGCATGTATCTTTCTAAATCCTTGAATGTCAGACATTTTGTTATCTAAATGTTGTTTTTTTGGTAGGGGAGTTGAAAACATTATTTTACAAATGTTTAAGTATAACTTAACAAATTATTAAGGGTTTTTGGGCAACAATGTGTTACTAAACATTGAACAGCTCAAAATTGAATCTAAACGCATATAAGAATTATCATTTGCAACCACTTCTTCCACTAAAAAGAAAGTTCAGATATGTTGAGTGGCAAATCTACCCTAAACTGCTCTGTGATATAATAAAAAAATAGTAGCTAAAATTGCTCTTTCAGGGTTGGAAAAAAACATGTTTTTTTGGTTTAAACAGAGGTCTTTTTTTTATCCTTTTCTAATTACATGTATACATATTTATAAATAAAATTTAGCATAAACAAGAATAATTTATGTTTTATAAACAATGAATATTCCTTTTGAAAGTAATTTGAACTAAGTAAATAAACAATTGTTGCTATTTATGGGGACATTCAAATCATATTAAATTTTAATATTTTATTTAGAGGTACTATTTTTTAAATTCAATATATACAATAGTAATTGTTTACTACATAATACATAGAATATTGCTCTTCGATTCATTTGATACTTATAAAAACTTCAATAGTTTTTAATTGGAAGATTTATTTTAAAATACATTAGAACATATTGTATTTCAGCTAAAAATAGAAGTCATCTACAACATCAAATAATTTAAAAAATCTAATTATAAATAAAAATACAATTTTAAATTATTCTTTAAAAAAAAATATTTCGTTTTTCTGAGGGAAAAGAAAAACATTTGGTTTAAACCAATGCTCATCGATATTGCCCAAGATTGCACATCAATACTGGCCAAAACTACTCCTCGAGATCGGCCAAAACTACGCATTGATATCGGCCAAAACTACGCATCGATATCGGCCAAAACTGCTCCTCGAGATCGGCCAAAACCGCACTGCGATATTGGCCAATATTGCAAAAATGTTAGCCGTTCGGTGCTGGCCGTTCCGACATTACCCAGGATTGGCCAATCTTCCAGAGCTCCGGTTTCCGACATTGGCCAATACTGCTGTGCTACCTGGGTTAGCGTAAAAATTCACTTTACATATAAAATTCACATCTTTAAATGGGAAGATAAGCAGGTGACGGTAATTAGCCAATCAGGGTAGCGATAGGTGATACGCCATTCGCCGGCATTTTTAGATCGGAGGATGAGTCACGCTAAAACTTGTTGGAACAGGTCGGGAGATTTGTACAGCAAGAACAACAGCATCGACGCGCAAGCAGCGGGTGATGCTGTGATGTGTCAGCAGGTCTTTGAGATTATCGTTTTCCTACTTTGCCGTTTTCATAATGAAATGTTTGTGAAAACTTGGAATGAATAAAGTGGATTTCAAAGACATATTAGTAAGTGAAGGTAGAATTCGCATGGACTTTCTTCCAAAAAGTATGATTCACTTGGAGAATTTAAGATCATTTCTACTTGAAAACTTTTCTATTATTTAAAACATTGAATATTGTTCAAACTCAGTGGGATTATATGCTACAATACGGGTAAAACTTAACAAAATTGTTACATAGAAGAAAAATAGTAAGAGATTTAAAATAAATATTAGTTATAGATACTCCAAAGAAAAAATTTCACCTCTACTTTTCAATCGGAAAATCAATACAAGTTGGAAATTTATGTTACTTCAAGAAAGACTTAGACAATTTACTTTGTAATAATATACGTTAAGGTGTCGTATTAACTCGTGCAATACATGCTGACTAAGGTTTATTTTACTTGAAAGGTGAATTGGGGGAAAATATTAAATAAATTGTAGATGTTAAATACATTGTAGATATGCATTCAAGTTTTGAAAATCACCTGCAAGACTTTTAAAACATCTTAAGATAAATTGAAAGAAACTTTTTATACTCTGAAAGGAAATCACAAGTAATTTAGTTAACTTTTTTCATGGTAACACTCATATTCAACGACATGTTTTTAAAATTTAACCTTCTTTACATGATAATAGTTATAAATTTTTTCAATCTCAGATGCGATATACTATTATTTCTAACATATATGTTACGAATTGTGTAAAGTTTTTAAAAGAGTATATGCAAATCCCCAATCAGAAACATAAAAATCTAACATCAATCAAACACACTAAAATAATAAGATATTTTCCTTAGTGGAAATAGTTAACTACTCATGTGATGGAATGTACTTAGAAAATTTAAATACTGAAAAAAGTTTGCTAGGCAAACTTAAAGAATATATATTTTTTTTCTTGTGAAAAACTAGCATAAATTTGAGAAATATAGAGTTTGTTACTATGTAAAATTGAACATCATCTGGACAATCTAAATTATACATGAATTTTTTTTATTTGAGAGGTGCTGACAATATATCATTAATACAGAGATTTTTAACTTCCACCCATAATTTCTAAATAACTTATACATAAATTTCAGAAAACTGAAACGGAATGTGTTTTACAAGACGCTTATTTTGTAAGATGAATATTCAATATTAATATAACTGAGCAAAGTTCATTACGGAAAAAACTTGTAAAAGATACTTATATTTTGAAAATAGTTTGAAATATCCTTTTAAATTTATGAATGCTCGCTTTCGAAAGACACAAATAAAACTGATATTACACATGATAATTAACACATGCATAACATTAATCAAACAAAGTGGAATTTTTATTGCTTGTGACCGATAACTTTTCAGTGAAGTAGAACTTACATAGGAAATTTGTGCAAACTTTTTCAACTTTTAAACCAAGTATTATGTAAAATTATAAATTACGATAGGAAATAGCACACTTCAGAATCGGAACAAGTCTTCTAGTTAAGCTAAATTTATTTCTCAAGGAATTGAAAGCATACCAGACAAGTCCTTATCATTTCGCATCTTTTCTCATGTTGCAAGAAGACATACTTTGTAAAAGATCGTCGTTGCACTTAACAAAAATCAGTAAAAATAAATGTATTTTCGATGGCAAAGATAAAACTTCACAACTTAATTACTGAAATTTAGCTAAGTTGCATATGGTTTATTCACATAACTCGCATATGCTTCGAATGTTGAAATATATTTGTCAGTTGAAATCAAACTCATCGAAAATAAATGCTACCTACATTTTCAAGTCGGAAATTACTATTAAATAAACTTTACATGTAAAACATTGTCATGTTAAAAAGAAAAATCTACAAAAATGTAAATGATAATTTTACTGTTGGTACATAAATGATGAATAATTTATGATTTTATTCTAGGCAAACGTTTTATTGTCTAACAGAGAACTTAAACTTTAGCAGAAAAATAAAAAAATACAATTTTTATATCCTATCATGCTTGTCGAAAATTGAATTTATTACCTGTTGTAATAGATTTTTATTGTCCAAATTTCTATAGTTTTTCTTCCCGGTGCAATAAAATTAAGTTCATGTGTAATGATTAGGTTTTTTTTTTTATTTTTTTTTTTTATGAATCTTATAAATTTAATGAAATTATTATGACCTAAGAGATTGAGTAAACTGAATAAATCAATGATGTAAATTTAAACAGTGACTTGAACTGATACATACTATAACTGTAAAGAAGTATGACAAAGTGATAGATGAAGTAAAATTAGAAGTTGAATGAAATGTGTTGAAAAAAGTTGAAGACGACAAGAAATTCGTAATTGAGAATTATCATTGAGTTATATTAACTTCGTTTTTCTTGCTTATGACAAGAAAATACACTCTTTCTTATTAAGAACCAACTTGATATCTTATCATAGAATGACAATGATGAAATATCTATACATTAAAAAAAAAAAAAAAATACCAAACTTAGACATAGCAAATTTCTTGAAATTCATGTATAATGTGAGAAGTTTTACTGGAAATATAGAAGATACAACATTGAAAGATGTGAATGTTTCGAAGTACTTTATCAGAAATAAAAAAAAAATGCGCTGAGATTCGCTATAAAAAATTTTAGGAGAAAGTTTAAACAAAATTTAAAATCAAACATGCTTTTAAATGGGAACACATAAATTAAAACTATAGCACATTTAACCATTTATATTATGTCATCTCAGTTGTATCAAACTGAATAACATGAAAAACAACCACAAACTGAATAAACATGAAAATTATCAATATATGTGGAAAAGTTTCCTTTTTTCACATATAAGAAAAAATAACACATTGACGTACGTTAAGATCACGAAACATGCATAATCATATACCGATAAGAGCAACCAATGTTGCGGGGAGATATTCACATGATGGTCAATATCCCATGAATAAATTGATTGATTGAATTTCTAATGCTAATTCCAATAGTATTCCACGTAACTTCAACTTCATATGTTACACTATAGATATATTTATTTTTCAAATATATTGACTTTCGAAAAATCATCCTTCAATATAAGAATGATCATAGTAAGAATAAAAGAAAAGATACTAAGCATTGATTTAAAGTGTATTTATTTCAACTTAGCAACAAATCATATGCTTGAAACGAAAATTGCTTCGAACCAAAGTATAACCATCCAATTTCATTGATTCCTACAAGGACATTTTTCTCATCTAGTAATTGAATTTTTTTTTCTCATACACATTATAAGTGATGTCCAATCAGGTGTAGAATAGTTGAAGATATCCGACCTCTTTCTAAATATTAATAAGTCACTGTTGAAAAACTTATAAAAATTTCAATTTACACTTAAAGTTTTTTTTTTTTTTTATATATTTCAAAGAATTTTTTCAAATCAGTATGTATATTTAAATACTGAAACTTATTCACTTCAATAAATGTATGTTTAAGTTATAAAACTCTTCGTATGTATTGAAAAATTGTAACTTTTCGTCTTCTTCGTATAAATCGATAACTTATACACTAGTTCTTCATCAATTAATCTTCTAAGTAAATCTTTCAAAGCTAAAAACATACTTATAGCTTTGCATTTATATCATGTTAAATTGTACATGTTTCTCGTGAAATTAAAATTTTATATGTTTTCCATGAAAATATCTGAAATTTTGTAACTTTCACATGAAACATGTACAATTTAACTTGTTACAAATGCAAAGCTATAAGTATGTTTTTACCTTTGAAAGATTTACTTAGAAGATTATTTGATGAAGAACTAGTGTATAAGTTATCGATTTATACGAAGAAGACGAAAAGTTACAATTTTTCAATACATACGAAGAGTTTTATAACTTAAACATACATTTATTGAAGTGAATAAGTTTCAGTATTTAAATATACATACTGATTTGAAAAAATTCTTTGAAATATATAAAAAAAAAAAAAAACTTTAAGTGTAAATTGAAATTTTTATAAGTTTTTCAACAGTGACTTATTAATATTTAGAAAGAGGTCGGATATCTTCAACTATTCTACACCTGATTGGACATCACTTATAATGTGTATGAGAAAAAAAAATTCAATTACTAGATGAGAAAAATGTCCTTGTAGGAATCAATGAAATTGGATGGTTATACTTTGGTTCGAAGCAATTTTCGTTTCAAGCATATGATTTGTTGCTAAGTTGAAATAAATACACTTTAAATCAATGCTTAGTATCTTTTCTTTTATTCTTACTATGATCATTCTTATATTGAAGGATGATTTTTCGAAAGTCAATATATTTGAAAAATAAATATATCTATAGTGTAACATATGAAGTTGAAGTTACGTGGAATACTATTGGAATTAGCATTAGAAATTCAATCAATCAATTTATTCATGGGATATTGACCATCATGTGAATATCTCCCCGCAACATTGGTTGCTCTTATCGGTATATGATTATGCATGTTTCGTGATCTTAACGTACGTCAATGTGTTATTTTTTCTTATATGTGAAAAAAGGAAACTTTTCCACATATATTGATAATTTTCATGTTTATTCAGTTTGTGGTTGTTTTTCATGTTATTCAGTTTGATACAACTGAGATGACATAATATAAATGGTTAAATGTGCTATAGTTTTAATTTATGTGTTCCCATTTAAAAGCATGTTTGATTTTAAATTTTGTTTAAACTTTCTCCTAAAATTTTTTATAGCGAATCTCAGCGCATTTTTTTTTTATTCCTGATAAAGTACTTCGAAACATTCACATCTTTCAATGTTGTATCTTCTATATTTCCAGTAAAACTTCTCACATTATACATGAATTTCAAGAAATTTGCTATGTCTAAGTTTGGTATTTTTTTTTTTTTTAATGTATAGATATTTCATCATTGTCATTCTATGATAAGATATCAAGTTGGTTCTTAATAAGAAAGAGTGTATTTTCTTGTCATAAGCAAGAAAAACGAAGTTAATATAACTCAATGATAATTCTCAATTACGAATTTCTTGTCGTCTTCAACTTTTTTCAACACATTTCATTCAACTTCTAATTTTACTTCATCTATCACTTTGTCATACTTCTTTACAGTTATAGTATGTATCAGTTCAAGTCACTGTTTAAATTTACATCATTGATTTATTCAGTTTACTCAATCTCTTAGGTCATAATAATTTCATTAAATTTATAAGATTCATAAAAAAAAAAAATAAAAAAAAAAACCTAATCATTACACATGAACTTAATTTTATTGCACCGGGAAGAAAAACTATAGAAATTTGGACAATAAAAATCTATTACAACAGGTAATAAATTCAATTTTCGACAAGCATGATAGGATATAAAAATTGTATTTTTTTATTTTTCTGCTAAAGTTTAAGTTCTCTGTTAGACAATAAAACGTTTGCCTAGAATAAAATCATAAATTATTCATCATTTATGTACCAACAGTAAAATTATCATTTACATTTTTGTAGATTTTTCTTTTTAACATGACAATGTTTTACATGTAAAGTTTATTTAATAGTAATTTCCGACTTGAAAATGTAGGTAGCATTTATTTTCGATGAGTTTGATTTCAACTGACAAATATATTTCAACATTCGAAGCATATGCGAGTTATGTGAATAAACCATATGCAACTTAGCTAAATTTCAGTAATTAAGTTGTGAAGTTTTATCTTTGCCATCGAAAATACATTTATTTTTACTGATTTTTGTTAAGTGCAACGACGATCTTTTACAAAGTATGTCTTCTTGCAACATGAGAAAAGATGCGAAATGATAAGGACTTGTCTGGTATGCTTTCAATTCCTTGAGAAATAAATTTAGCTTAACTAGAAGACTTGTTCCGATTCTGAAGTGTGCTATTTCCTATCGTAATTTATAATTTTACATAATACTTGGTTTAAAAGTTGAAAAAGTTTGCACAAATTTCCTATGTAAGTTCTACTTCACTGAAAAGTTATCGGTCACAAGCAATAAAAATTCCACTTTGTTTGATTAATGTTATGCATGTGTTAATTATCATGTGTAATATCAGTTTTATTTGTGTCTTTCGAAAGCGAGCATTCATAAATTTAAAAGGATATTTCAAACTATTTTCAAAATATAAGTATCTTTTACAAGTTTTTTCCGTAATGAACTTTGCTCAGTTATATTAATATTGAATATTCATCTTACAAAATAAGCGTCTTGTAAAACACATTCCGTTTCAGTTTTCTGAAATTTATGTATAAGTTATTTAGAAATTATGGGTGGAAGTTAAAAATCTCTGTATTAATGATATATTGTCAGCACCTCTCAAATAAAAAAAATTCATGTATAATTTAGATTGTCCAGATGATGTTCAATTTTACATAGTAACAAACTCTATATTTCTCAAATTTATGCTAGTTTTTCACAAGAAAAAAAATATATATTCTTTAAGTTTGCCTAGCAAACTTTTTTCAGTATTTAAATTTTCTAAGTACATTCCATCACATGAGTAGTTAACTATTTCCACTAAGGAAAATATCTTATTATTTTAGTGTGTTTGATTGATGTTAGATTTTTATGTTTCTGATTGGGGATTTGCATATACTCTTTTAAAAACTTTACACAATTCGTAACATATATGTTAGAAATAATAGTATATCGCATCTGAGATTGAAAAAATTTATAACTATTATCATGTAAAGAAGGTTAAATTTTAAAAACATGTCGTTGAATATGAGTGTTACCATGAAAAAAGTTAACTAAATTACTTGTGATTTCCTTTCAGAGTATAAAAAGTTTCTTTCAATTTATCTTAAGATGTTTTAAAAGTCTTGCAGGTGATTTTCAAAACTTGAATGCATATCTACAATGTATTTAACATCTACAATTTATTTAATATTTTCCCCCAATTCACCTTTCAAGTAAAATAAACCTTAGTCAGCATGTATTGCACGAGTTAATACGACACCTTAACGTATATTATTACAAAGTAAATTGTCTAAGTCTTTCTTGAAGTAACATAAATTTCCAACTTGTATTGATTTTCCGATTGAAAAGTAGAGGTGAAATTTTTTCTTTGGAGTATCTATAACTAATATTTATTTTAAATCTCTTACTATTTTTCTTCTATGTAACAATTTTGTTAAGTTTTACCCGTATTGTAGCATATAATCCCACTGAGTTTGAACAATATTCAATGTTTTAAATAATAGAAAAGTTTTCAAGTAGAAATGATCTTAAATTCTCCAAGTGAATCATACTTTTTGGAAGAAAGTCCATGCGAATTCTACCTTCACTTACTAATATGTCTTTGAAATCCACTTTATTCATTCCAAGTTTTCACAAACATTTCATTATGAAAACGGCAAAGTAGGAAAACGATAATCTCAAAGACCTGCTGACACATCACAGCATCACCCGCTGCTTGCGCGTCGATGCTGTTGTTCTTGCTGTACAAATCTCCCGACCTGTTCCAACAAGTTTTAGCGTGACTCATCCTCCGATCTAAAAATGCCGGCGAATGGCGTATCACCTATCGCTACCCTGATTGGCTAATTACCGTCACCTGCTTATCTTCCCATTTAAAGATGTGAATTTTATATGTAAAGTGAATTTTTACGCTAATGCTTAAATTCTTTGCTATAGAAAGTTCAAGTATGTTAGTTTTTTTCTCACCATCTATACATATAAATGTTACATTTTAAACACATGATACGAAATTTTTACGTTATGTTTATCTTAGAAATTTTAAGTATATTATTTTTTTTTCTTATTTAACATTAACCTAAGAGTTTAATTGTATATGAAGAGTAAATTGTCACGTTAAAGTTTAAGGATATGATATTTTTGTGAGGTAAATTTTCGTGTAAAGGTTAAAATTCTTTATCTTTGAAATTTTTATTCTGTTAAATTTCCCATTATTTAACATTAACCTAAGAAAATAATTGTGTATGAAAATGTCGCGTATTGTTTAAATTGTTGTCGAGGAAAGTTTAAGTATGTTATTTTTTCTTCTCTAATTTAGCATTATTCTTACACATTTTAAAGATAAAAATTTTATACGTGAAATAAATTTTCGCATATTGTTTCAATTCCTTACCTTATAAATTTTTAGTATTTCTTTTTCTCTAATTTAGCGTTATTCTTACACATTTGAAATACATGATTTTTATATATGTAGTAAATTTTCACTCAAATGTTAAAATTATTTATCGTAGAAATTTTAAGTATGCTAATTCTTCTTACATGTCACATTTTAATGTCGTGATTTTTATATGTGAAGTAAATTTTTACGTTAATGCTAAAGTTATTTGTCGTGCAAAGTTTAAGTATGTTAGTTTTTTTTTTCTTTTATTTAGCAATATTTTTACATATTTTAAAGACAGGATTTTTATGTATATAGTAAATTTTCGCGTAAAGGTTAAATTTATTTGTCGTAGAAATTTTAAGTATGCTAATTCTTCTTACACGTCACATTTTAAAGTCGTGATATTTATATGTGAAGAAAATTTTTTACGTTAATGTCAAAGTTATTTGTCGTACAAAGTTTAAGTATGTTACTTTTTTTTCTTCTTTTATTTAGTGATATTTCTACATATTTTAAAGTCGGGATTTTTATGTGTAAAGTAAAATGTTACGTTAATGTTAAAGTTATTTGTCGTAGAAAGTTTAAGTACGTTACTTTTCTCTTGCATGTCATATTTTAAAGTCGTGATTTTTATATATGAAGGGAATTTTCGAGTAAAGGTTAAATATTTATCTTAGAAATTTTAAGTAAGTTACTTTTTTTTCTCTTATTTAGCGATATTTTTACTCATTTTAAAGTGATTTTTATGTGAAAAGTAAATTTTTTACGTTAATGTTAAAGTTATTTATTTTAAAGAGTTTAAGTATGTTACTTTTTTCTCTTATTTAGTGATATTCGTACACATTTTAAAGACATGATTTTTATTCGTAAAGTAAATTTTCACGTTCACTTTTTTTATAAGTTTATTTTTATAATAATAATAATAAAATCTGATAATTATTACTAAATATTATCTTTATATTTAATAAATTTCATAATTACTCCAATTGCAACAACTGTCTACGCTAAAACCCATTCGCTACACTATGAGGTCACGAACAAATTATCTATCACTTTAACTGTTTCAAGCAAGATCGTTACACAACAACTCAACTCGCAAACGCGTTGAAGCGTGTTGAAACATCCCTAGTCTCGCTCCCCTCCCTTCTGACGGGTCGATAGTCAGTAGCACCCTCTACCGTGAAACCTGATTGGTCGGTGAAGTCACGTGATCACCCTTCATATATAGACGCTACCGCTTGCCGTCTCGCCATTTCTACTTAGATACCTGAGTGTGAAAGACGTGTTTAATACTTCGTGTTTTTTTTCTCATCGCGATTTTGTTCGTACTTGTGTAGTTATTCACAGTTATTTTAGCTTCGCAGATTTCGTTTCGATTATTCGGTAAGTGAATTTTTAAACATCTTCTCACTCCAACAAACCAAGAGAGCCTTGTCGGCCTATGACGACAAGCGGTATCTGCTGGAAGATGGCATAACCAGCTATGCCTATGGTCACTTCAAAATTCCTTAAATCATTCATTTAATCCTTAAATTTTTTTTATTTTTTTATCTCTTTAAGCCTTAATTTAACTAAAATATTACTTTAACTAATTTTTAAAAACTTATTTAACGTTAATTTTTTTTTTCAGGATTTTGTATGTGATCATTAAATTTAATTCATGAGAGAAATATACGTTCTCACAAGTCTTCTTTTCAGATTTTTTAAAATTTAAAATTGTTTAGGATTTAAGGTAATGATGTCTTCTTAAAAGATATTATTGGATGGTTGGTTAGTGACCTCATATTTCAAGGAAATATACGTTCTTTGAAATAAGTTTTTTTTTTTGTGTTTTTTGTTTTTTTTTGTTGATAGGGGGGAGTGAGGCGGTACCAATTCTTCCTAAAAGAGGTATCGGGCTGGAGGTGGGCCCTCACTTTTAAAATTTAACTTCAAAATAATTAACATTTTCTAAAGTCTTTCAAATTAACTTATTCAAAATTGGTTAGGGAAGGGGGGTGGGTAGATGAGTTACCATGAAGGCAACGTCCGATAGTCGATATTTTAACAATTGTTTGGTAAAATATTGAAATGTCACGTGTAGCTCGGGGTTAGGGTTCTTTTAGACCCTTAGCAAATGGCCTTCACTTTTATTAAATTTAAAAGTCGTGTTAAGATTTTTTTTTTATTTGTGTAACTTTGTTGCAGGTATTTTAACTTGACTAAAGGACGTGTAAGTAACTCGCTAGAAAACCAAACAGTCAATCAGGAGTTAACTTTTGGTCACATGTTTAAAACTTATCAGTCACAAGCGAGCATTTAGCTGACCGATCAGAACTCGTTGCCAACACCTGAAAACTAAATTTGGTATATATCCAATGTTATCACCACTTAAAACGTAAATCTTAACATAGAATGACGTCATACCCACTGTGACGTCATTAGTAAAAATACCTATCACTCTAACTTATTCGTTTAGAAGCAGCCCTAGAACAATTCAGCTCCATCTTAAAGGTAAATCGACACTAAAAAGTGTTGCCATCGCTCTAAACTTTGATATACAACACATTATGACGTCATACTTACTGTGACGTCACGCAATAAAAACCTATCACTCTAACTTATTCATTTACAAGCAGTCCTAGAACAACTCAACTCTATCTTAAAGGTAAATCGAAACTAAAAAGTGTTGCCATCGCTCTAAACTTTGATATAAAACAAATTATGACGTCATACCTACTGTGACGTCATGCAATAAAAACCTATCACTCTAACTTATTCGTTTACAAGCAGTCCTAGAACAACTCAACTCCATCCTAAAGGTAAATCGAAACTAAAAAGTGTTGCCGCCGCTCAAAACTTTGATATAAAACACATTATGACGTCATATCTACTGTGACGTCACGCAATAAAAGCCTATCACCATAACGTTCTTATTAAGAAGCAGTCCTAGAACAACTCAACTCCGTCTGTTAGATAAACCGAAACTAAAAAGTGTTGCCACCACTCAAAACTTTGATATAAAACACATTATGACGTCATTCCCACTGTGACGTCATACACAAACAGCTTATAATGAAACCGAAACTAAAACAGCAGCAGGAGGGGAACAACTCAACTCCACTTCCGGTCACGGGATTTCCGGTGACGTCATATCCGGTGATGTCACTTCCTGTGACGTCATGTCCGGTCACGCCCCCTTCCGGTGACGTCATCGTCCCCCGTCCCTTGCGCATTGCGCCATGGCTTCGGACTCTCCTTTTTTAACTACTAGGGTTGTAAGGGGACACCAGAGTTCGATTCATGAGAAGGTTGGTTGGTTGGAGTATAACGGCGGAAGGGTAACACGAGCTAATCCTTGCGATAATGCGACAAATTTATTGAATTATTGTATTGCCATTGGTCCTTGATAACTGTGCAAAATTTGAAATTAATCCAACATTTTGAAGTGGTCAAAAATCGAATTCAAAGATTCCGTTACATACATACAAAGCTACTAGAAGCGTGTTAAAAAAAAAAAAAAAAAAAAAAATCACGATTTTTTTTTTTTACCTAATTCTTAGATTTTGTTTCAAAATCGAAACTTATAAAAAAAACTTCCCAATATTGTGAAAACCTTTACATAAATTGATAATATTTTATAAAATAAATAAATAAATGAATAAATAAATAAATAAATAAATAAATAAATAAATAAATAAATAAATAAATAAATAAATAAATAAATAAATAAATAAATAAATAAATAAATAAATAAATAAATAAATAAATAAATAAATAAATAAATAAATAAGAAAGTAAACAAACACACACAAAAAAAACAACCCAGATACGTACGTGAACACACGAATATAACATGGCATTCGTATGTGCATATTGATATCCTTTTCAAGTATTTGTAATGAAATAATAAGGAATTGATCGGGAAAGTGCAACAGGAAAATTCGTATTAAGGCTCCAGGGCAAAGGTTTTTAGAATCATAAGCCAATTAAAAGACTCAAAACTTCTGCTATTTCACACATCATTAGATACTTTGCCTTACCTAGGAATGCCTAAGCAGCATTTCGAACTCGAAATGAAATACGATTTCAAACAATCACAAATTTATTTTAAAAGTCGTTTTTATGTATTTACTATCCGCGTTTGTTTTGGAGATCGAAGCGGAAAGTTAAGACCGTATGAATAGTCGCTTAATTCCACCAATACTAGAAAATCACTTTTCCTTTAAGAGTGCTATTTTATGAGTTAATTTCTTAGATAAAATTTCCTTAGAAGCAAGATGCTATGTATAGATATGTATATATTAAATAGTATTTTTAAATTCTTTATATTAAGTTCGATTTTGTCGGTGAGAGGCAAATCTGCGGACGCCTAATTAACCCCTTTGCGGTCATTCAATCGGGCTGAAACTTGGCAGATAGGTTCGATGTTGATGACAATGCCTTCTATCAAATTTCGGGGTTGTTTCTGTCACTAAAAGGTCGTTTTTACGGAATACTAATAACCCAACTTGCCGTCATCCAATCGCAATTTGGCTAAGCCTGTAACCGACCATTGTTGAAACTCTTTCCTGTTGCCAAATTTTTTTAATAAATATATAAGGAAATTACTTTAATTAGAATATGTAAATGATATTTGGATGTTAGATCATAAATTCACGTTCATTTTTAATAAATAAGTTTTGAATTGTAGTTTGCCCCACATTTTGCTGATGGAAATGTTTTTGATATCGGAGCTGAGTTAACGAATATAAAAATTGACCATGCATATAAGGGATTTTTAAAAATCTCTGCTTTTATATGTTATAGAATTCAACTTCAATAATTGTCGAACTTACTGATGGCCATCAGTGCAAATAGATATTTTGGTGTTTTAAAGATAACTGTATTTTAATCTGTACTTGTCTAATGAATTACACTTTTATCGCGTTTGGGAATTCTCTTTATTTCACAGGAAATTGAAGTAATTATTGGTGTTTTTTCTTTTCGCCGGAGCTAGTATCGCCAAGCAGACTTTATTGGCTCCAACACACAGTATACACATTAAACTAGGGGTGTGGAACATCGCACAACTTTCAATTACGCTATATAATATTGGTCAATGCAGTAAAATTTAACATGGTGTTACTTCGTCGTTGTCGTTTCTTGTGCGTGAAACGCAAAAAACTCAATCGTTGATGGACGATGCTCAAAAGGACAGAGTGCTCTTTGTTAAAGGCACTTGTTTATCAACTTTTTATGCCATTAAAACCTTTTTACTGAAATTTCGGAGGTGATTATGTTTATAACACATTAAGAGGCATTACCACAGCGATTTTGATCAAAATCGTTAGAGCCGTTTTTTTAGAAATCATTGAAAAACATGATTTTTTCAATGGCCGCTACCTTATGCGCAGACGTGATTTTGACAAAAACCTTAATGGTAGGTCCCAGTGCCATCACCAACCCGCACACCAAATTTGAACATTGTAGGTCAATTTGTTCTGGAGTTATGCTGACCACAGACACACAGACAGAAATTTTTTCTAGATCAAATTTTTTAAATCAGCATGTTCCAAAACGTGGAGAAATGTAAAAAAGTCGAATTTTTTTTTTGGGACTGAATACTATACTTTTGTTATCCGATGTATACATATGGATAATTGAAAGTAAAAATGCTAAAAATTATAAATGTAAATGGTAAAAGGTTACCAGAGAGGGTATTCCGTTTGGTGTCAGTTGTATCAGTTTTGGCGACTACATCGCCAGTGTTGGCAAAATGGAAAAGTACCGAAAATTTTATTACAAGTGTTCAGAACAAGTATATTTACTCAATAATTTCTTATGACTTTATACAAAATTTCTTTTCAAAAATGAATCGACAGGTAGTATTGCATGGATTGTCGGAATGCTTGGTGACAGTCTTCTGGGATTTCTTATGTTCTCCCGAAGGACGATCTTCCTATGCATTCTAAAGTTTCAACGATTGTGTTTTGATGCAGAGTAACTTCTATTTAGATTTTCACAGCTTTTATATCATGCAATCAACAAACAATTTCCAGTTACAACATTAGTGGATTTGAACAGCAACAAATGTTTTCCATTTCAGAGATTCTACATCGATTATTTAAAAACGATTAAATATACTTAAAGGGACATGGTATCCCTTGTTTTCATGAACAATAATAAAAATATCACTTTTCTATATTTTGCGTTTTGAAACCATCACCTTATTCTGGCAAGTTTTTGAGCTGATCCGATAACTGCAATTGCAGAAAAAACTATATTTTTTATGGAGACATTGCTGCAATAGCTCCTTTAATGTTTCGAACGCATTTTTCACACTAAGTGATTTTTGAAATTCCCACCTTACACAAAATGTTAAAACTTCAACAAATATGAATGAAAGGACTTGAAATTTCTTTTGTGACATTCTTACTATCTGTTTGACAAAAACAGGCATGGATTTTTTTATAAAGCAAACACTTTTTTTTTTTCCACCCTACAAATTTTATGTTGAAAAATACCTGTTTTTTACATATAGGTACAGTAATTATCGTTTTTCTCGATAACTATTTTACTTATTCTAAATCCGATGCCTAAAAAGTTAGAGCATATTGCTAGGAACATTAAAAAAAAAAAAAAAAAAAAAAAATCGGAAAAAACATTGAAAAATAAAAAAGAAGATAGAATTCAAAATTTAAAGAATTTTGAATTTTTTTTTTTTTAATTTTTAAATTTTAGAGCACTTAATTGACTAAATTAGCATTTAACTGACACTAAATTCCGGGGATGCTAAGAGTTATTCTCATCCAAAAGAAAAGTAACACAGCTTTTAATTTGTATTTTCAACTTAAATTTGATTTCATGTCTCGACACAAAAATATACTCAAGTGTTGCATGAAAGAAAATACATAAAAGAATAGTTATTTATGCAACTAGTGTGGAAAGTAATACTTTTTCAAACGAGGAAAAAGCTTGTTTAACGAGTGCAAAAGCACGAGTCAAATAATTTACCGAGTTTGAAAAAAGTATTTTCCCACGTGTTGCATACAATATATTTTATAATCACGGGCAAAAAATATTTTTAATATATATATATAAATGTTGGGAACTCTAGTCAATGAATATCTTCTGAAAATATGTAATTTCAATGTCAAGACGCTATAATATTGGAGCACGAGGCGTGTAAGAAAGTACTTTTCCACACTAGTGCGAAAAAGTTGTTTTACCGCACTCCTAAAAAAAGTGCTACTTTCGTCGTTATTTTTGATTCAAAGTGATTTAAAAAAGTCGAATTTTTTTCACGTAGTTATAAAAAATACTTTTTCACGCGAA
Source organism: Linyphia triangularis (assembly GCA_963978545.1). Taxonomy (NCBI): domain Eukaryota; kingdom Metazoa; phylum Arthropoda; class Arachnida; order Araneae; family Linyphiidae; genus Linyphia; species Linyphia triangularis. The sequence continues at coordinate 16,359,523 of OZ021725.1, forward strand.
AAAGTTAATTTTCGGCACTCCTCGAAGAAGTGTTACTTTCGCCACTATTTTTCACTCAAAATGATTTAAAATATGATTTAATTGATTGCTCGTTGCTATAAAAAAAAATAATTTTCTAATTAGAAATTTTAAGTTTCATTTTGACTAATAAATAACTATTTTGAGTATCGTAATAGGAATTTTCATTTGACGCTCTCGATACCATTAAAAATTTCGAACTTGAATTCCTTGGCACTTCGTTGATAATTAAAAATGGTTGTCGATTACTGATGTAGTAAATTCTTTCCGATATTTAAATTTCAAAAAAACAAACAAAAAACACCTATGTCTTTATTTCGTGTGGCACAGTCGAATACTCGATAGGAAGCTTTAATATAATAGTTTCATTGAGAGTCAAACACCAAGTCCGTTGGATACAAAAATTTAATAACTGGTATACGAGAAAATCTCAATAGCACAGGTTCATAAAATCAGCTATACTTCAACTTTTGAAAAGCTGTAAAAAACACTTTACACTTAACTGTAGTGTTCTTAGTCAAGTAAACAAAATTCCAAAAACCAAATTACTTCTATGTATTCAGAAACACATGGATAAGTGAAGTTCTCAGATTTTTTTTCTTTCTATTTTTACCGTCTAACATGTTTTGCTCATTATTGATTAATAATATGACCCATAAAACAAAGTTTTTAATAAATCCTTTATATGCATGGCCAATTTTTATATTCGTTAACACAGCGCCGATTCTGCTATCAGCGTGTACTTGGTGTTTGCATCTAATATTAAATATTAAAGCCATTTTTACATTTCTACCAGAAAAATATGAGGCAAACTAAGTTTAAAAATTTATTTAGTAAAATCGAGTGTGAATTTATGCATCACACGCTAATTTAACGAAAGTAAAATATTTTTTTTTCTTTCGAATAAATAAATAAATAAATAAATAAATAAATAAATAAATAAATAAATAAATAAATAAATAAATAAATAAATAAATAAATAAATAAATAAATAAATAAATAAATAAATAAATAAATAAATAAATAAATAAATAAATGAATGAATGAATGAATGAATGAATGAATGAATGAATCAATCAATCAATCAATAAAGACATATTTTCGAGCCCTCCGTAACAGCTAGCGTTCTTAAAACAAGAGAAAACCACAAAGAAACTAATTATTAAAGCATATTATTTTCTCTTCGAATTTCTTTTAAGAAACCGCTGTTGTCGTACATATAGTACGAAATTTCCTATACTTTTAAAAACAATGTTTCTGTAGATTTTATTTCTGGGATTGTACAGCATTATAGCTCATTGTTAAGTCTGATAATCATTTACTAATTCAAGCAAACAAGCAAGATATAACTTACCCGTTCCAATGTCTTCTACAGAACGTTAAGAATGTTGAATGGAATCATTTCCAACCTTTTCCGGAAGGATAGACGCACTATTTGATTTAATGGAAGATTAAGTCTTGAGAAAGAACAAACACTGTTCTTCCTGTTCTCTGCAGGCATTACACTACTCATTGCTATCGATTTGTCACTTACACTACCGAAAGCAACGGACCATGATTTTGTGGTACTCAACATTTAAAGAAAGATCTGGTTTTTGGAGAGAAAAAAATGAAAATAGATCCAACTGATGGAGCGTGAAAGTAGTATGCAAATGGCTAAGAAGAGAGAATGACACGAACAATGACTTTTTTCTGCTCTCAGCTGTAGCAGTGGTTATGCAGAGGCTCGAAACTTGAGCATTTAATGTTAGTATCATTTTGGTTACGCATTGATGGACTTATATTAGATTTTTATATACCAACTAGCTGGATATTCGTGCTTCGCTACGAAATTTTCCCATGGGTATTTTAGCGACCAAGAGACATTTGTGTGCTTCGCATTTGACCCCATTTCGTACCTTGGAAATTGTTTTTTATCAAAATCAGAACAACTTACTTAATCTGCTCTTTCTCTGGTACTAAATCTCGAAGTTGCGATTACAATTGAAGTGAGACAATTTATGATTCCCGCATTTTTTTTAAAAACGAGTGAAGTTAGTTTATATTTATGAAGAATTTCTGTCTGATTCCAAATATTAAAACAAATGTTCTTTAAAAAAAAAAAATGTTATTTAAATATTAAGAAAAGAAAATGCTCTAAAACCGAGCCGAAATCAGTCCGATCAAAACATTCAACAAAATCCGTGAAGTCAAGAAATCGCCTATCGTTTTTATGGTTATTGTGAGGTTTCTGCCAAAGAGTACGCATTGGTAGACCATTGCCGTGTACCTTAGGTTGGCGCGATTTGCAAGAAACTTGCAAAATTGGTTTCCGCATCCGCATTTCAAGCCAAAGTGTTTGGGAAGCATTGACGTCACATTCAATTCGAACCGAGTGAATCGTTTTCTCGCCAACATCTAACAACTGAACTTTGATTGCAAATTTAAAAAAAAAAAGAAAAAAAAAGTGCATTGAGCAGAAATTTGTGTGTTTATAGCCTTTTTGAAATATTTAGAATTGAATAAAAATAAATAAATAAATAAATAAATGAATGAATGAATGAATGAATGAATGAATGAATGAATGAATGAATGAATGAATAAATGAATAAATGAATAAATGAATAAATGAATAAAGAAATAAAGAAATAAATAAATAAATGAATGAATGAATGAATGAATGAATGGATGGATGGATGGATGGATGAATGAATGTATGAATGAATGAATGAATGAATGAATGTATGAATGAATGAATGAATGAATGAACGAATGAATTAATGAATGAATGAATGAATGAATGAATAAATGAATGAATGAATGAATGAATGAATGAATGAATGAATAAATAAATAAATAAATAAATAAATAAATAAATAAATAAATAAATAAATAAATAAATGAATGAATGAATGAATGAATGGATGGATGGATGGATGGATGGATGAATAAATGAATGAATGAATAAATGAATAAATGAATGAATGAATGAATGAATGAATAAATGAATGAATAAATGAATGAATGAATGAATGAATGAATGAATGAATGAATGAATGAATGAATAAATAAAATGCGGGAATCGTCCGTTGAATATCTTTTGTTTGGAACGTTTCGATCTCGTTTCGAGCCTTTAAGAGGAAGGATATACTCGCTTTGTCACAAACTTCTAGCCCAGTGCATTTAGAAGCTAATCTTCTATAAAACCTTGACATTTGGTGAGTAGGTACGAAAAATACATAGATTGTTTTCATTTAATATCTATTGATCACAAATGAAAATTAAAACAGCAAAAGACAAAACCAGGTGGAGCCACTGTATAGGCATTGACGTAAGGATTTCAGATTTAAAATAAAATATATTAGACGCCATTTCGAGTTTTTAATTTATGTCATTTCATTGAGTGATCAATTTCGCATCTACTCGCCAAATGCCAAGGATTTCTACAAAGTAGTTTCTAAATGCACTGGGCTAGAAGATTGTAACATAGAGAGTATGGGGAATGATCCTTACTAGGACTTCCTCTTAAAATTGGCTATTCGAGATCGGAATATTAGCTTACTTTTTCTATGTTTGTTTTTGTTGAAATTTGTACCAAATTTCTGGGATGTGACTATATGGGAAGTCGGAGAATTAGCGATGAGCCAGTGAGTCAGACAGTCAGTCAGGACTTTGTCGTTTATGAATAGAGAAAGACTCTAATTTCTGAAATAATAGAAGGGGCATAAGATCTGGCTAGCGTCCATGGTTAATGAAAATCCATTATAACGTAATTGCAATATCGTTAATGACATAATCACATCAAGTTGTAAAAGCAAAATTTGAATACCTTAATTTGGATTTGGAAAAGCATGGAAGAGAAGTTTTTTAGTTTCAATTATTAATGTGGGAGTAATTGCACATGTAGTCTATCGACATTGAAGAATTTATTTTCAAATGTTACTTGACATCAAAAATGTCATTAAGGTTCCTTCCCCAAAGAATTCTCAATTTAAATGTTTGATGCATTTTTAATATGCATTTTTTTAATATGCAGCTACAATGAACGTTTTTGCAATTTTGAATTTCCTTGACTTGTTTTAGAAAATATTAAAAGCAGAATTATTTTCACATGAAAAATATCATTATATTTTTTTACTAGCAATTACAGTAGTCCTTCACCTATCATGGAATTGAAATTATTTCTGGAACATCACATTTGCTAAATGTAAACGTACTTCAATTCGTGTGTTTTTTTTTTTTTTTTTTTTTTTTGGTAGTGTCTAAATTTATTTAAAATAACACCAAGTAATGTTGGAAGATCCATCGTTAAGAAATTATTTTCAACAACAGCAAAAAAAAAAATAATAATAATAAAAAAAAAATGGAAAGACGTTTTCGATGGATTTATTAGATTTTTCACAGAAACGGATTAATTTCGCAGTCGTTTATTATTCGAGACATTCCAATTTCTAAACCCTTTATATTAACTTCGATTTTGTGCTTTTGCGATGGTTTGAATCGGAAGGCTAATTAACTAACTTAAATAGCATTCCAATTGACCCGTCAGTCCTTCCCTGTCTCGAAGTGTGTTTTTGTGGAGCTCGAATCACTATATCGTTACGCCACTGTGTCCGTCCAGTTATAGACAAGCGCAGAGGTGTAGTGTAAAATAAAAAGGTGTGGGAGCGCAATGTCACGTCGTTACAAATGTTTAGTTTTTTTTCTGTGAGGAGGGGGGGGGGGGGTAGTAAAAATGACAACTAAGAATAAATAACTTTAGTAATACTACTTTAGTAATTTCAAAACAAACTACATGCACTTGAAAAATACATACGTCAGTTCATTTTTAATAAAGTAGCATTAAAACATTGAAAGACTGGGAGGGGGAGTCTAATTCATCAGTCGGATTGTTCATGAAATGGCCCAAGGCGGGTCGCCGCTCCTCTTTCAAGTGTCTTGCAAATACTTGAACTTGCCTGCCCAACTCATCTATCAATGGCTGTCGATCGAAAACGAAGGCATAGTTCTCACAAAAGAACTTTTTAATTTTCTTATTTGACTTTCCGTTAAGTGTCACGTAAAGAAAAGAAAAAAAAAATTTAGATGAAGGAACGCCGTTCCTCCTTCAAAAAAGGTAAAGGATCGCCGTTCCCACGCGTTCCCGCTCCACTACACCCCTGGACAGGCGGAGGACAAGAATGTAAAAAATACAAATGCTTGGTTTAATTTAAAATAAAACACGCATTCGGAATTTCTGAAGACGATATTTTTTGTTATTTTTTATTAACCACGCTTTGTTATCATTCACAATACCAAAATACTTCTAGAAAAAGAAATTTTCATTTATAATTGTAGGACTGCTTTGCTCGTGCTGCCATCTATAGGAAAAAATGCTGAATAACATCTATACTTTTAAAATACCACCCACGACCATCGAGCTAAAGAGTGCTCAGATCCCAAAACCGATTTAATTTTTTTTTTGCTTGTTTGAGGTACAAGTTTTCTCAAGTTACCGAACTTCTTGGAAGAGAATGTTTTAACTTTTTATATTAATTTCGATTTTGTGAGTAAGCGTGGCAAAATCTGCTTAGGCCTAATTAACCCTCTTGCCGTCCAATCGGTCTGAAACTTGGCAGATAGATTCGATGTCGATGAAAATGCATTCTATTGTTTTGGGGAGCTGTCACTAAGAAGTCGGTTTTACTCAGGCTTCGGAATTCCGAATACTAATAAACCAATACTCATAAACCAAGCCATCGAATCGACGCTGAAATTTGACAGATAGATTTAAAGCGTAAGCTAGCTTTCAATGGGCCACGGAGCTCGATCCTAGGACCATTGTGTCTCGAGACAGATGCTTTACCGCTGTGCAAAAGAGTACTCCATTGCACAGAAGTTTTATCTGTTATTTCATGTCGCCACAGATTCTTTGTCGGTAAGGTTGCATTGCAAGAAGTTTTTGGGAATGTCACTGTCACTAAAAGGTTACTTTTACACACGCTTCTATTACCAATTCACAATACTAATAAACCAAATTGCCGTCCTCCTATCAGTCTGAAATTCGACAGATAGATTCGTTGTCTATAAGGTTGTATTATATTAAGTTTTGGGGACTGTCACTGTCACTGAAAGGCCGCTTTTACACATGTTTTTAATATCGATTTTGAATATGATTAAACCTACTTCCAACATCCAATCAAACTGAAACTTGGCTGGTACATTCGTTCTAGATGGCAATGCTTTCTATCAAGCCTTGGGACTGTTATTGAAAAGCCGCTTTTACACACGATCTTTTTGCCTTACGTCAGATTTATCAGCTGTTACAAGCGGATTTAACCCACTTTTCGCCATCCAATTGATCTGAATCTTTGCTAATAGACTTGTTATGGATGACTATGTACTCAATTAAGTTTTGGAAACAAAAAAGAAGTTAGTAAATAGTTCGGAATGGATCTTTTTGTACTTAGTGATCAAACACTGTGAAAACTTGATCAAAGTTGAAGAAGTTGCAAATGCACATGAATATCGGCAATGCATATTGTTGCACAAATTGTCTGTATATAGTGTAAATAGTGACGTATTATTTTAAAATTCTATTGTAATTTATTTTATCTTATTTTATTTATTAACAGCGATTATACAGGTTAGATAAAGCCGACCAAACGGTATAGTGGTTAGCGTGCTGGCTTCTAGACCGCGAGGTTGCGGGTTCGAGTCCCGTGTTAGGCATGGGTGTTTGTAAATGTATGTTGGCTTGTCTAATGACGAATGTTTCGGCGCATTATAGCCCTCGTGTTGCTGACGGCGCCAGATAATCTGAATACAACCAACCAACAGGTTAGATAAAGGTGGCAACACATAAAGCAACCGAGAAATTTCGAGATGTTTCTTTTTCGACGAATTGGCTGGAAATTTCGGGAATGTTCTCTCGCGCCAAGTATAAATAAGACTGAAGATCGGGAAAGTTGGCAGATTGACTTCGGACTTCGAAGAAAGCTGATCGCTTTGTTTATCTATTGGAGTGAGTTTGTATAATCGCTGTATTCGAAGTTGTTTTTGTTGAAGCTTGTGTTGAAGCTTAAGAGTGATTACACTGTTGCCTTTGAATAAATTTTGTGAGTTTTCTGAAGTGAATAAATAGTAGTTTTTATCGTAAAAACTGTGCCATCATTGCCTCAGTGGAAAAATTCATAACAATAAAGATAAAAAACTTTATTTGTAAAGGTTAAATTATTTTGTATATTTTATTCTTTGGAATGCATATTATTTATTTTTCTGTATTAAATTTTTTATTAAGTTATGCATAGATGAAGATGACTGTTTTAATACAAGTGCTTCATCAGGAAGCACTACCATTTTAAACTTTGTGGCATTATGGTAAGTAAGGAATTAGAATACTCCCTATTTCGAATATTTACTAATTTATGATTCCTTAAAGGCTCATTTAAGCTCTACCAATCGGCGTTCCAAATTAAATCGCCAGTTTTTTGACGTCAGCGTAACGTCAGCTGCGGCGCCTGTGGGTGGTCAAGGGAGAGCGCCAGATGATTAGACGATGGGTTGGCGCCAGTAAATAGAAAATGATTAGTCTACAAGTTAGTGGCAAAACTTTAACAAATAATCCTCCATTTTATAAAATCAGAGATCATCCGAGCCGGTTTTCGAAGGGCGGCGATACCACTCTGCCCTTTTTGATTTGAAAGTAGCGCCCTTTTCTAAAAGAAGGTAAAATTTTCATTTATTTTCCAACGGAATGCAATATACGAATCATTCCTTCGAAATCGCCAGTTACGCATGCGCTTTCATGTTCAAACGTGCCTCTCACAGACCAGTGAATGACTGGAAGTCATTGACTGGCTGCTGATACGATGGCTGATACCACGTGCGCCACTAGTAGGTGAATTGTAAGCGGGGAGCGGCGTTCCATAATTTCCAAATGTAATTTCGTACGTTCCTTAATTAAGTGTATTTCGCAGGCTTTTGACCATGCCTTCTTGCACAATAGTAACGCATATGAAGTCAATAGCCTTCTTGCAATAGAATAGCTACGAATAGCCTTCTTGAAAAGTGACGTCATATGACGTCACAGACTAGCGATCTCAATAGGCATGCCGACTGGTAACGTGTGAATCAGGCTTAAGAATTCTTATGTTTCAGCTTAGTTTTACAGCAACTGGAAACAGCATAGAAAGTATGTGCTTTATGAGAATTAGGACATTAGAGGGTTCTTCATTTGGAACGTCGTACAAATTTCAGACACCTTGTGAGGAGTTAGACAAAAATAGTCAGAGCTCAGATTTACTATGCACGGCTTTGGTAACATGTGTCCCCATTTTATTTTAAATAAGGCATTGGAACATTCACTTGGAAAGTTTTAGTTTAAACTTATTAATACCTATAAAGAATGTATTTTTTTTGAGAGAAATCTTTCATGAACATATTGCTCAGGAGTTAAAAAGAAAAAAATATAATCAAGTAGTAAACCATTCACTCATTCTTATGAGTTAGTTATGACTCCACGTCTACTTATTAACCGATTGATATCAGAAGTATGAGGTGTACTACAAGACATTGAGGGTATGGGTGTAAAATTTGTAGTTACGATAGTTTGAGTTAGCAAACACTTTGTTTTTTTTTCAATTAGGACTTGGTTTACCGACGATGATATTTAATGTGAGATTTCTTTTATAACACAATAGTATGAGAAGCTCTTAAAATATCCTCTTGATTAAGCTTGAGATCAGCATTACCAGAAATTAAATGATAATATTTATCATATGAATAGCTCCCGCCACGTTGTCTGTTGCCATGGAAACATGACTACCCCTATTTTACACGCGAGATTCCGTGAGAAAGACATCTACAGTTGCCGTGTGATAACCTTTTTGATTGGCAGTTTTCTGCATGTGTCACCCTAATTCAAAATAGACGAGTCTTGTTTCTATAACGACCGCCACTATCTAGACTGTCTAGTGGGAGCCATACTCCTTAATTGACAAACAGTATACAGATACATGTGATTTGTCAAATGCTTGATTTCTTTCCATAATTAAATGGAAATTTAGGAATGGAAACACTGGAAATTACGTCTAAGCAGACACTTGTAAATGTATCAGTTTGCATTATTGCTCCAAATTGCAAGTTAGAATTTGGGATATTTCGTTCTAAGTTCTGGCCATACTTATCGCCAACTTTTACTGCTTTGGAGGTAATTTCATTGAATAAAAGTTGTTTGATTAATGACCACCATAAACCAGGTTAAAAACTATGGATTTTCAACGACAAACTGTTATTAATGAATTATTATTTTGAATTGCTCAAAATAAATACTAGGTTGAACGTTGTTACTGAATTATTATTAGGTTGAACGTATTTATTGAATTATTATTTTGAATTGCTCAAATATGTTAGTCTATATTTGAGGTTAGGTAAGAATGATATTACGTATTTACCAAACATAGAATGAAAAATGTGTGTTTGCAAATCATGCCCCGTTGACGTCATGCATTGAAGACTATATTTTTTTTTTTTACACAGAATAGCATTAAAATGCTTGTGTACTATTCAGTTTTCCATTCGTTTTAAAATAATGCATTAGAATTAAAAGGAAATAATTAATAATCTGCTTTGAAAACAAATAGTGCCACAGAGAATATGAACGAACAGATAAACACAAACGATTACTGCTTATGGTAGAGAGGAGATGGAAACTCTTTATAGATCGTTCGAAATTCCAAGAAAAGGGAAGAGGAAAAAAGAGATTTCTTTCATCATTGGGTGCAATTGATTCAGAGCAAAATCGATGACATTTGTATTTGAAGAGAGGATTTGAAATGAAAGGGGGATGAAAGAGGGTTTTGCTTTTTCAGCGAATTCACTGCCATTTCTTTTATGAGAGTCTGAGAAAAAAGTGAGTCGGTGAAATACAAACAATAAAAATAAACCCATAAAAATAAAGTTTTTAATATAAATCCTTTATTGTGCTTTGACAACTTTTATGTTCAATTGTAATTTATAATCGATTTTGAACTCAGATTCACTTTTCTTAGTGTTTAACCATTACGAAGAAAGTCATTGATTCCGCGCCATGGAAAAACCCTTTTTTGATCTCATAACTCGATAAAAAATGGAGTGTGATCAATAACGAGTCTATCTATCAAGTTTCAGGTCGATTGGATGACGGCAAGTAGGTTAATTAATCCTACAGTGTGACTATAGAAGAGTGTGTTAAAAGCAGACTTTCAGCTACAGCCCTCAAAGCTTGGCAGAATGCATTCTTATAGACAATCAATCGCAGAAAGAGGTTTGATTATTCCTTTGAAATGATAATATAAGTTTATGTAAAAGCAGATTTTTAGTGACAGCCTCAAAACTTGATGCAAACATTGTTTTCGATAAGGCGCCTATCTGCCAAGTTTCAGCTTAATTGGATGACGGAAAGTAGATTCTTTAGCCCACTGATACGACAATAGAAACGTGTGTAAAATATACATTTTAGTGACAACACTCAAAACTTATTAGAATACATTATCATCGACAAAGAATATATCTGTCAAATTTTAGAACGATTGGATGACGCCTTCTTGAAAATTGCAAACAAATACATGCACAAACAAACACAGTCAAAGCCAGTATAAAAGATTTAATTAATAATCTAACCAATAAAAACAGAGTTTAAAAAAATTCCTTTATATGCACTGTAAATTTCTATATTCATTAACTCAGCGCCGATATCAAAAACATTTCTATTAGTAAAATGCGCGGCAAACTACATTTCAAAATTTATTTATTGAAAATGAACGGGAATTGATGCTGTCACATTGAAATATCATTTATTTATTCTGATTAAAGCAATTTATTTATTTATTTATTTAAAACAAAATTTTATTGGCAGCAGGAAAGAGTTTCAACAAAGGTCGGTTAAATGCTAGTCGAAGCGCGATTGGATGACGGCAAGTTGGTTTATTAGTATTCCGTAAAAGCGACCTTTTAGTGACAGTAACAGCTCTAAAATTTGATATAATGCATTGTAATCGACATCGAACCTATTTTTCAAGTTTCAGTCCGATTGGATGGCAGCAAGGGGTTTAATTAGGCATCCGCAGATTTGCCTCCCATCGGCAAAATCGAAGTTAATAATTAAGGATTAAAAAGAAGGCAGACTAAGAAAATTGCTTTTTTGACAACAGCGGCATAGGGCCTACAGAGCAAATAACGAATCATGCTCAGTTTTCATTTTGGGAAAAGCTAAAAATAGACCAGCACTTGCTCTCACTGTCAAATCTACGCATCAGTCAGAGAACACCACTTCACAAATTAATTTAGACGAAAATCTTCCGATCTCAACAAGGGGGTTCTGGTAGCCCCTACTCTTGAGCACCCTCTTATCTCCCACTGTCACGTGACTAATACAACTCCCCCCCCCCCCACACACTCTGTGACCTGTCATCATCCCCCTCTCCTATGATGATCATCCATATTTCCCATCACCCCCCCCCCCCGTGAATAATCGCTGGCAACCACCCCCTCTGACGAATTTGTTGAGAAGAAGAGGATAGGAATGCTGTAAGGCCAATTGATAAAATGGTGGCTTCAGAACTTTTGCTTCCTTAAAGGGTGTGACGTAACAGGAAGGATTGCTTCAATGGAGATCTACTATTCGTCATGTAGTGGGATGCGAAGGAAAGTGACTTCTTCTTCTTATCAAGGACTACGGTGACTAAGGCACCTCTGCTTAGGCATTTTGTACCAACCCCATATCTCGTACAGATCGGTAGTGGGCAGTACTGCACAGGATGTAAGCGCACACTCGCGAGAGGGAGTGCGCAAGTCTACCTATAGCCAACGAAGAGTTCATTTATACCTCTTTCGGTAGCTATCCGGTAGATGGCAGCACTACCGATCGTATGTAGAACTTCTTAATTTAGAGGCAATACCAAGCAGAAGATTCCTCCAGAAGACTTGGCTTTGTCACCCCCAGAGGTATTGATTTGTATGGGAACTTGGAGGACTTTGCGACCATGACTGATTTAAAGTGCTCCAGTCACCATTAGCGAACACGGCGGTCTTTAGTCGGTCCCAGGCCCGAACTCGCAACCTTCTAGAGAACGATAGCGATATTCTTAATTTATCGCCAATCTATGAGATATTATTGTTTATTCACAAGCCTATGTGAAGAGAGGTGTAATTGCAAAAATGGCGACACATTGCTGTTTGAAGTTATATTAATTCAGTTTCTAAATAAGTGAGCAGAAATTTCATTCCATGACTTGGATGACTGGAGAAAACTAAAAAATAAGAGATGGTTACAATCACCACTAAGTGAGCATTTTAACATTCAGGGCTTGAACTTGAAAACCATCTGATAACCTTGATTTTTCTCCAAAATGTGATATTTTTTATTTATCGACACTGTGTAATGATTGCCAACTAGGCTTGGGCGATGTATCGATACATCGTCCAAAACCGGTGTGAAATCAACATCGTCAAACCGGTTTCACTATATTCCCCAAACCGATACATCATGATCATTTCTGACAAGCGATACTTGTCTAGCACTTCAAGGACGAAGAACCGTTGATAACACGATTCATGCGCGGTATTTCTAAAATACTATAGAAACGTATTGAAATCGTCGACACCGCACCGTTCGTGATACGATACTTCACCACATCACAGTTAATCCTTCCTGCATATGTGTAGTGTATCCAAGACTGTATAGAAACGTAGTGTAACAGCTACACAGCGCCGTTAGAGACGTTTTCCATTGGGGTGATACTTCATCCGCATCGTGATAATCGTATCCACCTTCGGTATGTGTGATGTTTCCATTTTAGGTCTCGCGTTTATTTCCTATTTCGTTTTTACAGCTGAGTAATGGTGGTTTTCAGGCGCCAGTAGTCTATTAATATTGGAGAATCGATGAAAGAAGTATTCCTTTTAATGTTTGAACTTTTTTTTTCTTCTCTCAACTCGTTTTGATTTTTATGTAATTTGTCATCAGATATAAGACCTTGATATTCTATTTTTGGAATTCAATTGAGAGTTTCCTAAACTTTTTTTTTTTCTTTCTTTTTTTTTTCTCTCTAACTTGGAAGAAATAAAATATAACATTTTTGTATTTTTAAATCTTTTATTACTTCAGGATTTTTTTTATCCAACATTTTTACTCTTTGAGAGCTTTGTTTTATTTATTAACTCAAGGGGATTGCGGTATTCCAGCGGGATAATTTCTGTCTAGTTCTTATCTAGTAAAGATAATCAGGTTATTTATTACTATGATGGTTTGTTATATCTGCCAAAGTCAATATGAACTAGCGCATGGACTGATCACAGTTGTTTCTCTTTGATTGCTTAAATACTTATAAACGATTTTTTTCCCCGTTTACGTTGAAGGATTTTCTCTTCTGACTCGTAAGTAAATAAATGTTTTATAACTTTTTTTCAGTTTGTACAATTTGAATAAAGTTTATTTCCATAAGATTAATTACTCAATCCAACTTGCTTCTTAAAAATGCGGAAATGTAGATTTTTTTTGGCTCAAAATAAAGATTATTAGAATTTTAAATGTTATGCATTAATTTTATTTTTATTGTTTTATAGTTATATTGTACTAGTAAGTAATACAATATTTTATAAAGTATGTTTTTGATTTAATAATTAAGAATATCCAATAACTAAAGTAACATGTGCACTGCCATGAAGTGCACTTGTCCTTCTCCCCCCCCCCCCTCCCACACACTTCTCCTTTCATGGATGATAACAAATTAGCTAAGTAAGCATAACTTTCGGTTATATAGCGCGTTATGGTATTTTGTAAAAAAAAATATATAGTTCACATCGCGATGTATCGTGACATCGAGATGTTTGCTTCCCAATATATCGCGATGCAGAAATGTTAACATCGCCCAAGCCTATTGCCAACCTACATGATATTCTTGATTTTAATCAGTATTTGAAATCACGGAAGTTTGATAAGGACACTGAACTTCAAACGCAGTATATGACACTTATGAGGATAACTTTTCTTTTATCTACAAACCTTAGGAACACAGCATCAGATATGAGGACGACTCACCGTCACATAAGGTGCGTAAGACCGACTTAAAAAAAATGGCAGACGATTCTGTAATCTTGTGTCTTTCCTTCGAATAAAGGTAAAGGAGGGGGAGACGAAGAGGGTGCAGAGAATAAAGAAGGGGGCGTTCGTTTGACGGGGATTCACGTTCCTTTGTTCCATACTTGCGAAGACGATTAGAACGCCAAGTGCGGGTGTATTGAAAAAGTACAAAAGGGGGGCTCTAAGTAGAACGGATATGAGAACAGGGGATTTTCCTCTTCTTCTGTTCACTCTCACTATGGGTAAAAAAAAAAGAAGGGAAAAATATATAGGGCTTGTGAAGCGTGTTTAACAAGGAGGGAGAACTATAGTTTTGTCGCCAATTTGTAGGTTTTATATGAGGTGGGATGAGACTCCGCTGCTTTTGAATATGCCGTATGCATCGAGTAGTGTGAAAGTAGTTTCTGTATTATAGTAAGTAGAACAACCAAAGGCTAAAATGCCATGGGGGGGGGGGAGGGTTGAAGAAGGGAGGCGGGGACTTATTCTTTATTCACAATGGATGCAGTGTCCAATTGTTGTTGAAGATTACTAATACCATATTAACACTACAACTTTAATTGTCATAAAATGGAATGACGGTTTTAAAAAATTAATTAAAAAAAATTTAAAAAAATCGGAGCACGATAGAACTGTGCCCTTTGTTGTATTTTACTTATATTTTGATAAAAGAAATATACAGAGTCCGATTTTTGTTAAGGATTATCAATACCATATTAACACTACAACTTTAATTGTCATAAAATGAAATGACGGTTTTAAAAAATTAATTTAAAAAAAATCAAAAATCGGAGCACGATAGAACTGTGCCATTTGTTGTATTTTACTTATATTTTGATAAAAGAAATATGCAGAGTCCGATTTTCGTTAAGGATTATCAATACCATATTAACACTACAACTTTAATTGTCATAAAATGGAATGACGGTTTTAAAAAATTAATTAAAAAAAAAAAAATCGGAGCACGATAGAACTGTGCCATTTGTTGTATTTTACTTATATTTTGATAAAAGAAATATGCAGAGTCCGATTTTTGTTAAGGATTATCAATACCATATTAACACTACAACTTTAATTGTCATAAAATGGAATGATGGTTTTAAAAAATTAATTAAAAAAAAAAAAAAAAAATCGGAGCACGATAGAACTGTGCCATTTGTTGTATTTTACTTATATTTTGATAAAAGAAATATGCAGAGTCCGATTTTTGTTAAGGATTATCAATACCATATTAACACTACAACTTTAATTGTCATAAAATGGAATGACGGTTTTAAAAAATTAATTAAAAAAAAAATAAAAAAAATCGGAGCACGATAGAACTGTGCCATTTGTTGTATTTTACTTATATTTTGATAAAAGAAATATGCAGAGTCCGATTTTTGTTAAGGATTATCAATACCATATTAACACTACAACTTTAATTGTCATAAAATGGAATGATGGTTTTAAAAAATTAATTAAAAAAAAAAAAAAAAAAAATCGGAGCACGATAGAACTGTGCCATTTGTTGTATTTTACTTATATTTTGATAAAAGAAATATGCAGAGTCCGATTTTTGTTAAGGATTATCAATACCATATTAACACTACAACTTTAATTGTCATAAAATGGAATGACGGTTTTAAAAAATTATGGAAAAATCGGAGCACGATAGAACTGTCCCATTTGTTGTATTTTACTTATATTTTGATAAAAGAAATATGCAGAGTCCGATTTTTGTTAAGGATTATCAATACCATATTAACACTACAACTTTAATTGTCATAAAATGGAATGACGGTTTTAAAAAATTAATTAAAAAAAAAAAAAAAAAAATCGGAGCACGATAGAACTGTGCCATTTGTTGTATTTTACTTATATTTTGATAAAAGAAATATGCAGAGTCCGATTTTCGTTAAGGATTATCAATACCATATTAACACTACAACTTTAATTGTCATAAAATGGAATGACGGTTTTAAAAAATTAATTAAAAAAAAATGATATCGGAACATAATAGAACGGTGTAACTTACTGAATGCTACTTGGAAAAGTAGAAAATTTTATTTCATTGATTTTCGAAAAATAACTACAAAATTCACCAACTGACGGAGAGTAAAAAATCTTGGAGGACTGAATCTTTCAGATTTATTGATTTAATTTGCAAGTTAAAATAAATGTTGTTACGAATTTCTTTCGCAGAGGAAGGATGATAATGGATGGCAAAAATAAATCATTTTATTCTTTACAAAGAATTATGCAATTCTGTAAAAAGCAAAACACATTCCAGCTGAAACCAGAGCTTCCAGTCTTCAATACTCATTAGCAAGAAAAACACAAGCTTCTGCCATTCGAAGAAATACCCAGATCTGCATTCACATCAGCTCAATTCCAAGACATCGACAGACGGAACTGTACTGGACCGTGATTATTCTCATATGAACTTTTTATCGCTTGGTGACGTTCTCAAAATTCAAAAGAATATCTATATAAAGATAATCGTTGCAACTACTTTAAAGATTGTATTTCCGATGCTATTTACAATTTTTGCATCAAGGAAAATTGTAATTAAAAGTGTTCGTAGAACAAAAATAGAATGAGAATTTACCAAATGTTTACGTTATGCACAATTATTTACAAATTTTCGCTCGTAATATTGACCTATCTTTCATTTTGTCATAGGTTATAAAGTCATTTGTCTACAGGAATCATTATCCAGAGCATAATAATCAATGCAAAAAATACTGGTAATTCATTAAAAGAATACACGCAAAATATTAATTCATAAAAATAAAATTTAAACTAATAATCCTATATATGCATTGCTAACTTTTATGAGTAATTGCAACTTATTTAAGCGATTTTAATTTCAGATCGAGTATTCTTAGCATATGATAACTACAAAGAAAACCGCCGATTTCGTGTCATAGAAACCTTTTTCCTTGCCTTCCAAAAAACGTTAGAATGTATTGTCATTGACAACCAGAATATTTTTCAAATTTTAGCTCTATTGAATGATATCAATAGCATAATTAGATCTCCGAACATTTTCTCGCCATACACATTCATATATACACACATAAATTATGATTCAGCAAAACTAATTAAACATCGTTTATAATCACATGGTGAATTTTTTTGGTGATGACTTTTGTGATAATCCTGTCAAAAATTGCGCAATATTTTTGCATACTCCATTTGTGTGTGTTTGTTTTGGAGAAAGGAAATTTATTGAAGATTATTTCACCGAGTTGAAGAAAGTTTTTAACATACAATGCGCGATAAATATACTATGCCTTTGATACTAAGTCGATGATTTTATGAGAATAAATACATCTCCAAAATTGGAATGTTGAAAAAAGAAGGAGGGGGGGGGGGGAAATGAATACAATTTCATTGAATATCCTCAGCGAAAACAAAGCAATGAACATAATTCCGAATACCTTATAACATATCAAAAGTGAATAAATGTCCTTTCATTCGACATGTTTATTGCAACATCTCCACAAGATTATTATGCAACATCGATTGCAAAAGTGTTATTTTAATAACAGAAATTGAAATATGTTTCAAATGTTCCATACAAAAAGCAATTTAAATCGTCTGCACATATTCCGATTTCAAAACTTTCAATTTTAGTAATAGATTTTGATTCCTTTCACCAAACGATTCAATAACAAAATAGAATCAGCAAATGAATTACAACCGATGAAGTATCGTATAAATATATATATTTTTTAATATACGAAAAAATTGCCCATTCTTTCAGAATAAGCCGCTGCCTAATAGGATTTCGGAGGCATGGTTTTAATTCCAGATAAATCTCGGATTTAAAATTGAAAAACAATTCTTTTGCAACTTATTGAGTTTCGCCCCGGGATGTAATCTACTCACCCATCAGGTGGGTGGGAAAAATAAAGATTATGTGCAACGTTGGCAGGGATACGTTCTTAAACTAACGAATTGTTTTCGAGACCCACCGCCGTTAACTTTCTCAGAATTATTTCATTAATTTAGTTCTTATATTTCGAAATATCGTCTGCCTTGAGGTGAAAATTTTCTTGTGTTGCCATCTTCAGCATAATTAAAAATGAAAAAGTGAGTGAAATACTGTTAGGGAAAGGTAATGAGGGGAGATATTTCGTACATAATTTTTTTTGTCATCTTATCAGGAATAATCTGTTTTAGAAATGGTTCAATTAATGAGATATAAATTCTGATTTTGACATTTAGCCATTAAGTCCAATGCTATACTGTCAAAGGATTACAGCAGAGATGTTGACTGTTTTCTATTAATTATACATAGAAACTTTTTATAAAACTCTGAGAGGCTAATTTAAAATTTAAAACATTGGAAAAAATACATGCTCCAAATTACTATTTTAAGATGAGTAGTAGTTTCAAGAAAAATGGATTAAATCTCTAAATTAAACAGATGGATTTATAAAATAAAAATATTAAAAATCTGTAAAAATTTGATTTTTGAAAACATAGCTTGACTGATGAAAAAATTAAGAATTATGTTTAAGATAAATATTAAAAAGTCTTCTTGAATTCTCATAGGTTTTACTCATGTTAATATTTGCATTCTGTATCGAGTTACACTTCTTGTCAATAGATAATTCCCGCACTTTTTTTTTAATATTTTGATTCAATTCTAAATGTTTCGAAAAGGCCATGAAAGCAAAATTTTCTGCTCAATGAGCTTTTCCTTTTTTTTTTAAATTTGCAACCTAAGTTCCCTTGTTAGATTTAACGGGAAAAACGACACATTCAGATCGAAGCAAATGTGACGTCACTGCGACTGAAACCACTTAGCTTGGAACACAGCAGCATAAATCAGTTTTTCAAGTTTCTGGCAAATCGCCCCAACCGCTACGGGATAAGGCTATTGTCTACCAAACGCAGACCAACTATTTGGCAGAAACCTCACGATAACCATAGAAAACGGAAGGATGTTTTGATGTCACAGCTATAGCGAATCTTTTGATATCGGACTAGGTTTCCATCCATTTTCTTTTCTTAATATTTAAATAACTAATTTGATATAAGGAAAGTCGAAGTTTCAGAACGTCAAAAAATCAATTTTGAGATTAATATTGGAAAAAATTCTACAAACAATTTTGAATCCGAAGTAGCAAAAAGTTTTAATCTCACTAAATTAGAAGTATTTCTTATATATTTAAAAAAAAAAAAAGTGTTGTGCATCAATTTGTATTATCGTTTTCAAACTTTAACGATCCATATTTCCAGACAGCAATTTTGGAAACGTTTGAAACATTTTCTCATAAACTGTTAAAGATAAATGCCTTTTTTAACATATATTCTTACCAATATACATGTTACACAATTTGAGTGCTGTAGCGTTTTTTAATATTTTCGAAATTAAAGATTTTATACAGTTTTATTGTCACCAACAATGGCAATTTTTGAAAATTCTAGAGAATATCAGACCTTTTAATTTCTTTTCAAGGAACAAAACAAAATATTGGTGTCCTACCAAATATGTTGTCCAAAATATTTAAAACTGCAACACTCAAATTATGTAATGTGTTGGTAAGAATATATGCATTTATCTTAAATAGTTTTTGAGTAAACATTCCTTACGTATTCAAAATATAGTTTTGAGTTTTGATATGGGCCTTTAAAGAAGTAAACGATAATACAAATAATGCACAACACTTTTAAAAATTATATATATATAAAAAATACTTATAATTTAGCGAAATTAAAAATTTTTACACCAAAGGATTCAAAATTGGTTGTAGATTTTTTTGCAATATTAATCTCAAAATTGATTTTTTGATGTTCTTAAACTTCAACTCCCCTTAAGAAACTTTTGTTTGAATATTTGATATCAGAGAGAAATTCTTCATAAATATAAACTAAATCCCCTCGCTTTTAAAAAATACGGGAATAGTCCATTGAATCAACTCATTTAATTGTTTGAAAATCAATAGGAAAACAAAATAATGTATATATGTCATGTATAGATTTATTATTCATTCACAAATTTTAAGCTAGCTAAAAAAAATTAAAGGCTTTAAAACTATGCATTTTTTTTATTGGTCGAGCTGGTTGCTCAGAGGCAGAATACTAATATAGCATAAGAATAATAAACATTCGATACAAAACGCTTTGCAAAGATTACTTAACTAGTAGTAAATGCAACGGTGATCGCCACACTCAGATTGACGAAATGCCTGTTGAAGGTTTAATCCCGTGAAATCTGGAATATATCATCACTAGCTGAATACCCGTGCTGCGCTACGAAATTTTACCATTAGCATTTTAGCGATCAAAAGACATTCATGTATTCTAAACTTCAGACGTTTGCTCCCATTTCGATCCCGACAAATTGATTTATCAAAATAGGAACTTTCCTTTGTTGACATTTTAAACGAAATTTATAATTGTGAATAGTATATTGGAAAGAGACATTTGAATATCCCTCGTTTAGAACGTTTAATTCCCTTCGGACCCTTTTTAATTACGTAATCGAGATTGCAATAGTTTATTGTGTTTATGTTTGCTCTTAGTTCTAAATTTCGAAGTAGTAGCTGTATTGGAATTGAGGCATTAAAATTATCCTCGTATAGTTTCAATGTTGCGTCGACTTTTCATCCCTTAAAAATTTATTATTCGATATTGGAATAACTTATTTTTTTTTACATTTGCCCTTTTAACATTTGCACCAAATATCAGAATTATTATGACTACATTGGAAGAGGAACATTCGGATATTCCTCGTTTAGGACATTTAACCCCTTTTCGACTCCTTAAAGTTGGATAATCGAGAAAAGAATAGCTTATTTTTTTTATTTTTATCTTTTTTGACATTTGTACCAATTTTCAAAGTTGTGACCAAATGGGAAGTGGGATATTCGAATATCCCTCGTTTAGAACGTTTAACGCCTTTTCCAAACCTTAAGTGGGTTAATCGAGATCGGAATGGCTTACTTTTCTATGTTTATCTTGATTGACATTCATACCAATTTTCAGAGTTGTGACCAAATGGGAAGTTTGATATTCGAATATCCCTCGTTTGGAACGTTTAACCCCTTTTCGACCCCTAAACGTGGATTAACCAAGAT